>CM062806.1:167426415-167928915 GCA_031772625.1 Pinus tabuliformis | reverse complement strand
TTCGGTCTTTTGAGCCCTTCCTCTCTTTTGTTTAGGATTGTTTGTGCTTGTGCTTATGAACAAAATATTTGTTTTCCATAAACTTACACATCTAACCTGAACGTAAGTACAGGCCTATGACTTTAGTATTAAAATATAGGTATATATTTATGATCCTTTCTAGTGTACTGCTTCTAAAATACACGCCCTCTTACATTCAACTTTATGTCTATATATGGATATCTAGTCTTACTACCCAGTAATATCTTTGTTTAATAATATGTTTAGTTAATTATTTTACCCTTTCTTTGTCTTTGTCTTATTTGCGTTGTTCCACTCAGAGAAATTCCAAGAGGAATTCTTGGGTAGCTACTTATTGCTTGCAATAACCAGAAAGATTTTTGTCCTACTCTTGAGCACTCTTATTTGCCTATACAAGCACAAAAAACCATATTACAACTGCATATTCTAATAAACATACATTTATACTAATTGGTCAACAATAATAAAATTTTGTTTAATCATTTTTGCTTTCAGAACTATTTTAATTTCACTATAACATCTATTTGGTTTTTCCTAAAACAGTCTCATTAATAAAATTCATACTATTCATAAATAAGATAATTTATTTACTTATCTAAATTCCTCCATGGAATAGGTTAAAGGCTTCCAAGTTCCTCCCAACCTTGAACCAACTCTTATGTTAGTCCCCCCTGAGCTCTACTCCTCTCTTATCTAAATTCCTCCAGGGAATAGGTTAAAGGCTTCCAAGTTCCTCCAAACCTTGAACCAACTCTTCTGTTAGTTCCTCCTGAGCTCTACTCCTCTATGTTAGGATTCAATGCAAAAATCATTTTTTAGATTCACCTCCTAAACACTTTAGTAGCATCCTGTTAAGTCTGTTGGTTCCAAACTAATCTTCCTCTCCCATTGGCTTTCTATTCAAATGCAATCATCTATATCTCCCACTATTCTTTTGTTTCAAATCCACCTCATGACATTTACCTCAAGTCATGAAAAATTTGTTGGTGGTCTATCTCTGCCAAAATATTCTCTCAATAATGGAAAAATGAGGATTTTTCTTCTTTCTGTTCCTGCCCCCTATGGGCATAACTGTACAATTAGGAGTTAATATCACATGTCATCCTTTAACATATTTCTAAGAGTATTAACATACCAAAAATAATTTCTTTTTTTTTTTAATTTAAAAATAAAAAATATTTACACCAGTATCTTTGTCATTTACCCCTCTTAATTTTCAATCATAGTTTTAATATAAGTCAAAGTAAATTTTCTATGGGTATTACAATACGGACCTTGAGATTTTCCTTATGGCCCACAAACTGTCATTTATTCTTGCTAGGGCCATGGTGCCACGTCCGTGACACATTCACCAAGTGGAGCGGTGGCAACACGCCCCACTTTGCTCATTCACCAAGTGGAGAGGTGGCAACCCACCCCACTTTGCTCACACATGTCACCCCATCCAAGGAATAATTTGATAATTTTTATATTATTTTTTTAATAAAGAGATTGATTAATTTTTATAATAATTGTTTTTCTCATCTTTTTAATACACTTGAAATTTAACCTTTATTGCTACTTTGTGATCCAATAACTTTTTAGATATACTTTTCTACACATGAGACTATAGTAACAATCACAATCAAAAGTTCTCTAAAGCTAAGGTAACATCTCGTATAAAGGATTTATTAGATTTAAATAAATATAAAATGTTTATTGATATTATTTTATTTGTTGTCTTTGGGCGAAACTCAATTGGTAATCTGAGATATGTGAAATCATTGAAACTAGAGAAACTTGGGTTCATATCCCACTGTTGTGACCTAGGCTACAGGGAGGAGGACATATCATAGCCCCCCAGAGGTTTACTTTTAGTTATGTGTTAGGCGGGCTGCTAAGGTTTACTGTTAGTTACGTGTTAGGCGGGTTTCTGAGGTTTACTGTTAGTTATGTGTTAGGCAGGCTACTAAGGTTCATTGTTAGTTACGTGTTAGGCGGGCTGTTGGGTTCCCCTAGGTTACAAAGAAAACAATATTAATTATTTCTTTATTTGTAATAAAAAACTAATTAAATAATATTATTTTATTTAAAATTCATAAATATATATAAATAGTTTATAAATTTTATATGGTTAATATACCTTATAAGTTTATAAATATTATGAAAATTTTTAAGTAAACAAAATTTATATTAAAATATTAACTGTGCCAAGTGACGCTTTTCAAGTTAGTATGGAAGAGATGTTGTAATATAAAATCATGTCTTGTTAAACATTTTGACTCAGAAATTATATAAAAATAATGCAAGAAATTGTCCAAAATTAAGGAAAGATCAAAAGAATTAGTTACCAACGTTTAGCTTCCCTTTATACATGGTACCACCAAGAAGATCACTCGGATTTTAAGCAAGCACATGATCTCCTCTTCCTTTAGACCCTTGAACACCATTTGTAGCTCCCTCAAATCCATCAAAGACCCGTTGGATCCAAAAGACATGAAGGGTGTTTATTTAATCCCATGTTCTTGTGGGACCCCCTACATTGGAGAAACGGCTCGCTCTATAAATCAAAGGATTCGTGGGCATGTTGCTAATATCAAACATTGTAGGACATGCTCCTCAGCGTTAGCGGAACATGCTGAGAAAAATAAACACCATGTTTATTTGGAAGATTCTCGAGTCATTTCAAGGATTGACCACTTCCATCACCAAAAGTTTAGGAAGGCTATCAAAACTGAAAAAAGGTCTATCTTGCTAAATAGGGATTATGGGTGGAAGATTAGTCGTTGTTGGATCCGGTCTCTTTTTCCGTAAGTTAGTTCCTTTCTCCTTCTCCTTTCTTTCATAGTAGTGTTCTCCCTTTTTGTTTTTAATTGTTTTTTCTCTTTTTCCTAAAAAAAAAATTTGTTCCCTCATTAAATGTCTTTTTATAGATTAATTTCATACTCTTTATATATATATATATATAATGAATTACTATTAGTGAAAAGGGAGAAATAACAATATTTACAATATTTCTTAATATCACTACTTCTTGAAATTAGAAGTTTTTCTTTTATATAGGTCTATATTAGTTTGTTATTATCAAAATAATGATAACATATTATTATATTATATTAATTGTTTTTTACAAAAATTAAAAATAAATTTAGTAAATTTTTTATATCAATTATTTCATAAGTGGTTTAACGTTTATATTATTTTTTAAATCACATAACGTTTACATTAATTAATTTATTATTTTTATTTAACGTTTATTTCTCTAGTTGGTTTGCATCTCTACAGTATATAATTACATGGTACATTCATCAAGGTTTTGATGACGAACCACACTTAGTGGTTCAAAAACGGTCGATCACAAATATTGAAATGTGATTTACCGCAAGGATTCTCAATAACATTATAAATTACATAAATTTGCATTTTGAAAAAATAAAATAAATAAATTAATAATTAAAATAAAATAAAGGTAAATTAATCAATTTATTGTTCACAATTTTTTTGGCTATAGATTTTGACAACCATGGTTTTTCCCATTGTATTCTTAACCTATGGTTTTCCTCTGTAATGTGGCATATTTAAAGGCATAAAATTTCATCTCATTTATAGCCATTGTGCCATGTCATGTAAACATTAGCAATTTTTTAACTCTCCTAATGAATAATAAAGTCCGCTTTCATATAATTTAACTTTATTGAGTAAGGTCAAGCATGAAGTTTGTTTTGATATAGTTTACCTTTTTCTATGTAAGGTGAAGCATGAACTTTACTTTGATGTGTTTTCATCAACGTGTCCTTATGGTATTGGTGAATATATTTTTGATTTTTTTTTTTTGAAAATTAGTTATTTTTAGAGTTTAGTTTTGCATATAATGTACATATCATGCAAAATAAAATTTAAAAAAAATATATAAAAATAGTTTTGTTTTTTTGTTTTGAAATATGTTAGACCCAATTAGGAGGTGTGTATGTCAATAAAATTTTGAAAATAACATTATAAAGTGAAAAGAGATCATGAATAAAAATGGTAATAATGACTAACATCTATTCCAAAATCATCTACAACGTCATTTTCAAATGAATTTATTTTCATAATTTTTTAAGTTGTTTAAATTTATTTGTAATATGGAATTTAATTACATTCAAATTTAAATTTTATAAAATTTTGAAATTTCAATTTTATGAAATTAAAATCAAAATAGAAGAAGTTAAACGAAAAAAATAAACAAAATAAAAATTATATATATATATATATATATAAAGTAATTTATTTAAATTTATAGATGTATTTAAGTTGAAAGAAAGAAGAAAATTATTTTAAGGTCCATGAAGCTAAAGATATCCTATGGGACATATTGCTTCTTCATTTGGTTGATGTATTCGACCCTTTTCCTGTGAAGCCTCAAAATAAACACTCCTAGTTTCTTAACAAACACTTTGCTAAATAGATTATCCCAAGAGCTAGTTGCTAAAATATCTGCATAACTTTCCCTGTTGTCTTTGAAGGCCTCACATTCTAAAATGAAGTGCTTTTCTGTTTCCACTTTTCCAGAAGAACAAAAAATACATACTCTTTCCTCCCACATTTCTTTTGGCATTTTCCAGCATCCTGTTTCACAACGAAGTTGATAAGGATTAGTCCTTAACTAAGCAATAAGAATATTGGCTCTCCAAGAAATATTGGTCTCTATGTACGCTTTTTATTGATGGTTATGAGTGGGGATTAAACACTTCTAAATAGTATTTTTTCTTTCTCCCTAGCTCCTTATCTCAAGTACGCTTGTGGAACTTATCCTTAACAAAAGATTTTATCTCTTTACTGTTTATGGGACATGTGTTCACGCAAATACCCCATTTACTAAACCATTTGTTATTTTGTTGCATCCAAGTCTTCTTTCTTTTGCACAATATGTCATTAAACACAACCTTAGGCCATCTATCCTCTTCCATTTGCTCAAATTCTTTAAATACCTTATGACTCACACCATAGCAATTGTTTTAGTAGGAACGGCCCCTGTTTCACTTAACAAGATAGCATAAGGAACTACACTTTAATTTTGAATTTGTTTGTAATCAAACGCTTCTGAATTTTCTTAATTTGTTTCCACTGCATGTCGAATGTACTGCTAGCCCATAGTTCACAACCATAGAGAATCATTGGAATCACTAGAAAGTCCAAAAAGAGTTTGAGTGGTTTTTGAGCCCCATAAATCTACCTCTGTACACCTATTTTGAAAAGCATAAAATGCTTTCCAACCCCCCAAAGTTCTTTTCTTTCTACAACCATCCCAACTTAGATTTTTGTTGAACTCAATTCCGAGGTATTTGTAATCCTCAACTTCTTCCAAAATGTTTCCTTCAAAGTAGAACTTATGTTGGTTATGTTTTAATTTTTTAGAGAAAACCACTACTTTCGTTTTGCTAACATTAACTTGCATCCCCACCCTTCTACAAAAATGCTCAAGGGATAGTAAGTGCTATTGCAAACCAAGAGCAGATTTAGCAATAAGAATAAAATCACCTGAATACAAAAGAAGCCTTATAACAAACTTGCCCAAATGGATACCATCACCCCCTTGCGAATTTAACCACTCCTCAATCTTGTCGATATATAAACCAAAAAGGGTAGGAGACAATAGGCAACCTTGCTTGACCCCGATATCACTTTTAAAACTTTCAAAAATGTCTGTTGAAGTTCTAATTTTGACTTTCACCTTTTCATACAGCCTATGCACAGCTATTTTCAAATGTTTAGGAACCCCAAGTTCCTCCATTCTGTGCCAGAGCTTATCCCTAGGAACTGTGTCAAACGCTTTTTTGAAATCAACAAAAGCAACAAAAAACTTCTTTCTTTTTCTCCCAAACTTTTTCAATGATGTGCCTTAAATTTATACAATATCAACTATGGAATGTTTAGGTCTAAACATGCGTGTCCTTTAGCACACTTATCTCTTTCTTCTACCCACTTGCTGATTTTATTTTCTAGCATGCTTCCAAATAACTTTGCAAACAAGGGGTTTATCATTATAGTCTTATAATTGGACGAATTATTGACATCACCACTCTTGAAAAGAGGTATTGCCAAACTAGTTGTCCAATCTGTGGGGAACCCCTATCATATGATGTTATTGAAAATTTTTGTAATGTGAGGTGCAAGAATCTTTGAGCCCCACTTTAGATACTCTGCTTGGAGTTCAGCTAAGTCTTTTTCTTTTCCAACACCGATACCCGTGTCTACCTTTTACACTGTGAAGAGTTCATATTATTGTTGACCAAGGAGGGAGGGTCAACCTTGGGATCTTGCTCATAGAGTTGTCTTGCATAGTCAAACCACGAAGCTGTAATATTATTTTCATTTTGCATCTTTCTCAGTTGGAGCTCCTTCCAAAATAATTTGGGATTATTTTTCCAAAGGAAGATTAGATCTTCCCTCCTTTAAACCATGAAATCGGCCTTTTCCTTTCTTAAGATCTGCTTGTAAGCTTTGAGCATGATTAAAATTAATAAAATAAAAGATAAATTTAGATAACATTATAATTTTTTTCATTGTTTAAATTTATTTATAAGATGAGATTTAGTTTCAATCCAATTTTAATTTTAATTTTAATTTTAAATTTTATAAAATTCTGAAATTTAAATTTTATAAAATTAAAATTGCAATGTGAGAAATTAAATTAAAATACATTTTTTATATTTTTTTAAAGTAACTTTTATTTAAATTTAAAGATATATTTTAATTTAAAATCAATCTAGTCCACGTGTGGTAGCACAATTAGCAAAAAGCATGTTGGCAAGCCCTTGTGTATTCAAGCTGAAAAACTTCCATGGACATGTGTCACCAGTGAAACCTACAAAAGAAAAAATTGGAAAAAGAAAATTGAAACCAATTGGATATATGCGAAGTTAAAATAGATCTAGGTAGCTATTACTTCTTTTAAATATATTTTATTTTTACATTAGAAATATGTTTTAATTTTTTAATATTATTATTTTAAAATAGAGTAGTCTAACGAAGCCACAATTTTGCCTAGAAAATAGTGGAAATTCTGACATGATTTTGGTAAAATTTCCGCATAAATTTTCAGAAATCTGGGTTGCTTCAGGATTTTGGGTGCTCTATGGGTTTTTGATGGTGTTGAATCCATTTCCAATATAAAAAAACAATTCAAACACTCCTATGATCAGATTTTTTTGAAAAAAAAAAAACAAATAATTTTTTAATTTTGATAAAAAATAACTTTCAAACAAAATTGTGACCTAAATAAAACATCTATACATATATATATATAATTTCAAAAATTATAATTTATATATATATATATTTTATAATTTAATTCGAATAAATTATTAATACTAGTAAACGTAAATAAAAAAACACTAAAAATGATTTTTATTAAAAATAAATAAATAAATCAATAAATCAAACTACTTAAAAAGGAAAGACCCTCAAAATTCCACGCGTGAATAAAGCGTGTTTCTTAGGGGTATCGCACTGTGCCAGATATCAATTTTTATTACCTTATCTCAACCTCCATTCCTTGACTTGACAGTCAACAATTGTAAGCCAGTTTGCAACGTGCTTCGGAAGAATGTATGCGCGTCAAAAGCGCGTTTCTTACGTGTATCGCGTTGTGCCAGATGTCCATTTTTATTATTTTGCCTCAAACCTCCATTCCTTGACTTTACCGTCAACGATGGTAAGCGAGTTTGAGATGTGCTTCGGAGGAATGTATGTCGTTTGTGTTTTGTATAATTTTTTGGAAATTTTTTTATAGATTTTTTTTAATTTAATTTGTTTAAAATTTAGTAGGAATTTATTGAAATCACAAGTTTGATGGGTAACTCTTACACAATAGAAATGTTTTAGAAATTTTTCAGGGCGCTGAATCTATATATACAGTGAAAAACTAGTTTAAATAAAACAAATCAAGATTTCACCTCAAATTTTTTTGTCGGATTCAGGCACCGGAAATTCCAAAAAGTCGCACTAAAAACAACTCTAAATACATGTACGTCAAATATTTTTCGCAGTGCAAATTTGCCACCTTGGTAGACAACACCCGTTTTCATGGCCTCGCAAGTGCCAATCATCATTCCTACTTTATTGTAAATGGGTTTGTGATATGCTTAGGAAAAATGTATGTGAGTTAAATATTTTTCGCAGTCCAAAATTTTTGCTTGGTAGACAACCCCCGTTTTCATGGCCTCCCCAAGTGCCCATCATCATTCTTGCTTCATTGTAAGTGAGTTTGTGATGTGCTTCAGAAGAATGTTTACACGTCAAATATTTTTGGTAGTGCAAATTTTCCACCTTGGTAGACAAGGCTCGTTTTCATGGTCTCCGCAAGTGCCCATCATCATTCATGCTTAGTTCATTATTAATCGACCAACAACTATATTAATCGACCTACAACTATGGCACATCTACAAAATAGTGTTGAACAAAATACAAAGCAGATATATATGGTTTTTTTCAATTGAAGGAATCGTGTTTGTAGCAGTTCTTAGACATATATAGTCTTGCTCAAGACTGGTAGGCAACACCCATTTTCACAGTTTTCGCAAGTGCCCATCATCATTCCTGCTGACTTCATTATTAGTTGACTTACAACTATAGCACATTTACAAAATAGTGTGAACAAAATATAAAACAGATATATGCAGTTTTTTTTTCAATTAAAGAAATCATGCTTCTAGTAGTTTTTAAGCATACATAGTCTTGCTCAAGATTGATAGACAACATCTGTTTTCATGGCCTCTGCAAGCATCCATCATCATCCCTGCTTACTTCATTATTAACCGACCTACAACTATGGCACATCTACAAAATAGTGTGAACAAAATATAAAGCAGATATATACCGTTTTTTTTCAATTGAAAAAATCATGCTCGTAGTAGCTTTTAGGCATATATAATCTTGCTCAAGATTGGACTACAAAAATTTTAAAGGCCCAACTTCCCCTACTATTCCTTAAACCACATGTTTCAGAATATGTGATTATAAAAAAAAGGGTAAAATTAACAGTAGTGGCAAGAAAGGTTTGGCAAATTAGGCAAGTGAGCCGCAACCGAACAACGTGAGCCGTGGAGGAGAAGGACACAATCTTAATTGTGAGACCCAATTCCAATAGCGAGTTGAATTAGTATCTCAATGTCCCCTTCATCATATTAACGCTGACATCTGACAAAGTATTTTTCTTCTTCCTTATTTTCACATGTGATGTCAACATCTGAGTAAATTTTTCCAGAAGAATATATTTTCAATAGGATTGAATTAATTGGTGGAGCTACATGCAAAGTTCCTAATTACCGGTGGAATTGACTTTTGAAGGTATGTGGAGAGTAAGAAATATTGGTAAACAATAAGCAACTTAGTGACATATGAGTCGGATCTCCATAGCTTGTTTAGACTTTCTTCTTATTTATCCAAATCATGAGCTCTCACATCTGTATAGGTATTAATCCGGAAAGAATCATATTTCATGCCAACCTGGATGCTGAAATGAAATACAGTAGATCTCGGCCACATGCAGACCCTTTCGGCCATAACATTTTTCGGGAAGGATTCGTAGATGGGTGAAAAACTTTTCTTTGTGGGTCTAAAAGTAATAAACACATGGATGATGGGTTGGGTTGGGTTCCGTCCAATAAGGTAATAGTGCATGAAAGATGAGAAACATAGTATGCATGTAAAAGTTATGTTACTCAAAAGTTAATTTTTTATTTGTCTATTATGATTTGAGAGGATATTAAGCTAGCCAAGTCGCTAGTCACTTGAATACTATGAAGAAAATTAGAGTTTATTTTGTAGCTTTAATTAAGAGTGGAGTCAAATTTAACTCCGATATTATGTTATAACTTGGTCACTAGGAGGAAAAGAGATTCATTTATTTTGATTGTACCTTGTTCCACAGTTGAGTAGAACAACTTGAGAGTGAGAGTGAGAAAGAATAACATAGGGTATTTGGGATCTGTAATAGTCCATGTATCACAAGTCTCTTGTAGCTCAATAAAGAATGTCTCTATTTTGTATTTGCATTATTTCTATTTCAAATAAAAGATAGTAGTGCAACCTCCTACTTTCAAATTAAATTTTCTCCATAAAAAAATTCCATAACATATCTTGATATTTATTATAATTGATATATGTTTGTATTTTATTATTCTTCATTTTCTACATTTTATCTATTTAATACCTACACAATAAATCAACAATAATAAATATAAAATCTAAGAAAATTAATTATTCTTAGTACAATTTAAAATTAATAAATTTATTTTATCCCATTATCCAATAAAATAACCACCACACTTTACAAATCAAATAATATTTTTAAATTGAATTTTATACTTTTATACAATACATCACTCCAACATAAAATAAGATAAACAATTTCTGCCACTAAAAAAAATTCATAATCAACGTTATATATGTCATTATTGAGTCGTTGGTTATTGTATCTTCATCCATTATAATTTAAATTATAGTATTGTGCTAGCATCCAATGCAATTATCATGTATTCTATTATTATATAAATTGTAATGTTGTCTCGGGCATCGAGCAGAATGATCGTGTATTTCTATAAAGTTTATTAACTATATTGATTGTTGGCCATTGATAACAGTTTTCATTAGTTAGATACTTCTTTGAGGCATTTCATATGTTTTTTTGTCCATATGCTTTATAGATAAGGCAATTGGTTAATGTTGGCATGTATATAAAATAATCAGTTTAAAAGTACATCAAATGAGTTTAAAAAGAGCAATTCATGGATGGAATTTGACACTAAAGTGTTTGTCACTGAATGATTTGTTTGTGAAATATAGTGAAAAATTTTTGTAACTGTCAATATTTAAACAGACACTAAAATTGCTAAAATTGCTTAAATCGTCAAATTTAATAAATAATTCAAATTTAAAATTCCACTCTAAAAAACATTTAGACATGAATTATAGCTTAAAATCTATATTTGTAATGAATGTAAAATGCCCAAGAAGCATGTGGGCTTAACGAATACCTAATGACTCTGAAATAGGAAAAAGAGTTGTAAATGGTAGGAATTAGAAATAGAAACTAGATACAAATTTGCAATAACTTTATTATTATGGTTTTTAATTTCAAAATTTAAAATGAAATAAATGGTATGTGTTTTTTTTAATCATTGGTATTTATTAATTAGAAACAAAAACTAGATACAAATTTGCAATAACTCTGTTATTATGGTTTTTAATTTCAAAATTTAAAATGAAGTAAATGGTATGTGTTTTTTTAATCATTGGTATTTATCAATTCTTAATAAAGAACAAAATATAATATTGAGTAAACTAAATATATAACTTAATTTAATCAATATTTATGTAGTGATTTAACAATTTATATAGATTTTTATTCTTATATATAAAAATCATTTAATAGGAATCAAAAGGAATTATATCTTATTATAAAAATTGCAAGAGTAATGAGAAATATTAGATTTGAAAAGTAATGAGAAAGCTAAAAGATTGGGATTTTATTTCATTATCTTTGAGATTTTTTATCCTTTTTCCTTTATTATTTTTATTTTTCTATTTTGTTTTTGTTTGTACTTTTTAAAATTTATTTATGTTTTTTATATTTTAATATTATTTTTTATTAATTGTCGAATTATATTGAGGTATGTCTGTTATAATTATCATTTTTATGTTTAGAATTACTTGAAATTAATAATTAATAACAAAATTTACAAACTTTTGAAATAAGGAAAAAATTGTAATATTTAAATATATTTTTATAACTAACTAAATAGGAATAGTTGATTTATATAACATTTAGTTCTATTAAATTATATATTTAAATCTATAAATAATAAATAATAATAAAATATTGTCAAAAAAATAAAAACTCTCTTAAAAATCACAAATAATAGCATTTCACAATTAAACAAAATATTTATAAAATAATTTTTTATCCAATATATAAACTAACAGAGTTTTAAACTCAACCTAAAAGTAAAAAAGAAAACTAAAAAAACATATCTTCGATCCGAATGTTTTTTCGCATTGGGAATTATATTTGGGGTAGCCTAATCGGAATCTCTTTTCAAAGGAAAAAAACGATGGATTTTAAATTGTATGATAAAACTAGTACACTTGTCTTGTATCAACGTGCAATCAACAAGTATTAGTTTAGTATGTAAAAATTGGCGTATATGTCAAGTATGAAACAAGCAGCCCCTTCAATTATCAGTTCTTCCTATATTCTATTTTCTAATATGAATAAAAGTCTCTAAGATTATCTATTCATATACATTCTATGACATATATTAATGTTGTATGAAAATACCAAAAAGTAAAAAGGGTATGTAGGTGTGATGATAGGTGTCACGGAAGACTAAGTAGTCCCTCGTCCTATGGAATCTTGTCCATCGTGTATTTGTATTTCATGATTTTGTAGGGCTCTCCAATGCCATCCTTTGACAATTTGTTTGCCTCCATGTTGGCTTCTCTGTAGATGTGAGTGATCCCAATATGTGCTTGATCCTCTTTATCCAACCAGATAATGTGGGGGGATCAAAATCTGAGTGTCCCAGTATTCCATCTATGAGAGACTTGGAATCACCATAGATATGAAGACTATGTAGTTTCTTTTGTTGTGCAAACCAGAGTAATCCCCATACAACATTTGCTTCAAATCTTGTGTTGGTGCCCGTGCCTTTGTTCCAATGAAGATTAAACATTGTGCTTCTGTATATCCAAAGAACCGCGCCACATCCACAACTGCCAAGTTGTGCAGCCCCGTCGAAAAATCCAGATGGGAGACTAATCAATTGTGGGCTCAATTTATGGGAAAGATCAGATGGGTAAATAGTCTCCTATGTGATAGAAGAAATCCATGTTATTACTTTGTGACAAATCCAATTGATGTTATATTGCTTCCCTTCGAACAATTGATGGTTGCACACCATCCAAATTTCCCAAATAATGTATAGGGGCAGCTCCTTGTGAATATTTATATCTGCGTTCCAGTTCTGATATGCAACCTTTAAGGTTGTGAGTTCTCATGTATGGGATCTGGAGAGCAGATGATATGTTTTCCCAAATCATATTGGTGATGGGACATAAAAAAATATGTGATTGGCAGATTCAGAAGATGCCCTGCAAAATAAACAATAACCTGGACCCGAGTGGCCCCTTTTTAGCAAGTTGTCCCATGTGAGTATCTTATTTCTCCACACTAGCCATGAGAATAGGATGATTTTGATGGGGACATGCCACTTCCAGATTTTGGAGAACCATGACAGTTCTTGTGGATTGTAAATCTGTGCCGACAAAGATTTATATGTTTCCGCCACGATGGGCGCGTTCTTGACTATTCTCCCAGCCCAATTTATGCAATCACCACTTCCGTTGTAACATAAACCTATTAGGCTCAAGTTCTTTATATATGCTCGTCATTCCTCAACACTTGGACCATCCAAGCTCAAATCTGCCACATTTTTCCAAACTAGACATCTTGCCTATCATTCTTTGATCGTCTAGTTCAAATAAATATTATCATATGCGATATAGAAATGCTAATATATGTCCACTAATATGTGTACCATCATTTTTACCATTTATTTTATCTGCTCGATAAATATTTTATGTCCATTGCCAAATTACCATACACATGTACATGCACATGCAATAAATGATTTTTATAAAAGATCTTTGGATCATAGATCCTCTAGATATGTCACACACAAAAACCTTCAATGCCTTAGATTTCATAAGACGTGCACAACGTTAATAAAATAAAATATAACTTACTTCCCCTAACGTGCAATTGTGATGGGGTCCACTGTGGTGTTCGGTCCGGTCCGGGAGAATCCGGTGGTCCAAGGTAATTGGGCAAATGACAAGTCTGTTGTGAACTGGTTTGTATTCGTTAGATAGACCTCCGCGAGATATAATCTACCCGAGTTACCCCTTCACCAAATATGACCTGGTCTAATGTAGGTCCCACGTCGGATGAGTTTTGCAGTCCCTTCGAAGATCCGGGGATGTTGTTATTTATTTTTCGATCCTCGATATAATGGGAGCCGAATACACTCCATTATATACTGAACACAGCATACACAGGGATTGAACAAAACCATAATCCATATACACATGAAAAGGAAAAAAAACATATTGAACATTAGCGCGTTTCTCTTACACGCAAACAGATTTCTTGTTTTACTTCCGGCAAACTTTTTAATTTTTTTTTTATTTAATTACATAATTATATGGTTAATATATATACTAGTATATTTTCATTTTAAATGTGGATTTAACATGAGTCGAGAGATCTAATTTTTTCACCTGCAAATTTTTTTATGAATTGACATTATTTAAATGTTTTGTATAGTTATTTAATTTTTTTTTAATTTTATTTTGGTCGACATGAATAAAATTTCAAATTTGATGACGGAGAGACGCCCTTACACATAGTATTGGGCTTTAAAATGACCATCTTAGCTCAATCAATCACATGTGCAACCACATCAAAGGTTAATAATACAATTAAAATTCAATATTAATATTAAAATTAATAAAATTTAATATTGATAAAAATTAATAAAAGTGAATAAAAATCAATATTAAAAATAAAATTTAATATTTACTATTTAATGCTTATATATATATATATATATATATATATATATATAAGTGAATAAACCCAAGAGATATATATCTAGAGTCTTTAGAGAAAAGTAGAGAAGAAAGAGAAGCCAAGCTACAAAAGAGTTAGAAGCCATGCTGGAAAATAAATTTGCATCTCTTGAAGACACGATCCAAAAACAAATAGAAAATAAAATAGAACTACTGGAGAATAAAATGGAGGCAATGGAGACTAGATTGCAAGTTATAGAAAAACAAAACCAAGATACTAACCAACCATCCCAGCAAAGAGACGCTGATACTTTAGAGAGTCTTAAAATGAAAGACATGATTAAAGAACTAGAAGAAAAAGTTAATAGTCGCCTCACCCTAAATAATGTGGTAGATAAGTTAGATATCAAACCAATTAAAGATGAAATGAAAAAATTAATAGAATTAGACCACGAACGTAACAAAAGGGCCTTGAACCTTATAATCTTCGATTTAAAAGAGGAAGTTGATGAGGATACTTTAGCCTTAGCCCAGACAGAATTACATAATAGATTACAAATTGAAACAATGTGTCTCACAGAAGCAACAAGGTTAGGGAAATTAACCGAGAATAAAGGAAGACTAATCCGCATAAAGGTGAGCTCCACTGATCATAAGTACGACATACTTAGTAAAACCTCAAGTCTAAAAGGAACGGGAATATTCATAAATGAAGATCTCATTCTGGAAGATCAAGCAGAATAAAGAAAGGAGGTTCAAAAGGTAAAAGAAGCTAGAAAGGACGGAAAATGGGCAACAATCAGAAATAGAAAAGCCTTTATTCAAAATAGAAACCAAAAAGATAGTAATCAATAGTAATTAAACATGCTCCGGATCCTTTCTTGGAACTATCGGGGCTTCCCACGGAACAAAGGCCCCAAGCTAAGTTGGATTTCAAATGATGTTGATATTATTTTGCTTGTTGAAACTTGGGATCACGAAGAATCTAAGGTCCCTAACATAGATGGCTTTACGCTATGGTCTACCTGGAACAAGTGATCCTCCTGTAGAGGCATTGGGGGAATAGCTTGTTACATTAAGAAGAACATCTCCCCCCATGCTAGGATTTATAAAAACAACCCTCACAACCAATATAGTTGGATAGAGATGATGTTTTATTAGCAAATTGAGTAACCTTAGGCAAATGAACATTTTTTGAAAAGGCGGGAATTGTGCTCTGCAACTCCAATGGTGATCTCTCTTCTTCAACTTGCAGGGACCTTCCCACAGGCTCACAACAGACCGGTTGAGGGTGTCCACGAGCCGGTTGGCGTCTCCTCTCATCTGGGAAAAGAATCACGTCCGGAAGAGGTAACATTACAATTTTTTTATTCGTTAAATGGGTTTTCTTTGTTACAACCACACCTGCAAGCTCCCGGTCTCCTTGGCGGGGGAAAAATACACCTGATTACTTCTCCTGTGCGTGAACCATGACCTTTCTTGCCTCTGGATGGTGAATCGGTGGCTTGGGCTCCTAGCTCGCAGCGCGATGACGTCGTTATATCTCATTCTGTCTGGCCTGCGACATCCCCTGGCAACAGCTCCGCCACCAACATGCCACCGCGAGAGTGGATAAGTGAAGTGGGGCTTACAGTGTCTTGGTTCACATCTGAACTGGAGACCCGTGCAAATGAAAGGGGATGGACTACAGCGGACTCAATATATCCTGGCGCAGTGACAGAGTACTTAAAAAATGTCCCTCATAATCCAAATCTGGAGGCACCAGGAAGCGGACAAAATATAAAAATGTGGGGTGAATCGGGGTTCGCAGAGAACTTGCCCAATCCATCAGATCGTGGCTCCAAAATGGCTGTTTCTTACTGCTTGGGTGAAGAACAGATTCAAATCTTCATCAAAAAGACAGAGGGCAGCCATCATTGCATGAGGCTCAGAAAGGGGCTGAATATTCAAGAGTTAAAGGAGGAAATCCAGAACCAACTTGGGACACCCACCAAATACCAAAACCTGATATTCTCTAGACGTAGTCTACAGGACCTCCTTTCACTTCAGGAATATGGCATCAGCAATGATTCAACCATTTTTCTTAATCTGAGACTGCGTGGAGGATGTAATGGAGACAACTCAAAAAATACTGGCTCCTTTAGAGACGCAGTCAAGGGAAAAGAAAAAATGCAGCATAAACCAGCACCAGCACCAGAGATTCCAGGTCCCTATTTAGTGGAACAAAAACTGGAATCCCCAACGATCCAAGTAACTCTAACAGAGGTAACTGATCTACACACTGAACTATCCAAAAATGTTGTCATTTGTAGATTTAATGGATTCTGGCCAAAATCCGATGCTCTGCATCAATGGATTTACTCCTCATGGACACCAAACTGTGATATACACCTATGCTCAAAGGGATTTTTCATAGTTAGCTTCTGTACAGAACAAGATTGCAACAGTATTATCAAACAGGGGCCATGGTTTTGGGGAAATGCTGGCCTCTTCATCACTCCCTGGTTTGCTGATTTTGATGCAAACACTATGAAAATTTCAACAATGCCTGTATGGGTGAGGCTCCATAACCTCCCTCTACATTTTTGGCATCACAAAGTTTTATCAGCCATTGGGAATTCCTTGGGGAAATTCCTAAAAATTGATGAAGACAGAGTTAGCAGGGGAATTTTCACATTTGCCAGGATTTGCGTAGAAGTGGACCTGAGTCAGGGACTGCCTGAACACATCACATTGAACTACAACAATACACTGAGGACTCAACCACTCGACTATGAGAACACTACATTCAGATGCTGCAGCTGCATGCAAACAGGACATCTCCAATACAACTGTCCACTGTCCAGAAAGGACCCCAAAGGAAAAAAGAAACAACAAAAAAAGCCCAAAGGGTGGCAGCAGACCGACTTGATGGATGATGAGGACATGCAGACAGAACCTACAGAGAACCAAACAGAAACTGATATATATCCGGGACAGAAATATACTCAGGAAGAAATTACCCCAGACTCTCATCTGGGGCCAAACAATATACAACAGCATCAAGAACCTCAGTTGGAAGTAAGTGGCATAAAAAGAACTCATGGATCTGAAGGATCTGAATCCGACAAGGAACTTCCATTGAACACACTGGAAAACCAGCTGGCCATTACACCCTCTCCTGACTCGGAAGGTTGGAGGAGGGTGGAGAAGAAGAAGGGCAGAAAAGCATAGGCCTGCTGATTTTTATTATTTCTTTTTATTGTAATTTTGTCCTCTATATGGACAACCTTCTGCATATGCTTCTAGCATCTACAACATGTAATTTTTTTCATATGAATAAAATTATGTCCTTTTTCCACGGGGAAAAAAGGTTGGATAGAGATCAGTGACATTAATAATAAAAATTCCTACATAGCAATATGTTATTCCCCCCCATCAATTCTAACTTCTATAAGAAGAAGAATCTAGATAAAACTAACCCTTACAATGGTTTAGAGAATGATATTTCTAGCCTAAGGAATTACAGTAATATCCTTTTAATAGGTGACTTTAATGCTTGAACTTCAAACAACCAAGCTATTATTCTAAGCAATCATTCCAACCCTAATCCTCTTTAGTTAGACGAAGACCCTACTCTGGCTAGTAGGTACAAAAGGAGCTCTGAAGACCTCGGGGAAAATTTGTTTGGGTCGGAGCTAGTCAAGCTCTGTAGTGCTCAGGATCTCATAATTTGCAACGGTCTAAAGAAGTGGCCCAATTCCAGCAAGATGACCTGCGTCCATGGACTTGGTAGCAGCGTGGTAGACTACATTATTTCCGATCTCCCATTATACAACGAAATAATAAATTTTGACATCTTAAACAACCACGAACCTGACTCTGATCATAGGCCTTTACTTATAACTCTCAATTTTGTCATGCATATAGTTCCCACAAAAAATAATACTTACAGCCAAAAGAACTTAATATTTGATAGAAATAAAAACGATCTCTTTCTAAATGAATTAAAAACTAATTTGCTTCCTTTATCTAGTATAGACAACATAGAAGACCTCTATCATAATTTTACTACAACCCTCTCATATTCTATTAACAAGTTCTCAATTGAAGTTTCAAATAATAAAAGAAATAGCAAAACCAATCCATGGTATGAAAAATATTGTAAAAGTGCGAGGAGAGCAATTAAGGAAGCTGTTGATGAATCTCTTAAAATGGACAAGATAAAAATATACAAAGCCCTAAATAAAAGGAAAAAGAGGCAGTACATTCGTCAAAGACAGGAGAATCTCTTACACCTGTCTAAGGTAGCTCCTAAGAAATTTTGGAGGCAGATTCTGACTAGGAAGACTAAATATAATAATAAAATTTCTCTTCACGATGGAAATTCCTATCTTAAAAAGCTTTATGAATCTCCAAATGTCATGGATAATTTTGAAACCCTGCTCACAACGAAAGAAGTTTTCTCTTTATAAGACATTAAGTTTGGGGTTAATCGCCTCGCTAATGGGAAAGCTAAGGACATTGAAGGTTACCAGGTAGAAATCTTAAAAATTGGAGGTCCTGTTCTCATCCCCCACATCCACAAGCTTTTCAATCAAGCAGTCAAGCAAGGGTTCCCTAAACCTTGGACTGAGAGCCTCATTATCCCTATTTTTAAAAGTGGGGATACAAATAACCCCTCTAATTATCGGACAACTATGATCAACCCTCTCTTAGCCAAGTTATATGGTGGTATTTTGGAAAAGAAGTTAAGCATATCGCTTGAAAGTGAAGGTAAGAGGGCTAAAGGCCAAGCAGGTTTCAAAAGGCATCACTCAACAACAGACCACCTCGTTACGCTTAGGATCATTGCGGAGGAATGTCGTAATGATAAATCCAATTTATTTTGTTGCTTTGTGGACTTTAGAAAGGCTTTCGATACGATTCCTAGATACAACCCTTGGAATAGATTAGAAGAGCTAAAGGTTCCTCTCGAGTTGAGAGCTGCCGCTATAAGGTTATACGAGAATGTAATTGCCAAGCTAAAGAGCAATGAGGGGTGGTCGAAAGATATTAAGTGTAACATCGGAGTTAAACAAGGTTGCCCCCTCTCCCCTACCCTATTTGGCATTTACATTGATAAGCTTGAAGGCTATTTAGAGGAAGCGGGATGTGATAGCACAATCTTAGCTAGGATAGTCGACATCCTTCTTCTCTATGTTGATGATATTTTTCTTTTCGCAAGGTGCCCATTTGATCTTGATAAGCAACTTAGGCTTCTTAAGGATTTTTTCTCTGCCATGGGTATGATTGTTAACACTAACAAAACAAAAGTATGATTATCAAATCCAAGAAGGACACTTACGCTAATTTTATGTATGACAATAATAACTTGGAGGAAGTGTATTCTTACAAATACCTAGGAATTGATATTCATCACAAGCTCAACTGGAACCATAGCATTGAGAAAAGGATTAATGGGGGGTGGAAAGCTTATTTTGGTCTTGAAAATAATTGTAAAATAGCAAACCTTGTAATGTGGGATAAAAAGAAGTTCCTCTTTGAAACTTTAGTCACTCCTGCTATCTTATATGGCTGTGAGGTTTGGGGTTGCAGCATCTCCAGAGAATCATGGAGAAATATTGAGCAAATCCAAAAGTGTTTTATAGCTTATAACCTAAAAATTAAAAGTAATACACCCTATCCTATTCTCCTTATAGAAGTAGGTCTTTCCCCTATTGAGAGCCTAGCTATGATTAGGCTTCCGCTGTACAAGCACAAACTCAATAACATAGACAATCATAGACTTCCTAAGCTAGCCTTATATTCCAGCCAAAACCACCTAAGGCTCAATCGGAGGTGGCATAAAGACACAAGGGCCTAGTTAAACTATTGGGAGATCAACGAGAATGATGCATTGCAAAACATTAATAACACTAAAGATATTGTTATTTCTAAGTTCAAAGAAAAAATGTGGTGTGAGAAAGATTTAGCGGCTAAAAGAAGATTAAGTTATTATAAGAAGGTCATCAACCCTGTTACACAGTAATTTGTCACCATTGGTCACCGTCCCTGTTACCCCTTTCCCGTACCTTGGAGGACTCATTCCGGGACCTGTGAGCAGTGACATAACTTAAAAACACTTGCATTATGTTCCCCTAAGTATGGACTTCATGTGCCCTGAAGACACCTCCTGCAAAATATCCCTGAAAAGTGCCCTTTTTCCATTAGCGCGGGTCCACAATGTACTACCCGCGCCAATCAATGAGATCCTCAAAAGAAGGTGCGACCATTGGCGCTCTGTCTTAAAGTAACACTCGCGCCAACCAAGTTTGGAAAAGATTTTTAACAAACGCGCGCCCAAATGTTTTTTCCTTCAAGTCATGAAGTCTTTTGAGGATAAAACTCATCTTCTAGATGTCGAGAGTCATCATCTATCCTCTACATCTATCCACAGTGGCTTTTTGGAGATAATGCCAATCCATAATGGGTGTCTTGATGCATTGTATCTTCCTCCCCTTCTCCATCTATAAAAGTCTGTCCTCATGCATTTGACAAGCTAGTTTTTGGAGTGATGCTAGTAGTGATAACGCTTGTTTTGAGTGATAGTAAGAGTCTTGAAGCATAGGGAGGTTATGCTGCCGGAAGTCTGAGAGAGAGAAGGTCTATTGCAAGACATGTATAGCTGCTCGCCCAGCCAGAGGAGAGGTTCAACGTCAGAACTTTGGTTGTATCTTTCTCTGTTGATTATTCATTAATAAACGACTATCATTATGGTTCCGATCTTACTGTTCATTATGATAATGTTTGATCTATTTCCTTTCTGACTGATATATAGTTGTATTTTAGTGGATTTTATGCTTGTATTCACTTCGTTCTTTGCATGTGCAGGTATCCATTCGCCGAGATCGTGAGGATCGTGACCTGCCAAAGCAAGGGAACGGGAGTATCAACTCTTCTACGACATTAGCGTTGGACTCCAGGTTGGTTCTCATAATCCACTTTCAATTTGCAACTAGGAACTTGCATGATAGCGTTAATTGATTGTTGCTAGACCCATTTTGGGCTAGTCGGATCGCCTCTGTCCGCTGAGGGGATTTACCTCTCCAACAATTTGGCGACTCCGCTGGGGAAGGAGCTATGTGTTGTTTGATTCATAAACCTTGGACGGAGCCTAAAGCACGGCCAGGCAGCCTTCGAAACGTTATTGCTTTGCATTAGCGAAGTAGATCAACGCCACTTCAGTCAATCTCCGGTTTGGTTTACGAACCGAACAGCTTAGAGTTTGTCTTGTGTTTTGGTTTTCTCTTGCTTGCCTGTGCAAATGAGCTTTCTGGGTCAGTTTTAAAGTTGTTTCTTGCTGTTTGATATGTCTGAATACTGTCAACCAAACCCTGGATTGCTTGATTTATTTTTTGGGCCAGCAAACTTTATTGGCGCATTTTTCTATCTGACAGTCGCGCCAGTTGGCGCATGTTGCACAAAAGCAACTCGCGCTAATTCCTTAATAGCGCAAGTTACAGGCTAACAGTCGCGCCAGTCCTATGAACTTTGCCAGTTTGTTTGTTGGAAGCTTTTTAAACTCAGATTTCTATCTTTTTACATCTTTTTCAGCTACTGGGGTGTATCAGAACTCTGTTTGACTGGTTTTTTACCTTTATCCTTCGGATGTTTGCCTATTTCTATCGATTTTATACCCCAGCCCTAGACCATCTAGTGGCTTTGTATATCGAGCCTCCCGTGGGAGTTTTCGTTTCTTTGATTGTCCAGTCAACTTTTTGGTTGTTTTCTACACTTGGCTAGTGGTTGTCAAAACTTATTATTCTGTGCTTCGAGCAATTCACCTCTAGCTCGTTTGGATTTTGCTTGGCTTCGTTTGAGCTTAGATCACATGGTTCATTGAGGTCTTTGTGATTTCCCTTGTTTTGATAGTTTATCTTGGTGTTTCAGACTTGGTTCTATTTGCATTGAGTGAAATTTGCCTGTTTACGCTTGTTAATATCTCTCGAGATTTGTTTAAGTGCATTATGCCATTTTAAAAGAAAAAACAAATGATCTTTTTGCATTATATTAGTTAGCATTTATTGTTATTGGCAATTAGTCACTTTTAAAAAGAAAAAGAAAGAAAAGTTTATTGCTATTAGCTGCATTAGGATCTTTGTTGATTGTTTAGTGATCATTTTGTTTGTTTGAAAATCTCAACTCTTCTGTAGTTAGCATTCATTGAACAAAATGATATATTTTGGCATATAGTTTGCATTTAGGAAATTTCGAGAGATCACATACGGTAGGACCTAAGAACTGAGACCTAATTGAAGATCAACTGTAAAATAAATCGAATGAATCTAACAACGCATTGGAACCTAACGCATACATTCTAGAGGTCTAGGCTAGAGACGTGTTCCGGCGTCGTTAAACCTAGTCACTGTTGTTTCACATTACGGTTGGGTGATTCCTCCTCTTGTGACTCGATAGTGGTCTAGCACGGACTGAGCTCCCACGTACCGTCGCGTATATAAGGGAGACCCCACTAGGTTATCATCCTTTATCCACAGGAAGTCGTGTCTGCCGCCTTACAAGCCGTAATGCACTGAACACAGCATTCGGGAAGATTGACTGTCGTACGGGAAGTCCTTGGTTTTCATCTGATTGCCAAGGTGTATAAGCAGTTTTACGGATTGTTTGGTAAACCCTTTGCCTAGAGTCTCTAGAGTAGTCACTTTTGATCCTTTTCGGACTCCTTAAAAGAAAAGGTGCCAGTGAGCGTCTTGTCACTTCGTGCTCATTAAACATTCGAAGGAGACTAGAGTCATCTTTTTGTCCTTTTCTCGACTCTTAAAACATGAAAAGGTCAAGTTGTGTCTTTGCGTCTTAAAATTTATTCGGCCACGATACACATTTACCCGGTTAGATTTTGTTTGCGTTAGTTTGAGTAGGGTTTTGTCTCGTTAGATTCCCTAGGATTTTGTGAAGTTTCATCCTGGCGGAATTACCAATTTCGTCTTCTTCCGAGATACCGGTTGTAAGTGAAATTCTTCCTGTTGTTCCGAGTATACAACCGATTAGTTCTCGTGCTCCAGGCGACGAGACTTACGAGTTTCATTGGAACCCTATTTGGGAACCTTCTGAGGATGGTGTCCCTTTTTGGGACTACACTTCTCCTCGTGTTTCAGTCCCACCTTTTTCCTCCGACATGGAGAACGTTTCCCCCACTTCGACTGAAGAATCCGTTGCGATGAGCGGTGAAATTCCTACCGCAACGGAACCTACACTTGTTAGTAGCACTCCTACTACTGGGAACCTACCTCCAGGCTATAAATCATTAAGGGATACTATGCCCTCTAGAACTCCTTTCACGGGTTCTATTTGGTCACAACTCGCTTTTCCCACCACGGAGCCTTTTACTCCACAAAGTCGCAGTACGTCTGTTACCTCAATCACAACCGCTCCAACGGTATGTGTAGCTTCCTCGACTCCTATTTTTAGTCGTCCTTCGGATTCTTTATTCGGAGTCTTTGATCCTACGTTAAACGTCCTAGCAGAGGGGCCATACGATCAATATTTGTCGTCTCAACCCGTGGTTGAGATTTCAGTTCCGTTGTCAATTGATTGGGGCTCCACCTCTTTTCATGGAGGCCAAGTATCGTCTGCGCAATCTCCAAGACCACCTCATCAAGACCAACAAGGGCAATCCTTCCAGGGAAACCCTTTTGCTTCTGGTGGTCCGTTTTTCCCCTCTTATGTTCAACCTTCTGGTAACTCAGGTCAATCTTCTGTTCAACAAGCCCAACCTGGTATCCAGCAAGGTTATCCTACTGGACAAATTGGTCAATCATATGTTAACCCAAACCAACCCAATGTCCAGTATGGTCCAATATCTGGACAAGCTACTCAACCACATGGTCAGCCCACCGTCCAGTATAGTCAACCTTCTGGGCAAGTCGGTCAGCCTCAAATCCAATCAGGCCAACCACCTGCCCAGCCCACTCAGCCATCTGGTCCGTTAGGACAACCTTCAGGTGTACAATTCCACTCCCAGCAGGTACAACCTTCTGGGCAGGTAGGCCAACCTCAATCTCAACAAGGTTATCCTTCCGGCCAGATAGCCCAACCTACAGGACATCCTTCTGGCACTGCTCAACTTGGTTTTTTGCCCCAGGCTGGACCCCAGACCCCATCCAGTCTTCAAATGCAAACTGGAGTTCAATCTCAACCAGTCTATCAAACTCAGCCCGTTTCTCAAACCCAGTTTGGAGTCCAGCCACCATATGGTTACCAGCAACCTCAAGGGCAACCTTTGTTTGCCCCATATCAAAATTATCAACAACTGCACGCGAATCCTTATCAAAATTATCCGCAACCATATGGTGCTCCTGCAGGACCATTTGGTAATCCATGGAACGTTGGGGGGCAGAACCCAAATCCCTACGGACAAAACCCTATGGGGCCAAATCCGTCCGGACCAAGCCCTTGGGGGCAACCGCCAGTTGGTTGGAACCCTGGTGCTCCATCCCACCAGCAGCCCCAGATGTCCTTTAATCCTCAATTACCTTTCTTAGCAACTTTAGAATTACCGGATGTGTCCAAGTTGACCAATGATCCTATTCTCCATAATCCATATTGGCCTCCGGTTCCAACGAAAATTCCCGGTGACTGTCCAAAGTTTGATGGTAAAGCTAATGAAGATCCACAAGCTCATGTCATGACTTATCTCCTGTGGTGTTCATCCAATTCATGGCTTGATGATTCAATTTGGCTTCGCCTTTTTCAAAGGACTCTCACTGGCTCTACAGCTAAGTGGTATATTGAGCTCAATCGCGGATCCTTTCAGGATTTCAATTCGTTGGCTATGGCATTTCTCACTCATTTTCAGTTACCCATTCGATATGAAACGGGTACACACCTCCTCACATCCTTAAGACAGACAACGGCTACGCATATCTCTGATCATATCCATGAATGGAGACGGCGTAGACGTATGATCAAATTTTGGATTCCCGACCAACTTCTTACTGATTGGTTTACGACTTCGTTCGTTCCTCCAATAGCTCAGGACATTGCCATGGGGGCGTGTGTCACTGAAGAGCAAGCTATCGCGCGCGCTCAGTACCTTGACTTGGTTTATTCTCAGTCAGGTACATTGTATGATTATCTGCCTGACGCCCCGAGACCAGGAACATCCAAAGCCCCACCAACACCAACTGTTGACGGTATTATTGGTTCGGTTAATTCGTCCTCGAAGAAAAATTCTGCGAACCCTGGGAAGCAAAAATCAACTGCTTCGAATGAACAGACTTATCAGGTAACACCCACTTTGAATATTACTTCCGAGGTCAATGCCGTCCAGTCTACCATGGCAGACAAAGCCTCAAAAGGAAAGAAGAAAGGGAAAGCGAAAAATAAACCAGATCAACCTAAACAGGACTCCCCTAAACCTCCGCCCGAGGACGGTGCCAAGCGCAAACCCAAGTATCCTTGTCTTATCTGTGATGGAGATCACTATACCAAAGACTGCCCTAGGTGGTCCGAAGTTAGTCATTTGTTGAAAGGCGCTCCCGGGACTCCTGCGGTACTCAAAGAACCCTTTCCCTCACAACAAACTCAAAAAACTCAAATGGTGGCTGACCCTTCTCAGCCTCCCTCTTCCTTCAGTTCTCAAGTGTTTATGGCTGGAACGATACTTGTCAATATCAGTACTCGAACAAAAGATTATCCGTGATCTGTCGGGAAAGAGCCTGAGGTCCCCTCTAGTGCTCCTCCGTTCAGTTCAGGCCCACTCCACATCGAGAGACCTACTACTGAGACGCCTCTTCGACCCCCTCCAAAAGGAGTACTCCGGAAATCTTCTTACAACCCAAATGCCCATGCTGCACAGCACTACAATATCGTTGAGGACTTAGCTCAGACTCCATCAGCTATGTCTGCTTTAGAAGTTCTCCAGAGCTGCCCTTCTCAGAGGAAGTCCTTGCTATCCGCTATTGGTGGCATCGACCCGGCCGACTCGGACTTAATTACTTTTGACTTAGAACGCCATATGCAGAGACTGCCTCCCCAAATTGCATTCCTTATACAGGTTATTATTGATTCCAAAACGATTCATCGTACAGTCATTGATGAAGGTGCTTCTACTTGCATCATGTTTGTTGCCTGTTGGAAAGCTATTGGATCTCCAACGTTGAGCCAGTCTCCCACAACCTTGGAAGCCTTTGATGGAAGAGCATCCCATCCTTATGGTATACTCCAACGTTTGCCCATCTCTTTGGAAGGGAAGACGGTCGAAATGGAAGTTGAAGTTGTTGATGCTACTCTTACCTACAACCTCCTTCTCAGACATAGCTGGATATATGCAATGAAAGCTGTAGCTTCATCTTTGTTTCGTATCATTCGTTTCCCTCATCAAGGGAAGATTGTTACCGTAGACCAGCTATCATTCTTCGCTTCCTTCTGAAGGCAACATCCCTTTTGTGGAGCATACCTCGAAGTTATCTGAAAGTCTGGGAGCTGGACTTTTCAAAGATCCCGCCCTTATGGGTGTTTTTCCGCTCCCACCTCCTAACGTCGCTTCTGTTAATATGATTACTACTTGTTCTGATCCGTGGATCATTCCTCCCACCGACCAAGTAGATTCTTGGGGCGACCAGATGCCGTTGAGTCCTGCCGAGCTCAACTATGTCGAAATCATTGCTGCATCGGCTCCCTCTTCTGAACTTGCTCCTTCGAGCAAGGTTCTCCACTCGTTCGCTCCATCCTCAGGGCTTGTAGATGCGACTTCTTCGGATCCTTTAAACGAAACTTTCCCTTCCGATGAAGCCATTATCGAGACTATGTCTCTCGAGGAACCTCCTTGGCATGATTCTCACCATCGTTCCTCGTTTCTCCCTGCCCCTCAGGATATGCTGACTTGCCTTGAGCGGTTTGCTCCCTGTCTCCCATTTCAAATCCTTCAAACACCTGTCCAAGTTTATCAAGTGTCCTCTGAAGAAAATATGGCGAACATTACGCAAACCCAGCCCATCAACATCTCTGTAAAACCCAGGATTGTCGAACATCTTCACATTGGAGTCACTTGTACTCCGGAGGAGATTCAACTTTATTCCAATCTTTTTCGCGAATTTCGTGACGTCTTTGCATGGTCCTATGAAGAAATGCCCGGCATTGATCCTAGCATAGTGGTGCATGAGATAATCACGTACCCAGGCGCTAAGCCTGTTTGTCAACGTTTACGCCCTGTACATCCCCGAAAGGCTGTAGCTATTAAGGCTGAAGTCAAGAAGCTTCTTAAAGCTGGTTTTATTTATCCTATCCCACTCACAGATTGGGTTTCCAATATCGTACCTGTGAATAAAAAACAGGGTACAATCCGTGTTTGTGTCGATTATCGTGATATAAATCGGGCCTGTCCTAAAGATAATTTCCCCACACCATTCATTGATCAAATTATTGACGAGTGTGCCGGAAGTGAAATGTACTCTTTCATGGACGGTTTTTCTGGATATAACCAGATCAATATTGCTCCCGCTGATCAACACAAGACCGCCTTTATCTGTCCATGGGGCACTTTTGCCTATAAGAAGCTCCCTTTCGGTCTTAAAAATGCCGGTGCTACCTTCCAACGTGCGATGTCCTATGCGTTTCATGACATTCGACACATTGTACAGCCATACCTGGATGATCTTCCAGCTCATTCAGCCAAACGTCAGGACCACCCTACTCACCTTCGCGAGATCTTTCTTCGCTGTCAATACTACCGAATCCGACTTAATCCTCACAAATGTGTCTTCTGCGTTGAATCCGTCCGACTCCTCAGGTTTGTCGTCTCCCGAGAGGGCATCCGTTTGGATCCCCTTAAAGTCGAAGCTATCATGAATCTTCCTCCCCCTGCTTCTTTACAGCAATTGCAGAGCTTGCAGGGTAAAGCAAATTTTCTACGACATTTCGTTCCAAACTATGCCGAGGTGGCCAAAGGTTTTACGCGATTACTAAAGTGTGATGTCCCTTTTCATTGGGATACCATTGCTCAGGAATCTTTTGAGTGTCTCAAGGGTCTCCTTGTTTCTGCTCCATTGCTCCGGCCTCCGAACTATTATCGTGACTACACTCTGTATTTGGCTGCCGCCGACACCACTATCGGCATGGTTCTTGTTCAAACTGATGATGATGACACTGAGCATGTTATCTATTATCTCAGCCGCAACCTTTTAGATACGGAAACTCGATATGCCTCTGTTGAGAAGTTGGCTTTAGCCGTTGTTTGTGCTGTCCAACGCTTCCGTCACTACATTCTGCTACGCACCACCACCGTGATTTCTGATTGCAACCCCATGATGTATATTTTGTCACGCCAGTTGCTGGGGGGCAAGTACTCAAAGTGGATTGTTATCCTCCAAGAGTTCGACTTGGAATTTACCACTACCAAGTCCAAGAAATCCCTTGTATTTTCTGAGTTAATTTTCTCTTTGCCATCTTCTTCCCCGACCTCTCACGTAGAGGATCAAATTCCGGATGAGACTTTATTTCTTATCAGCACCCTCGACCCCTAGTATGGAGATATCATTATATATCTGCAAACGTCCTCCTTTCGCCCTGGCGTGTCCAAAGACGCTCGGCGAAGGATTCATCATCAGTCTCAACCATACCGTATCATTGGGGATACACTATATCGCCTCGGCGCCGACTCTGTTCTCCGTCGTTGTTTAACTCTCGAGGAAGTTGAGCGTGTCTTGAATGACTGTCACTCTAGTGCCTGTGGTGGTCACATGTCCGGATATGCTACTGCCCAAAAAATCCTCCGTGCTGGCTACTTTTGACCCTCTATCTTTAAGGATTGCATTCTTCCCGTCCGCTCTTGTCATGAGTGCCAGATATACCAGCGGAAGATGCGAGCGCCTCCTGCTCCATTGCACCCTGTTGTCACCGTCGGCCCTTTTGCAAAATGGGGCATTGATTATATGACCTGTAACCCTCGCTCGGCCGGGGGGCATGGGTTTATTATCGTTGCCGTCGATTACTTTACTAAATGGGCCGAGGCGATGCCTACATTAACTGAAGACGGTCACACAACGGCGCAATTTTTATTCAACCATGTTATCTCGCGGTTCGGCGTCCCTCAAGCCATCGTCACTGATCACGGGAAGCATTTCCGTAATCACATGATGACGGAACTAACAACCCAGCTAGGCTTACAACACGATAGTTCGACTCCATACTACCCTCAGTCCAATGGCCAAGTTGAAGCTATCAATAAGATTTTGGTTACAATGCTTCAGCGTACCGTTGGCATACATAATTCTAACTGGCATTTGATGTTGTTCCCTGCCTTGTGGGCCTATCGAACCTCCGTGAAGGATGCCACTGGTTTCACTCCATTTTAACTAGTTTATGGACTAGAGGCTACCCTTCCAATCGAATGTGAAATCCCTTCATTAAAATTGGCTGTCGAGCTACTTCCCAACACTACTCCATTAGAAGAACGCCTTCTTTACCTAGAAAGGCTAAATGAGACCCGTCGCCTGGCCTCTTTGGCCATTGAAGCACAAAAGAAGCGAGTCAAGACTCACTTCGATCAGACTGTACATCCACGTTCTTTTGTTGAGGGAGATTTAGTCCTGCTGTACGATCAGGCAAAAGATAAGCTAGGAGCAGGAAAGCTTGAGCCTATGTGGCTAGGCCCTTACATTGCCAAGAAATTTTTGCAAAAAGGGGCCTACGAGCTAATTGATTATGAAGGGAACCCTCTTGGGAAGCCCCGAAATGGGCTGTATTTGAAAAAGTACTATGCATGATGCTGGTACATTTTATTTTGTACATACATGTACTCTAGAAAGTGTGTTGTGTGTATGTGTGTCAGTTTTAAAGGCGTAGCTGCCACTTATAGTGTCTTTCGCTTCTTGTGCAGATGTCTGATACACCTTATGTTGGTTTCGCTGATGGTGCCTGCCGCAATACTCGCAACTTGTCCTCTGCGGCGTGGGTGATCTATGATCCTCATGGCGAGCCGATAGATTTTCAAGGTGTGTGTTTGGGTCGTACCACTAACAATGTCGCCGAATATTGTGCTGTAATCGAGCTACTTGCTGAAGCAATTAATCTCGGCATTCGTGCATTGGTAGTGAACCTGGACTCTCAACTTGTCGTCCACCAGCTCAACGGGCAATATTCCGTCAGAGACCGTCGCATTCTAAGGTTGTATTTACGTGTGAGATTGTTAGAAAGGAACTTTGATTTTATCACATATCAGCATATTCCACGACAATTAAACACATTATCTGATGCATTGGCTAATCATGTATTAGATAGACATTTGCGTAATTTGTAACCAAAACATTATACAAGCAAGCACATGAAAGCACAATAATAAACCATAAGCATATGTATATATATACGTGTGTATCATAATGTTCGCGCCGCGCGCGTTACATAATCCAAAAAATAATACATGTCCAAATCTCCTATGGCCGCAGACAACATGTCTCTCAAAAATATACAAAAATGAAACCTAGGCATCTAATCACGGTGATGCTCATGATAGCATGTCACCGCTCGCACCAAACGTCTCAACAGATGGTGGACGCGAGTCGGTACTCCCACTGTGTGCCTCTGGTATGCGAAGGGCACATCCGCCAATCTGGTATAGTCTGGAATCCCTCGAGTGAGTCCCTCAAGGTTCTGTACTAGCTCTTCACCCACACCACCCTCTACTTGAGGGTCGGCTGCGGGTTGTACCCTCCGTGCTATGTGAGACAGACCAGCCAGTCGCTCTGTACCAACATCTGCATACATATATATAGCTGTTGTCAGAGACATACATGTATTACAAAAAAATTAAATACATCAAAAACACAAAGAGTTCTTACCAAGCTCCTCATCCCAGTTTTCTCCCGCAGGCAATGGGAGATCTGGGTCTCCAGTAAAATCGGTGCCCGCATAGGGCCAGTCCTCTATAACGATCATCTGGTGACGGAGCCATATGAAGAACTCGGGCCTCCAGGCCATCTGCTGGCCCCCTCCTCCTCTGGGCATGAGTGCTGCCCATCGAGTCAACCTCGGTTCCCGTGGCACTGGATCTGCCACTATCCCTCCCTGAATCCGGAAAATCGGCAGTCGCTCCAAGAAGAAGGATACCACAATGGATCCATACCCGAACTATTTGTTGCCCCCGCGCTTACACTTCGTAAGCTGCCTCTTGATGTTTGTAGTCACTGCTGTGGCCCAGTCAAACAGAGTAGGGTTGAGACACTCGGTTGCCAGCAGTAAATGATTCTTGCTGGCCTCGTGGGGCGCCTGTACCCCAGCCGTCCGTGTGATAGTGAATAGTATCACTCATAGCACTAGGTCTGGAACTGTGACAATATCTACCTTGGCACTGTTTGATCCAAACTGTGCCCCAGGGCAACCCGTTCCATCACCTCCCCCATCTTTTCCCCAGAAGGCCTACTTCCTGTCAAGATGGGTTGTGCACCTCTCTGCGATAATCCAGTGATAAAATAGACATCGGAAACATCCAGCTCCAATGTCTGATCTTTCAAGCGGAATACCTGATCCTCTATGTCCCAAGCATCCACGATGAATCGTAGTAACTCCGGTTGCGCACGCAAATAGGAGGTGAGGAAAAATTCCTTTAAGCCGCAGTCCCTCAAAGCATCCATGCAGGCTTCATCCTCTAGTGCCAGGGCATCTATGGCATCATGCTCTCTTTCTCTCCATTCCACAACCATTTTGACGAATCCCTGCAACCACAAAGTTGAAAATACCATCATTAGATCACTGGTGAAACCATAATTAAAGGAAAATTGCAAAATCAACGGTGAAATCCATGGGAAAATTAGGTCGCGCGGTTGGCGCGACTGTTTTCAAAACAGTCGCGCCCCCTTTTGGAAAATAATACCATTGGCGCGATCCCGAGCGGGAAACCCGCGCCAATGGCGCAACCCTAAATTTTGCAAATCCCCTTGCATGGGATCCATCTGTGGATGAAAAACTGAAAAAATGGAATGAAAATGAAGCTAAGGACAAGACCTCTTACCTGCTCCAGACGGCGGCTCGATTGCTCTCCTGGATTGATCGCAATCAACGGTTGAAGTTCGCACCCAAAACCCTCCAATGGTAAACTCACAAGGTGAAAAGTAAAAAGTAAATTTGTTTTTTACCATTTCACTATTTTATAGCATTTTTTACCTAAAAATACATTAAAAATATTATTTTTTGGGGTATTTTTGAATATATTTGTGTCAAAATGGGTTTTACGCTGTTTTTGGTATGATGACAGGGATTGGTGCAACTCAAGCAACGAAACGAGCTCCTTTTTCTACTTTTTCAAGCTCGGTAAAACATGTGAAAAGGTTACTTTAAGGTCCGCTTTCAGCTCTTTTCTGACCATTTAAAGACGAAAAGATTGCCGAGTTACTCCTCTTGACTCGTTAAACATTAATAAGGGGCGGTCGTTTTAAGTTCTTTTTGTCGACCATTAAAACATAAAAAGATTACTGGGTTTTTGTCGTTTCAGACTCTTTAATGGTTACGAAACGACGTGGTTTTGATCGCTTTTTTACTTTTTCAGGTCGAAATCACTATTTATGAAAAGTACTCCTCGATCGTAATGGTCGGGCGGTTCTTTCGAGCATTGTTTTATACCTTTTCGGGCTCGAGAGACACAACTTTACGAAAAAGGACACCCTTGGAGTTTCCTTTTCTGCTGTCTTTTCAAACTCTCTAAACATGAAAAGACGCTGAGTTCTTCCTTTGTCAGACTCGTTAAAACCCGATGACATCGGATTCTGTCGAAATGACGCACCACAAGCATATGCTATCCCTATCAAGCTTGTTAAAAATAATTGGGGTACTCGCCAGAAATGGCGGGGGAAAAAATGGAACCATAATTATTGTCGTGTCGGCAGTATGTCGCTCTTGAACATGGCACTCATCTGCTTTCGTGTCTGGGTGGGGATATCTCATCTCGTTTTTCACTTGCCTCCGTGGATTTGGGTAATCCTGTTTGACCTCTCATCTGCTCATTGCCTTGTCACCATGACCTCTGATCCATTGATGTCAAATACTGCCAATTCCACTATCGTGCCGCCGATATGTTCAAGAGAAGTTGACCTTTGCAGAGAAACAACCTCCCCCTGATAGCTCACATAATCTTGACTCACAACATTATCTCTCTGTCTCGTGTCGATGATGTGGGAAACATTATGGCCCACCTTCGATCAAGGTCACTTCCTGTCGACTTCAGCTCATTATCCAGGAAGCTGATCTAGAGACTCCTTTCAGGTGCCTTGGAGCCTGCATGCCTCAATGGTAGGTTCTTCGTGTTCGACGTGAGGTTTTCATCATTGGCCTCCGATCGAATGATTCTACGGGTGTTCGACGCCAGATCACTAATTCGCACGTCGTAGATTGTACCTATAGTACCTTGAGGGCCATTTTCATTATTGGTGGTACCTCTCGCGTCTGTTAACAGTTTTCATTATTGACTGGTAATGAGACGATGTTCATGCATGTTCGACTTCAGCTCATATATTCGCATGCTTGAACTTGTACTTTTGTTCGGGTCGAGATGGAGCGCAAGACCCTGGATTTTGTCTGTTGTAATCCAGGCGTGATTCTTGTTACATGACTCATTCACTGGATGGCTGCGACCATACCTGAGTCAATTCATTGATCCTAACCAGATGGTTGCGCCCATACTATGGATCTAGATTATTATGTACTCTCTTATGGATGGCTGCGACCATACCACATATATCATGTACTTGAGCTATCAGTTGTATCTCTCGATGCAGATTCTCAGCGGCAGCTACATGTGTTCTTGTAAAGCATTTCACCCCTCTCTCTCTCTCGAGCCTCATGCTTTAGGGGGCATCTGTTACACAGTAATTTGTCACCATTGGTCACCGTCCCTGTTACCCCTTTCCCGTACCTTGGAGGACTCATTCCGGGACTTGTGAGCAGTGACATAACTTAAAAACACTTGCATTATGTTCCCCTAAGTATGGACTTCATGTGCCCTAAAGACACCTCCTGCAAAATATCCCTGAAAAGTGCCCTTTTTCCATTAGCGCGGGTCCACAATGTACTACCCGCGCCAATCAATGAGATCCTCAAAAGAAGGTGCGACCATTGGCGCTCTGTCTTAAAGCAACACTCGCGCCAACCAAGTTTGGAAAAGATTTTTAACAAACGCGCGCCCAAATGTTTTTTCCTTCAAGTCATGAAGTCTTTTGAGGATAAAACTCATCTTCTAGATGTCGAGAGTCATCATCTATCCTCTACATCTATCCACAGCGGCTTTTTGGAGATAATGCCAATCCATAATGGGTGTCTTGATGCATTGTATCTTCCTCCCCTTCTCCATCTATAAAAGTTTGTCCTCATGCATTTGACAAGCTAGTTTTTGGAGTGATGCTAGTAGTGATAACGCTTGTTTTGAGTGATAGTAAGAGTCTTGAAGCATAGGGAGGTTATGCTGTCGGAAGTCTGAGAGAGAGAAGGTCTATTGCAAGACATGTATAGCTGCTCGCCCAGCCAGAGGAGAGGTTCAACGTCAGAACTTTGGTTGTATCTTTCTCTGTTGATTATTCATTAATAAACGACTATCATGATTCATTATGGTTCTGATCTTACTGTTCATTATGATAATGTTTGATCTATTTCCTTTCTGACTGATATATAGTTGTATTTTAGTGGATTTTATGCTTGTATTCGCTTCGTTCTTTGCATGTGTAGGTATCCATTCGCGGAGATCGTGAGGATCGTGACCTGCCGAAGCAAGGGAACGGGAGTATCAACTCTTCTACGACATTAGCGTTGGACTCCAGGTTGGTTCTCATAATCCACTTTCAATTTGCAACTAGGAACTTGCATGATAGTGTTAATTGATTGTTGTTAGACCCATTTTGGGCTAGTGGGATCGCCTCTGTCCGCAGAGGGGATTTACCTCTCCAACAAACCCCACCCTAGAAGATCAAAGTATCTCTCTATTTTAACTAGCTCAAAGAAGAAAATTAATATAGCAAAGATTAGAACAAATTCTCATGAGCTCCATAGTGAAACAGGTCATTGGGAAGTTCCTAAAACACCATGGATGGAAAGGATCTACCATATATGTGAGAATAGGAACATCGAGGATGAAAACCACTTCCTCTTAGAGTGCCCCGCGTACAACCACATTAGATCTCAGTTTCACAATCTTTGTTACAATACTAACCTTCCTAGCCTTTTACAATGTCAAAATTATAGTGAGCTCGAGAGGCTTCTCTCTAAGCTTTTTGAACATAGGAATAAAATCTTAAATCAAAATAAATAATTTGTTTCTTTAGGTCCGATAGACCAATGTTTGGTCTCAGTGGACATTAACCATCATCATCATCATCATATGGATAAACTTTCATATTAACATTTAGTAGTAAGTATTAAATTTTATTTTTAATATTATAAACCTGAAAGATTAATATTATAAACTAAACATATTGAACACATTAATAATTAAACACTAATATTAAATTTAAAGTTTAATGCGGCATTGGACCTTGGTTGACTATGGTTGAACATGATTGACCAAGGTTGATTTTCATATTGAGATAATATTTGTCACAATTCGACGTTGAACCATGGTTGACCAAGGATGACCATGGTTGTCACAATGTGGCATTGGACCATGAGACAATCTTTGTCACAATATGACCATGGATTTTTAACCATGGTTAACCATGATTGAGCATCATTAACCATGGTTGATTTTCATATTCAGAAAATCTTTGTCATAATGTAATATTGAAAATGGTTGAAATTCATATTGAAATAATCTTTGTCACAATAAACCCTAGTATTAATAATAAACCATAGGAATATAAACCCTAAGATTAATAAACAAAAAAGATTATTATTCTAAACATAAGGGATTAATAAACCCAAGGGATTAATATAAAAAACCAAGGGATTAATATTAAAAACTCAAGAGATTAATATTATAAACCCTTGGGATTAATATTATAAATTAAGCGATTAATAATCCCAATGAATTTATATTATAATCCAAATAGAATATAAATCCAATGGATGTATATTAAACCCTGTGATTAATATTATAAACCCTATCAATAATATTATACCCTAAGATTAATAAACACAAGGGAATGATATTATAAACCCAAGGCACTAATAAACCCAAGGGATTAGTACTAAAAACCCAAAGGAATAATATTAAACCTAAGGGATTAATATTAAACCCAAGGGATTAATATTGTAAACCCAAGGTATATTAACCCAAACATCAATATTGTAAACCCTAAAACAAACATGGTTGACCATGATTGAGTTTCGTATTGAGACAATATTTTTCACAATGTAACATTGGACCATGGTTGACCATGATTGATTTCCATATTGAGAGTATCTTTGTCACAATGCGACATTGGACCTTGGTTAACCATGCTTGACCATGGTTGATTTTCAAGTTGAGACAATCTTTGCCACCATGCGACGTTGGATCATGGTTGACGATGGTTATCAAAATGTGATATTAGACCATGAAACAATTTTTGTCACAATGTGACCATGGTTATTGACCATTTTTTACCATGATTGACCATCGTTGACCATGGTTGATTTTCATATTGAGAAAATATTTATCATAATGCGACGTTGAAAATGGTTGATATTCATATTGGGACAATATTTGTCACAATGTGGCATCAGGCCATGGTAGATCATAATTGATAATGGTCAACCATGTTCGACCATTGTTGACCATGGTTGACTATGATTGAATTCCATATTGAGAAAATATTTGTCACAAACCCAAGGGATTAGTATTATAAACCTAAGGGATATAAACCATGAGATAAATATTATAAACCCTAAAATAAAAATTAAACACTAACCTTAATATTATAAATATCAAGATTAATATTATAAACCTAAAACAAGCATGGTTGAGCATCATTGACCATGGTTGAGTTTCATATTGAGACAATCTTTGTCACAATGCGATGATGGATCATGGTTGATTTTCATATTGAGAGAATATTTGTCACAATGCAACGTTGGACCATGGTTAATTTTCATATTGAGACAATATTTATCACAATGCAATGTTGGACCATAGTTGATCATGGTTGATCATGGATGACCGTGGTTGAGAGAATATAATGTTGGACCATGAGACAATCTTTGTCACAACGTGACCATGGTTATTAACCATGGTTGATTTTCATATTGAGACAACCTTTGTCACAATGCAACGTTGAAAATGCACAAACCTACAAAAGCATAAACTTTGAAAATTCGTTGAAATGAGAAATGTCTTAGACTTGTACTCATAGATATCGTTGTAACATTTCTCAGAATACTCAATTTCAGACATTTTTATGGCCTGTAAAACAACCAATAAATCCCAAAGCTTCGAAGTGCTATAAAAAGAGTTCCATTAATAGCAACCATCTCCAGTGTTGTAGAGCATTAAGGCCCTCAGAAAATAAGTGATATAAAAATCAATTCCAATACCCACATATGGAAATTAAAAATATGATACATTTTACAATATGTAGAATGAAAGGTTTTCATAATATAATATTACATAATTAAATAAATAGTAAAAATAAATAACATAATATTAAATAAATATATACATGGTATATTATGAGATAACATTTTTATAAAATTAATTTATTTTTTTTTTATATCACATATTGTTATATCAATTTTTCATATTAATAAATATATATTTTTTACATATTTCTTTAATGGTCATGGTTTACTTATTGTACATTCCTTAAAATAAAGTATGGTATAGAATTGATATATATATATATAATATGATTTTAGTAATGTATACTATGATGTAGAGCTCCATTGAATTTTTTAATTAAAAAAAATCGATATTAGAATACATATTCAACTCTTGGGCAAATTTAAATAAGTATAGCTGAGCCTTCCAGTTGTTCACTCTCATATCTTTGCATACGTAACACAGATAGAATAGTAATAATTTCGCAGGTTTAATAGTAATAATTTCTCATAGCTACTAATAGTAATAATTTCGCGGGTTTCTTACATTGATTCTCGGATGATTCATATAGTCGGTGCATTGCAGACCTCCATGAAATTTCTATTATCTATGCTACATGAGTAGCAGAAGGAAGGCTTTGATATAGTAAGTTTTTATGTATTTTAATTTCTTAACGCTTCAAAGCATAACAATAACATCCTCATTCATAGAAACTAAAGCTTTAGAGCCCAGGTTGCCATTAAGTGTCAATTCCAAGAGATTGGATTCAATGCGACCAAGCTTGAATGACACGTCCACTATCCTTTGCATCAACAATATAGCTATCTTTAGCGAGGGAGTTATTAGTGGATTTAGTCACCACTTTCTTTCCATTTTCCATGGGATGTAATTCTTGAAGAAGAGGCATCATGCCAATTTTAGCTACTCCCATGAGGTCATCATTTGAGTTTTGGTAATCTATCCGTATCCTACACTTGCTGCAAAATCCTAACCAATGATTCATTCAGATTATCACGCTTAAGTTTTCTTCCAAATTATCTAGGGTAAAATAGTCTAATACCTGGAAAATATAGCTTAATTTTCATAAACTTCAAAATTCTTTAGAGATGTGTTTCTTTCAGCAAAAAGAAGCCTGCAAAAAGGAGCTGGGAAGCTTTTCCTATCAGACCCCTGCCGTGTTCTTTGATGGAGCTGAATGCAACCATAGTTGTGGCTGTGGGGTTGTCATCGTTATAAGTGACAGCTTTCACTATTCTTTATCTTGGCATGGCGGTTTTGGCTCGAAATCTCTGGCGGAGGCTAGGGCTCTCTCGGGGTTGCTTTCATTCTGTGTCTTCTTGGGCATTCAGTCTATATCAATCCTTGGAGACTCAAAATCGCTCATTGATCACGTTAATGGTCTGGGTCTTATAAACTGTCCTCATCTCCTCGGATGGTTAAGCCGCATCAGCGTCTTTCGGAACTTAATTAACCAGATTACTTTTCAGCGTATTCCCCGACCCTGGAATGCTCAGGCTGATATCCTCTCAAAGGATGGTCTTAGCATGCAGCCTGGTCTGTGCTCATTATCAGTCATGCTTGATGGTATCTCTTTCCTCATACAGGATTTCAGCATTAATGGAATGTGACTCTCTGCCGCAAGCTCTCTATGAATGTGTTTTATCATGCAATCTTTTGCAGTTTATGTCTCTTCTGCGGTAGAATGATTTTGAATCATGATGGGATAATGCAGGTTATGTATATGTCATAGTTTTGGATGATCCTGAAAATCTGTCCCTATATTTAATATCAGCATCGAGGCTTTCTTTTGCCCTCAAATCTTGTTATGTAATGCAGATCTTTATATTTTCTTAATATAAATTTATGATGATTTTTTTCCTGTTAGAAAAAAAATTATCTAAACCACACAAAGAAGAATTAGCTTGAGATTTAAAATAGATACCGCAATGAGTGAGCAATGATAATTTGGAAAATTATTCATTATATTGAATATCAGCTATTCCTCCCAGGTTGGGTTACGGCTCCTTTCTTTAACGGAAGCTTGTTGCTTTTGGAAACAGAAGAAAAAAAGAGGCATTCGTTAGGGTTAGCTAGTAGCAAAGCGAAAATCCTTTTCCTGATCAAAAGCGCTTGAGCATCAAGGCTGAATTAGAGTTATTATCTGTGTAGGTAAATGAAAGGTAAATACTAATACAAAAGGTATTGGAGATTCGGTTGACAAATTGCAGACTTGTTTACTAAGCGTGATGATAACGTAAGGATCGTTGCTATGACTCCAGTCTATGATCAATAAATCCGATGCCTCCACCACCTGTACATTGATAACATCCAACAGATCCTCCATTTCTGCTCTACAGCTTACACAAATTCACAAAAGTTGAAAAGTGAGAACATTCATGCAGAAGTTCTAGAAGCCCAAGCAACGAAGTTGCAAAATCCCGAGCAATGAAGTAGACTCGTGACAGGTATTAGAAGCGAAATATCCTTTTGATTTTCTCGGTCGTCGTGTTACTAACGGCAAGAGGGATTGACCTGACCCAATTGACCAGGATTGATTTCCATATTGAAAATTTTTTTGCAAGAGATTAAAATTATTAACCCAAGGTATATAAACCCTAAGATAAATATTATAAACCATAAAATAAATATTAAACCCTAACATTAATATTATAAATCTAAGGATTAATACTATAAGACCAAGGGATTTTTTTTTATAAATAGAACGGGTAGCTTTTTCATTCGATAAACTGGAAATAGGTCAGGTCCCATACAATCTTGGAGAGCAGGGTCTATGAAATGTTCATCATTTTACCCTGAAGAAGGATCCTATTGTCTTGGAGAGCAGGCTCTATGAAATGTTCATCATTTTACCCTGAAGAAGGACCCTATTGATACCAGCATTATTTACATACAAGATTTGAACATAGCTTCTACTATAGACCTTCCAAAAGACTCCCCCATACTCCATTGACCAACAAAAAATATATATAACTTAGAAAGGAAACTCCGACCTGTTGCTACCATGTTTGATTTCTCCTAAGGCCTCATCTGCAGTCATGACTAGTTCTTCTACGTCGCCAACCCTAGGGTCCAGATGTTGCAGTGCCGGCAACACCTTCAGCTTGAGGGAAATATTTGTCCCTAAATCCAAAGACTGCTTTCAACACCCCGACTGTGGTTGTCTCGACTTTGACTTCGATGTTATCCACCTTGTGACCCATGCTCATCATGCCTGTACATAAACTTTCCATATTTTTCTGTACTAATTCCATGTCTTTACCAAGATCTGACAAATGGGCATACAGAATCGGCATATTCTCATTAATTTCTTTTACAATATCCTTTATCACGTGCTTACAGGAGCTAAAAACCATGTCCTTTAAATTCCCATTGCGACCCGACCCAACTTTGCCACCACTTCCATTACTAGTAGATGTCATTTTCTTGGCGATTCTTCCCAAAATTAACAAGATCCTATGATTAACCATCCGCAATCAGCTGCTATAAATAATAGCTTGGTTCATCCCGACATTCATTGTCGTCTTTTCTTTCATTAATGAGAATTGATTCTGCATCATGGTGAAAATGTTACCCTCCATCCCCTCCACCACCGAAACAAGCCTAGAGCGAAATGTGATGGTACCTGCCCAACCCACGAATGGAACTGTAATAAATCTCCACGTAAATAACCAAGGACAAAATGCCCACCTGTCACAGATCATGGCATTCAAACTTTAGCTATCAAACATGTTCCATAACTTCCTACCAATCTCCCATGCTCCCAACGCACTGCATAAGGCCATCGGGATGCTAACCTTAATAATTGTCAAATTGATGTATTGTAGACCCTACCCTACTTGTACTGCACCAGTCTGATATATTTATATTGTATCAAGGGATATGACATATTCCAATGGAGTGGTTAATTTGTAAGGAGCCTTACTCTAATGCCACCCCGACGTTGGCTTGCGCATCCACCACATGGTTGTTAGCCCGCAACATATGGAACATTTTAACATTTTCAAATATTTTCAAAAGATAATTTATCCTTATAATGATTGGGGAGGATTCATATTCGAGGAGGTTCTCATTCTCGATGAGCCTATAGAATTTTTGGATTACTGTCATAAAATCACCAATGATTATCTAGTTCTTGATACCCTTAGAGATGCTGATACTCAGACCCTGCCAAAGAGAAATAGCTTATGCTTGATTGTTCGTGGCATTATGTAGTTCCCATGCAAACTTTAATTCTATCTTTTCTTCAAGTTTAACTATCACCCCTCCCACTCCAGCATCCTCGATAAGGCCAAGGGATTAGTAAACCCAAGGTACTAATATTAAAAGCCCAAGGAATTATATACCCAAGGGATTAATACTAAAAAACCAAGGGATTGATATTTGAAACCCAAGGTATATTAACCTTAATATCAATATTATAAACCCTAAAACAAACATGGTTGACCATGGTTTTGTTTCTTATTGAGACAATCTTTTTTCATAACGCGATGTTGGACTATGGTTGACCATGATTCATTTCAATATTGAGATTATCTTTGTCACAATGCAACATTGGACCTTGGTTGACCTTGATTAACCATGGTTTATTTTTATATTGAGACAATATTTGTCACAATATGACATTGAACCATGGTTGACCATGGATGACCATGGTTATCGCAATGTGGCGTTGGGCCATGAAACAATATTTGTCACAATGTGACCATGGTTGACCATGATTGACCATCTTTGACCATGGTTGATTTTCATATTCAGAAAATATTTGTCATAATGAAATGTTGAAAATGGGTTAAATTCATATTGAGACAATCTTTGTCACCACGAACCCTAGTATTAATAATGACCCATAGGAATATAAACTCTAAGACTAATAAACCCAATGGGTTATTATTCTAAACCTAAGTGATTAATATTAAAACCTTGAGATTAATATTGAAAACCCAAGTTATTAATATTATAAACCCTTGGGATTAATATTATAAATGTAAGTTATTAATAAACCCAAAGGATTTATATTATAAAACAAAAGGAATATAAACCCAATGGATGTATATTAAACCCTATGATTAATATTGTAAACCCTATCAATAACATTATACCTTAGGAATATGAACCCTCAGATTAATAAACACAAAGGAATAATATTATAAACCCAAGGCACTAATAAACCCAAGGATTAATACTAAAAACTCAAGGGAATAATATTAAACCCAAGGGATTAATATTGTAAACCCAAGGTATTAAACCAAAGATTAATATTATAAACCCTAAAACAAACATGGTCGACCATGGTTGAGTTTCATATTGAGACAATCTTTGTCACAATGCCGCTTTGGACCGTGGTTGACCATGATTGATTTCCATATTGAAAGAATCTTTGTCACAATGCGATGTTGGACCCTGGTTGACCATGGTTGTCACAATGTGATGTTGGACCATGATACAATCTTTGTCACAATATGACCATGGTTATTGACCATCATTGACCATGGTTGATTTTCATATTGAAAAAATATTTTTCATAATGCAACGTTGAAAACTGTTGATATTCATATTGAAACAATATTTGTCACAATGTGGCACTCAACCATGGTATACCATAATTGAACATGGTCAACCATGTTTGACCATTTTTAACCATGATTGACCATGGTTGACAATGGTTGACCATGATTGAATTCCATATTGAGAAAATCTTTGTCATAAACTCAAGGGATTAATATTATAAACCCAAGGGATATAAACCATGAGATAAATATCTAAAATAAACATTAAAACCCAACTTTAATATTATAACATCATGATTTAAAATATTATAAGCCTAAAACAAATATGGTCGAGCATCGTTGACCATGGTTGAGTTTCATATTGGGACAATCGTTGTCACAATGTGATGTCGATCCATGGTTGACCATGATTGATTTTTATATTGAGAGAATCTTTGTCACAATGTAACATTGAACCCTGGTTGACCATGATTAGCCACTATTTATTTTCATATTGAGACAATTTTTATTACAATGCGACGTTGGACCATGGTTGACCATGGATGACCATGGTTGTCACAGTGTGACGTTGGACCATGAGACAATCTTTGTCACAATGTGACCATGGTTATTGACCATGGTTAACCATGGTTGGTTCCATGAAACAATCTTTGTCACAATGTGACCATGGTTATTGACCATGGTTAACCATGGTTGGTTTTCATATTTAGACAATATATATTACAATGCGACATAAAAAATCCATAAACCTTGAAAATGCCTTGAAATGAGAAATGTCCTCGACCTGTACTCATAGATATCATTGTAATATTTCTCAGAATACTCAATTTTAGGCATTTTTCTAGCCTGTAAAACAACCAATAGATCCCAAAGCTTTGAAGTGTTATAACAGTATTTCCACTAATGGCGACCATCTCCAGTGTTGTAGAGCATAGGCAGGGTTTTCTACATGTATCAACAATGCTGCTAAGGCCTTCGAAGATAATCAATACAAAGATCCATTCCAATACCCACATATGGAAATTAAAGTTGTGATACATTTTACAACATGTGGAGTGAAATGTTTTCATAATATAATATTAAATAATTAAATAAATAGTAAAAATAAATAACATAATATTAAATAATATATCCCTGGTATATTATGAGATAACATTTTCATAAAATTAAACTTATTTTAAATTTAGATTTATCACATATTGTTATATCAAATTTTTGTATTTATAAATAGTTTTTTTGTATTGAAATGGTTACCATGATCCACATTCCATTACATGCAAAGCATAACGTGATGCAAGGAAGCCAATTTCCAAAGCTCACTTTCATCTTCGTTTTCATTGCGTGGCAATAACGTTTTTTGTTTGAACTTCACGCGTTAGAGAAAATATTAACTTGAACATAATATTGCTCTGACATACGCATATCTTCCAGGGAGTCAATCGGTCCAGTCAGCCTATGAAGGGTCGTTGAAATTCTCTTGTGGTTTTTTTTTTCAGAGAGAAAATCATGATATATTATATTAAGAAAATATAATGAGCAAGTACATATAAAGCCAAAAACATTCGGCCTGCTGATGCTGAGAACTGTAGACTGCGGATGCTAGAAAATCTGGGCCTATAACATGATTGTGCTGAAACAAAATCCATATGTGAATATCCAGAATAACAAAACATATCCTTGATAATCATCCGAAAAGGAGAGAAGGTTCCGGTGGAGAAAGTTCCGCATGGAGCACAGAAAAAATCCATGTGAGAAGAAAGAAGACCCTGTAAAAAAGAAATCATGAGAAGAAGAGCCAACATTGTCAAGCCGGACCAAGCATAGCAGATATATAAACCAGCGTAGAGGCAATAGGGGCCTTGGAATCCTGGAAGATGCAGGCATTCCTCCATTTCCAGAGACACCAACACGTGATGATGAATAAAGATCTCCATTCTGGACGTTGGGCACTCCACCACATGAATCCCTCCTGAACAGAAGAGAAAACCAGGTGAGGAAAACCATGAGATGCGGAGAGATCATACCAGATTTGGGCCGATGCTGGACACTGAAAAACATGTGGACATTAGTTTCGGAAGCCTGACGACACATAACACATCTGCCTGGACCCGACCATCCCTTTCGTTGAAGGACCTCCCATGTGAGGTTCCGATTGGAAAAAATCAGCCATGAAAATAAGATTGCCTTGAGCGGGCTGGATGCTTTCCAGAATTTCGTTGGAAAGATAGGAGAGGGTCGCGGCTGTAGATTTGTCAAAGCAGCTTCATATAAATCCTTTACACGTACTGGCTGAGATGAGTTCGACATTGACCATACCAATTCATCTTTGTACCCTGTCTGTTTTATACCTTTATCAGAGAAATACTTGACCGCCGATTCCCAAATCTGTCGCAGAGAGAGAGGCAGACGAAGATCCTCTGCATCCTTCCAGATTGGCGAGGTTGAGGACCAAGACAGAATCAATGTATTCCAAGTGAAGTGACCCCTTGTATGCAGAAATGAAATGAGATCGGGAGTGAGCATTGTTTCCAAACCAAAAACCGTTGAATCCAAGCCGATAAGGATGCTGGAGCCGGAAGAGATGCGCCATCTTAGAAAGTCGAAGAAGAGGTCCTGAACCTTTCTGAAGCCGAGCCAGATAGCAGATCCCCTTTCCAAGCCAAGAGACTTCTTCCTGTACCAATATACCAAGGGCTTACCTTTTAAGTATTTTTGATTAATAATGGAACTCCATTTGCCTTCTCCACAGATGCCTCTATGGAGAGAATTGCAAAGGAGGGCCTTGCCAAAAGACCGCAAGTGTAAGAGACCCCATCCGCCGGATCTCTTCGGCCTAGAGATGGATTCCATCTTTACTAAGTGGATCTTGGAAAGATGAGAACGTCCACCCCATAGAAAATTTGCAGATAAAGAGACCATTTTTCTAACAATAGAAGCAGGCAAAAAATAGAGGTGAGCCCAGTAAACCGCAAGTTGAGAAAGAACAGATTGAACCAGGATAAGTCTGCCTCCCAGGGATAAGAATCGCATCTCCCATCTTGAAATTTTTTTATAGAAACGGTCAATCAGCCAAGACCAATCTTGTTTGCGATTCCCTTTTGGCTTGAGGAGAAAGCCCAAGTATTTAAAGCCGTCTTTAATTGATGCCAAATTAATACCAAATAATGCTGCAATCCATAGCGCTAACTCCATATTTGAGTCGTTGTGATACAAGATAGATTTGGCCTTGTTGATGACCAGGCCCGATGCGGATTGGAACTTTTGAAAGATACCATTGAGGCATAACCAGCTTGATTTGCAGAGCATAGCAAAGGTAAGAATGTCATCAACAAACAGATTATGAGAAAGAAAAATATTCTTGCAGATCTTGATCGGAGCACATCGATGATCAGCAACTGCTTTGTTGATCTGAGAGCTGAGAGAATTCATGACTAGGATAAAGAGAAGAGGGGAGAGAGGACAGCCTTGGCGCAGTCCTCTCTCGGCCTGAAAGAAAGATGAAGGGGATCCATTTATGATGACTGAGTATTGAACGTTCTCAACGCAGGCCATCACCCAGTTAATTCCTTGAGACCTCAGACCAATTTTTGCAAGGAGGATACGAAGGAACCCCCAATCCACACAGTCATAAGCCTTTTCCAGATCGACCTTTAGAATAGCAGCATCAATGTTTTTTGTTAAGACAGAGAATAAACACTCCTGAGTCGAGGCGACTGCATCAAGAATATTCCTGTGTTTTAAAAACGCATGTTGATCCCTGGAAATGAAGGAGTTGAGGACCGGTTTCATTCTCTCTGCAATAATCTTTGAAATGATTTTGAAGAGAATATTACATAATGCAATTGGCCTGTAATCCGCAAATGATTCAGACTGCTCCTTTTTGGGGATAAGCGCTATGAATGTAGCAGTGAGGGCATTATTTATATTCCCCGACATACGGGAGGCATCCACCATCCCCAGCAGATCGTCTTTAAACAAGTCATAGAAATGTGAGAAAAATTCGATCGGCCAACCATCCGGCCCAGGACTTTTGTCCTTTTGAAACTTTTTTATGACTCCATGAAGCTCCTCTTCCGAGATGGGCTTGAAAAATTCTGCATTGGCGGCTTCATCAAACATAACAGGTACCTGTTCAATCATCCAAAAGACATCATTTATCTCATTTGGCCGCCGCTTGTATTGCTTCTGGAAAAACCTTGTAGCCTCCATCGAAATATCCTGTTGTGAATATAAGAAGCCTCCATTTTCATCTTCGATCTTCCAGATCGAATTTCTACGCCTCCTTGCATTTGCAAAATTATGGAAGAACTTTGTATTACGGTCGCCCTCCTTGAGCCAAATCGCTCTGCTTTTAAGCCTCCAGGATGATTCTTCTTTTAGCAGCATCGCTTGTTTCATTTTCTCCAAGGTTCTGAAATGATTTTTTTGATCAAAAGACATAGAATCAAAGGAGACTGTAGCTGTTAAAAACCTTAACTCCTTTTTTATATCATCAAGCGCCTGTTTGTCCTTCTTCCTCTTTTTAATTAGCCAATCCTTTGCCGCCACCCTCAACGATTGAATCTTTTCACGAAAGGTAGAGAAGGAGGTCCTCTCCGACTGCTTTAATTCCTCCCATTTTTTTGTTATGAGTTCATTGAAAGACTCATCAGTGAGAAAGATTCTGTTAAATTTGAAGGAATAACCCAATTTACATTCCGAGTCCCTCCAGTCAAGAAAGATGGGGCGATGATCAGATGTATAATCGTTTCCTGTGCTGGCGACTGGCATTCCCCATTGCTCGATAATACTAGCATTGATGATGAAACGGTCAAGTCGTTTAGCAATGAACGCCCGACCAATTCTGTTGTTATTCCACGTTGGAGCCATCTTATGAGGAATTACATCCACGAGATTCCTATTTAGGAATTCCAGACGAAGTCTATCAGCAAAAGGGTCGGACTTCCTGCAGTTGCCCCAACATTCATTAGAATTCAGAGTGACATTAAGGTCCCCAGCAATCAATAAAGATTCAATATCTAGGATGTCCGATGCAAACAACAAATCCCAGAAGGAGGATTTGTTCCTATAAGGCGCATAGATGTTCAGAATATTTAAGATCTTGGGCCGACCCCTGACCGAAGCTGTGATTAGGATGCCTGCACAACATTTGTAGGCTTTAGCTTTGACCCATGTCGGGTCCCACAAGACTGCCAGTCCCCCCGACAATCCATCAGCATCTGAAGCAACCATATACCAGGACGGAAACATTCTTCTGAAGAAGGCTATTGAAACCTTACTTGAGTGCATTGTTTCCTGGATGAAGATGATTTGAGAGCGGGCAGATACAAATATCTCTTTTAGCGCCAAAAATTTTGGGGCGGCACCCAAACCCCTGATATTCAGGGAAGTCAGGAAAGTCATTTAGATGGCTGTCCAGCCATACATGCTCTAAGAGGCTGCGGGGCAGTAGAATCAGAGATTGGAACTTCAACAAGGGAGAGGTTTGTGATGCCATAATCTGAAGCAATTGTTCTACCTCTAAAATGACGAGAATCCCCTTTTTTCTTTTTCCGGACGGTGATATTCTTTGCAGAATTGGGGCTGATGGAGGGAAAAGAGGGCTTATGGATGGTTAAAGGCTCGAGAATCGGTGGATTCCTCTGGAGGAGAAAGTCTATGTCACTATCGGATTTATTCACCGGAGATTCTGTCGGGGAATTAAAAGGCGTAGGAGTAGGCATAGGCTCCTTACCTCGAGAGAGACTAGTGGGGGCGTAACCGATGAAGGAGTCGATGAGCTAAGCAGAATGGGGTGTGATCCCACCACAAAGTCGCCTTTTTTCATGGGAGATGGAGAGGGCACCGGATTATCTTCAATTGGCTCGGGAATAAGAGGGCAGTCCAGAACCGGTGGAAGCGCGTCATCAGATTGATCGTGGGGGAAGAAATGAGAATGGGAAGAGGCCTTTACCTGAGAAGGCGCATGTATGAGAGGGGCATCGGCGTCTTCAGACTGAGATTCCACAACTGAGATTCTTCCCCTATGGAGAGGACGACGTTTTGTTTTCCGGTTAATGTGGAGCCTGCAATTGTTGATGAGATGACCTGTGCGGTGACATAGAGAGCACCGGAAGGGTATACCCCAAAAATCTAGTCTTTGACATATTGTGGAACCTTCCCATGTAATCTCTATATGCTCCGGATAACCTCCTTTATAGGGTTTTTCAATCAAAATCCATGCAATCCTTTTATCTTTCTCCCCTCTGACCCAAGGATCAACATAAATAGATTTACCAACCGAATTACCAATCTCCATGAGAGTTTCAACAGACCATAATTCCAGCGGTAGATTGGGAAGCTTGACCCAAATCATGCAATTTGATGGAGTGTTTTTGAGAGGGTCGAAGCCCATATACCATCGAGACAAAGACAAGAAGCTCCTGCCAAAAACCCAAGGTTTATTGAGAATCATTTCTAGATCAGATATTTTCAAGAAATGAAAGGAAAACCAGTCTTTCATCAACCGAGAAATGACTGGAGTATATCCAATCAGAGGGAGCCATTTAGATGATAGCCATGTTCTCATTTCGTCCTCTGACATCTCCGGAAAGTGCCATTTCCCAATGAGAGCGAACTTTTGGAGGCTATCAATACGTTCAGACAAAGTCGCACTGGAGACAGAAACTGCCTTTGGAGGAGGAATAGTTTTGACCGGGTTCCAAGATTTCTTAGTGCGATCTCCCTTACCATGATCTATATTACCTTTTGGGGAGACAAGATTCTTTTTGTCCGATGCCATCACCGGCTGAACAGGTGGAGAAATGGCCTGACAAGAAGAATGAATCATCTCATCCACCGTGGCCTGCCAACTCGGATCAAGGACGGCAGATTCACGTGCTTTTTCAGCCTCAATGGCAGCCCTGAAAAGAGCCCGCGTGGCCGGGGAGTCACTGTCAGCCGACATTAATGAAGCAGATAGAATGCTGAGTTGGAGTCAGGCAAGAGGTACTAACGTTCTGCAAATGAGCCTGGATGACAAGATCCCTAGAAGGAAAATCTATAGGAGAAAGTACAACGAGGAGGATTCCCGTAGATTTTGTCAGGATTGCTGGATATGGATTTATTGAAATTCCTGGGAAAAGGTACCCAAACCCCGAAAAAGAAACTAAAAGGACAGGGAGAAATACAATTCTAGGATCAGCTGGAGTTAAGAGGTTGGCAGGAGATAGTCGATACCACCGTCAAAATGTCATTTTGCCTTGGATCGAGAACCTTCTGAGCAAAAAAAGATGGGACTTCTGCAATATGGCGAACCAGTGGAGTTAATGAGCTGCTCAGTCGCCGGAGATCGCATTTGAAAAAAGAAACCCAGTGACTGACCGGCAAAAGGATCCGGCGAGAAGGCCTTCCCAGGACCCTGTGTGCCAATGGGGTTCGAACAAGGGTTCTGAACACAATTCTATGGCGAAAAACAGGGGCAGAACTCTATTCTATAAGCTCATAGAACAGGGACAGAACTCCGGCGAATAGACTTACACCACCACCACCCTATGCGTTGATGCGTTGTAGCCCCTGCTAAAGGCCTAAAACTACAGACCAAAAGATCTATGCAATTGGCTGGCTATTGCAGTCAAAACAACAGCAATAGACATGGATAATACACCACCACCTCCCTATGCGTAAACGAAGGTCTGAATAGGGGCTGTAGACGTAAAAAGAAGCTTTTAATCTATTCAATAGAGATCTCAGCATGGTTATCAGATAAACAAAAGATTAGTCGTCCACAATCTGTAAAAGAGCTATCTTCTGTGTGGAAACCTCCATGAAGAAATTATGAGAAACTAACCAAAAACCTTATGAGCTTTACTTACAAATACTGAGATTAGAAAACTATTCCTAAGTTATAGACAGATAACTGACCTGTATGGAGAGACCGCGAGCGCATTATGAACCAGAGAGCCGAGTCGAGAAATTAAACCAATAATCCATGCAAACCTCGAATAGCCAAAAATACTGGGGTAGAGTAACAGAGAAGGTGATTCCCCCAGCCCGGTAGGCCAGAGGAAGAAAATCGTGGTAGACCGCAAGTGAAGGAATATAAAGCAGAGGTCGTCAGGCCAGATGTTAAAAATCTTGCATGGATGAAGAAAGGAGCTTAAAACACGTACCACAATTATCCCATAGTTTCATGCATGGGGACAGCCTGCGTCGGAGCGTCCCATGGCATTAGAGTATTGGAATATTGCGTCCCATCGCTGATTGGCTAGAAAAATGGCGTCCGACACCTGTTCGAACTGCAATCGGCTCCCCTGTCAAACGCGCTCCTGGCTCCCAGCTCTGCTTTATACTAAACCGATAATAAATCCAATTCTCTTGTGGTTTGTATTTGTCAAAATCAAAATAATGTGGAACTATGTCGGTAGGGCTGTGACTAAAATAATGTAGAAATACAATGTTGCAATGTTGAAATTCGGATTTTGAGTATTCTGCTAGAATTATGGGAATTATACCAGGAACGTAATTTGCAGGTGCTTCAAGGGCCACATAGTACGGACTTTCAACCACATCACTAAATGTTTCAAGAATATTTTGACTTGTAATAGTGGAGGTATAAGTGTGAATTTATTTGAAGTGATTTTGTGGAGTGATAAGGTGAAATTATTTTTTGTAATTTTGGAGAGATAAGGAATATTTGTAATGGAGTCATAAGTGATTTTGTGAAGTCATAAGAGGCACTTTTTGAAGACAAGTTGCTTCAAGCATTTGTGAGCTTGGCATTCTCATTGTTGGAGAAATTTCATTCATGATGTTGTGAAGGTGAAAATTGATGTACTTCAATATTTAATAAAGACATTATTTTTGTGGTGTTTGTGTCCTAGATCCACCCGAAATTGAATAAGGAGATCTTAGATACACCGTGTGTATACTTGCATGACTTGTGTCGATTTTGGAAAAATGCTCTTTTTCTTATGCTTTAACAAAACAGCAACATGCACATAAGTACACAAGCACAAAGCGTCACATCATCAACTTGATAAGATGATCTTCGAAGCAAGCACATTTCACATCATTTAATCAAAGAAATCAAGTTAAGGACACTACACACTCAAGAATTTCAAGCCAAGACAACATCCATCATGCTATCATCTACATCAACAATCTTTGCAGCAATTCAACAACAATTTTATTTTTTTTTGAAATTGCACTTGCACCATTATTTTTTATAAGCTCAATACAAAATTGTAACTTGCAAATCATAATTTGTAAGTTGGATTGTAATCAAAGTCAAATTAAATTGAATTGTAAGGGTGCATTCTCAGTTGAAACTGACACCCACGCTTTGAATTGCTAGGGACCAGGTGAATACATTAAGTCAAGTAAGTCTTCCACTGAGTCATCAAGATTGAACTTGTCATTTGTCTCTTGGGTGCATTTTCGACAGTGTTCGACACCCATCATTTTTTAGCACATCACTAAGTGCAGTAATCAACCAGAGTTCAAGACAATAGGTGTTTAAAGCAAGTACAACAATCATCAGCAAGCGAGTGTGTCATTAAAAACAATCAAACAAATAAGTATTTCAAGTAAAAACAAACAAAGCAAACAAGCGTGACTTCTCATCTTCAAGTGAGCATCAAAACAAGCATGTGTCTACAGCAAGCACACTAAGATCAAGCAAGCGTGTCAAGTAATCAAATCAAGTGCGACAGTTCAACGCACACCAAGCGAGCCTGTATAAAGTTCATTAAAGCACTCATACCGTTTCTTTCAAAGTGATCGTCATCAAGCGAGCGTGAAATCAACAGTTCAAGCAGGTGTTTAAAGCATCAGCAATCAGTAAACAGTACAAGCGAGTTTGTCATTTCAGTGATCAACTCAAGTGCGCAATTTTCAAGCACGACTTCTACGCCAAGTGAGCCTGACTTCAAAGTAAGCAAGACAACATGGCGACACACATTCAGTTGTCCCATATTCTTCACAATTTAATGTTATCATCAGCCGACGACATGGTGTACATCAGCAAAACCACTCTCTCTGACATTCAAGTGCATCTTCAACATGCACATGAAACGATTGAGTTCCTTCAATGAGAATCGCAATTGCAGAGAATTGAGTTGCAAGAGAAGCGTGTTGCTTCCAAGTCTTTTCCAGATAGAGTTGATCATTCAAACTCACTCATATAAACAACTTCAAGTGTCGAAGTTGTTCATGATCAAATTCAACTTTCTTCCAAACCCATCATCAAGCCATGGGAAGAAATTAAAAGTAATCGAAATCGTCGCAGCTTAGGATATGTCGAAGATGACGACAACTTACAAATCCCTAATTATTCACAGCCCATTCAGTTCGTCAGTGTTGGATTACTTAAACATATCACCTCAGAAAGTTCTCCGCAAGTTGCAGACAGACATCAATGCACACAAACTGAAAGTGCAGACAATCAGAAATGCATGCAAACTCTAGTTACAGACAAACCGAAATGTTCTCATTGTCAAAGTGCCGGTCATCTGGAAAATCAATGTTTTGATATTCATCCTTGCCACCATTGTGGCAAGTCAAATCATTCATCAGAGAAATGCAGCAAACAACAGCAGTCAGCCAGATTGAAGATAGATTATTCATGGATTGATCCCTGGGAATGGTCATCCGCAGCCAGAAGATTGTTTAAGTTTTACAATCACATTCACTCACACATAATGCAACCCACAATAAAAATGAAGAAGATAGTCTTATGCAGTTGAATGGGGGAGTACACCAGTGAACCACTCCTACACCTAAAGGGGGGGGAGTTCAGAGTTCCGATATCATTTGGACAAGATTGCCTCTCCTTTCCGCTGACAAAAGGGGGGAAATGTCAATGAAATTGACAAGTGGTTGTCATATTGAAATTCTCAACAACATCAACGAAGCAGCCAGTGGGCATCTTCATCAGCCATAGGGCATCTTCATCAGCAGTGAGCATTAGAAAATTCGCCAGTGGATAATCGACAGCAAAAGCAGCAGTGAGCAACTTTCATCATAGAAAAAGCAACAATGAGTTGTTTTTCGATATCTTCAACCAGTGGGCAATCATCATCAGCAAATACGCCAGTGGGCGTTCATCAAATTGTGTCAGTGGACATCAGATGTTGTTTTCAAGCAAAGGACAATTGGATCCTTTTGTAGCTTGGCACATGATGGATTTTTCAAGCAACATTCAGAGATGAATCAGGCATGCAGTTGATTCATGTTCTCTTCAGATTTGTGTTTTTCCAGAATCCAGCATTGGCGGTTTTTCAGGCAGTGTTTTTTTTAGGAGCAACTTGATAACTTGGTAGATGGTTCCTTGTTCTTTTTGGATTTATCATTGAGGGGGGGAATTTTAGCCTCACTCTCTTATTAAATCAATTATAAATCCAAATATTCAATTAAATAAATTAAATCAAGAGAATTAGGAGTTAATTCCTCAAACTAGGGAGTTTAGTTAGGAGGAGAGATTCTCTCCAACTAGCTCTCCTAAGTTAGTGTGTCGTTGAGAAATTGTCTCAACCAAGTGAGTTTAAGATAGACGCACTATCTTAAGACCACTTGCTCATGTATTTAAATGCATTATTAAATTATTTGAATAAAAAGAGAGAATTACATGAGTATGAGAGACCACATGATGGCTCTCTGCCTTTTCCGCCAGTTTGTCTTTTGTGTGTTGCCAGTTTATTGTTTATGAGTTAATTTGTTGTACATATGGTTTTATGACTTTGTGATATCGTTGTGTGATTTTCTTCATTTCTTTAATTGAAATTTAAAATAAATTTAGTAATTACTTTTAAAAAATTCAAGTTAAAAAATATGATATAAATATTTATTTACACGAAATCATTAAAAAAAATCATCTACTTAAAAAACATATAATGCAAATATTTTATGTGAAAAAATAATAACTCCAACCAAAAATTTAATATAAATTAAATAATTTTCAATAAATTAATAAAATAATATAAACATAAGAAAATACTAGTACAACCACATTAATAAATGTGGTTTCTATACATTAATAGGTGTCATTGGATATGGATTTAATATTGATATTAATAAATATATAAATATAATGAAAATACAATAATAATAATTATATTATAAAATATTATTATCATTATATTATAAATACGATAATAATTATAACAATTATATTGGCAATTTATAATAATTATTGTTATATCATGATAATGTGGTAATATTATTGATATTATAAAAATATATAATAAATCTTGATATTATAAACCAAAGGGATTATTAATATTATAAATCGAAGGCATTATAAACCCCACAAAACAATATTAAACATAAAGGAATAATGTTATAAACCCAAGTGATTATTATTATAAACCCAAGGGATTAATAAACCCAATGGATTAATATCTAAAACCCAAAGGATTAATATTGAGAACCCAAGAGATTAATATTATAAACCCTACAAGTTAATATTATAAATGTGAGTGATTAATAATATTATAAACTCAGGGGATTAATAAACCCGAGGAATTTATATTATAAACCCAAGGGATTGATATTATAAACCCAAGAAAAGTGGTAAAATCAAGGGATTAATACCAAAAACCAAAGGGAATAATATTAAACCCAAGGGATTAATATTGCAAACCCAAGCTATATAAACCCTAAGATAAATAGTATACACCCTAAAACAAGTATGCTTGACGATGGTTGATTTTCATATTGGTACAATCTTTGTCACAATGCAACATTGGACCATTGTTGACCATGGCTGACCAAGCTTGTCACAATGCGACATTGGACCATGGTTGATTTTCATATTGAGAAAAATATTTGTTAAATATGATGTTGGACCATGGATAACCATGATAGACGATCGTTGACCATGTTTGGTTTTCATATTGAGATAATCTTTGCACAATGAGACGTTGGACCATGGCTAACCATGGTTTACCATGTTGGACCATGGTTTTTGTCACATTGTGATGTTGGACCACAATTGGCCATGATTGATTTTCATATTGAGAAAATATTATGATAAACCCTATGATAAATATTATAAACCAAGGTGTATAAACCTTAAGATAAATATTATAAACAGTAAAATAAACATGGTTGATTTTCATATTGAGACAACATTTGTCATAATGTGGGTTGGACCATGGTTGACTATGATAGATTCTCATATTGAGACTATATTTGTCACAATGTGATGTTGGACAATGCTTGACCATGGTTGATTTTCATATTGATACAGTCTATGTCACAATGTGACAATGGACCACGATTGACTATGATTGACTATTGTTGATAATGGTTGACCATGGTTGATTTTCATATTGAGACAATCTTTTTCATAATGTGACATTGGACCATGGTTGATCATGATTCTAAACCCAAGAGAATTATATTAAACCCTAGGATTAATATTATAAACCCCATGAATAATATTATACCCTAGGAATATGGACCCTCAAATTAATAAACCAAAACAATTGATATTATAAACCCAAGGGAGTAGTATTAAGTCCAAGGGATTAATATTATAAACCCAAGGTATATAAACCCTGTGAATAATATTATACCTTAAGAATATGAATCCTTAAATTAATAAACCCAATGGGTTGATATTATAAACCCATGGTGTTAAGTCCCACTAGCACAACTAGTTGAAGATGGGCCTCATTAGCAAAGGCAACCCAGGATCAAACCTCACAGAGGTTGTTGCACCCATGCTAAGGGGAGGAGACATGCTAAAAAATCCAGTCAGGTTAGGGCTAGTGTGGCCCAGGATGAGTATGATCCCCTAGTGACTTTGACAAATTATATTCCCTTAGATCGTGATTTCTCAAGCCACAGGTCAAGCCTGGAGGATCACAGACAACTTGACAATATATATATATATATATATATATATATATATATAGATATAGATATAGATATATCTGTTATAAACCCAAGGTATATAAACCCTTAGATATATATTATAAAGCTTAAAATAAACATGGTTCACCAAGGTTGATTTTCATATTGACATAATAATTTTCACAATGCGGCGTTGAACTATGATTAACAATCATTGATTTTCGTATTGAGACAATATTTTTCACAATGTGACCATGATTATTGACCATAGTTGATTTTCATTTTGAGACAATATTTGTCATAATGTGACATTAGAACATGGTTGACCATGGATTATTTTCATATTGACACAACCTTTGTCACAATGTGACATTGGACCATTGTTCACCTTGGTTAACCATAATTTCCCATAATTGAACATGGTCGACCGTGTTAGACCTATGTTGACCATGATTGACCATGTTTCATCATGATTGATTTTCATATTGATAAAATCATATGATAAACCCTAAGATAAATATTATAAACCAATGTATATACACCCTATGATAAATATTATAAATGGTAAAATAAACATGGTTGACCATGTTTGATTTTCATATTGAGACAATCTTTGTCACAATGTGAATTTGTACCATGGTTGACCATGATTGATTTTCATATTGAGACAGTCTTTGTCACAATGTGATCTTAGGCAATGATTGACCATGATTGACCATGGTTGATTTTCATATTGAGACAATCTTTGTCATAATGTTATGTTGGACCATGGCTGACCATGATTAACCATGGTTGAGAATGGTTATCAATTGTTGGCCATGGTTGATGTTCATATTGAGACAATCTTTGTCACAATGTGACGTTGGACCATGGTTGACCATGATTATAAACCATAGGAATTTATATTAAACCCTAAGATTAATATTATAAACCCAAGGGACTAATACTAAAACCCCAAGTGAATAATATTAAACCCAAGGGATTAATATTATAAACCCAAGGTGTATAAACCCTAAGATTAAAAGTAAAAACCCTAAAATAAACATGGCTGACTATGTTTGACTTTCATATTGAGACAATCCTTGTCACAATGCGACATTGGACCACGGTTGACCATGGTTGAAAATGATTGATTTTCATATCGAGATAATCTTTGTCACAATGTGACATTGGACCATAGATTACCATGGTTGATTTTCATATTGAGACAATCTTTGTCACAATGTGACACTAGACTATGGTTGACCATGATTGATTTTCATATTGAGAGAATCCTATGATAAACAATAAGATAAATATTATAAAACAAGGTATATAAACCTTATGATAAATATTATAAAGGTTGAAATAAACATGGTTGACCATGGATATTATTTTAACATTTATCATATTTAAAATATTTAGATTAATAAACCTAATGAATTGTTATAATAAACCCAAGCGATTAAAACTAAAAATCAAAGGGATTATAAACCCAAGGGAATAATATTAAACCCAAAGGATTAATATTATAAACTCAAGATATATAAACCCTAAGACAAATATTATAAAACTCAATATAATAAACCTTAAATAAACTCTATCTTTAATATATTAAGCCCTATGATTAATATTATAAACCCTGGCCATCTATGGTCAATAATTTCCATCCGCTATGGTTCACTATAGGTTAATATATAAAACTCTAGGATTATAAACTGTAAGATTAATATTATAAACCCTAGGATTATATGACTAATATTATAAATCATATGACTATAAACTATAGGATTAATATTATAAACCCTAAGATTAGTTTAATGAACTTTATGTTTAATATATTAAAGCCTAAGATTATAAACCATAAATTTAATATTACAAACCCTTTGTTTAATATATCAAATTATTTTAAACCATAAGATTAATATTATAAACTCTAAAATTATATACCCTAGTATTAATATATTAAACTGTGATTTTAATATATTTAACCCTTGAATTATAAATTCTAGGACTAGTACTATAGACTTAGTATTAATATTATAATCATATCATCTCATGTTATGTTATATCATTCATGTGTGTGTGTGTGTGTGTGCGTGTGTGTGTAAATTGTTAATAATGTTATATTTATCTTGGGTTTATAATATTAGTACCTTGGATTTAATATTATTCCCTTGGGTTTATTATTTCCTTCGGTTTAAAATATCAATCATGGTCAACAATGGTTGAATATCGCATTGTAACAACAATTGTCTCAATATTACAATCAGAGATAATCATGGACAACCATGGTCAGCCATGGTCAATTATGGTCAACCATGTTTTATAAAATCAAACATGGTAAACCATGGTCAATCATGGTCAACCATGGTTGAACGTCAGATTGTGACAAAGATTGTCTCAATATGAAAATCAACCATGGTCCAACATTGCATTGTGACAAAGATTGTCTCGATATGAAAATCAACCATGGTCCAACGTCGTATTGTGACAAGGATTGTCTCAATATGAAAATCAACCATGGTCAACCATGCTTATTTTAGTGTTTATAATATTTATCTTAGGGTTTATATAACTTGGGTTTAAATATTATTCCCTTGGGTTCATAATCCCTTGGGATTTTAGTATTAATCCCTTGGATTTATTATTCCCTTGGGTTTAGAATATTAATCATGGTCAACCATGGTCGAATGTCACATTATGACAAATATTATCTCAATATGGAAATAAACCATGGTCCAACGTCATGTTGTGACAAAGATTGTCTCGAAATGAAAATTAATCATTGTCAACCATGGTCCAACATCACATTATGACAAGGATTGTTTCAATATGGAAATCAACCATGTTTAGTTTAGGGTTTATTATATTTATCTTAATGTTTATATACCTTGGGTTTATAATTTTTATCCATTGGTTTTATAATATCAATCCCTTTGGTTTATTAATCTAAGGGTTCATATTCCTAACGTTTAATATTATTCCCTTAGTTTTATAATCTCTTCAATTTTTAGTGTTAATCCCTAGGGTTTATAGTATCAATCATGGTCAACCATTGTCGAATATCACAATGTGACAAAGATTGTCTCAATATGAAAATAAATCATTGTCTCAACCATGGTCCAACGTCGCATGACGACAAAGATTGTCTCAATATGATAATCATGTTCAGCCATGGTAAATCATTGTCAACCTTGGTCATCCATGGTCAACCATGTTTTATAAAATTAAACATGGTCATCCATGGTCAATCATGGTCAACCATGGTTGAATGTCGCATTGTGACAAATATTGTCTTGATATGAAAGTCAACAATAGTTAAGTATGGTCAACTATGGTCTAATGTCGCATTGTGACAAGGATTGTCTCAATATGAAAATCAAACATGGTCAACCTTGTTTATTTTAGTGTTCATAATATTTATCTTAGGGTTTATATGTAGAAATCCCTTGCAGATTCAAACTACTAATTGTAATTTGATAAAACAAAAGACTTGAATCTACTTTAGTCATCAATGGAAATAATTAAACGATCATGAAATCACAAAGCATACAAAAGAAAGAATTCAATCAACACATTACACAATGATTTGCTGAGTAAAGCCACAGCTAAAAACCCTTGTTATCTATATATTTCCTTAGTCAAAAAATATGAGAAGATTACAATGATTTGCTCAAGCCCGAGCAACCTCTACAATATCTCTATCTGTCTCACAACTTCCTAGACAAGACCAGACCAATACTTAACTAATTTTCTTCTTCCCCAAGTCCCTATTTCATTGCGTTTCTTTCTTGGGAATTAGCCCCCTGTTAATTAGGGAAATTCCTCAAAGGAATTGCACAATCCATCATAGCCCTTCCTCTGACTACATGCACCACCTATACAATTCATATGATTATACAATTGATAGTACATTGTCCCTGGACTCCAATCTCAACTGAGTAACTCTCAGAGCTGACATGCATGAGTTATTTATGACTGAATCATCAGTTAATTGGTTGATCACTACAGGCAACACCACACTACTAGACCTCCCACTAGTTCCTGCAACAGTTGGAACTAACTTAACTGACTTTAACTGAGTTACACTGAATTAATTAATTACAACTCAAAATAAACTCAACCAGGGCTCAAAGAAGAAAATTAATATAGCCAAGATTAGAACGAACTCTCATGAGCTCCATAGTGAAACGAATCATTGAGCAGTTCCTAAAACACTATGGATGGAAAGGTTCTGCCATCTTTGTAAGAATACGAACATCGAGGATGTAAATCACTTCCTCTTAGAGTGCCCCATGTACAACCACATTAGATCTCAGTTTCAAAATCTTTGTTGCAACACTGACCTTCCTAGCCTTTTACGTTGTCAAAATTATAGTGAGCTCGGGAGGCTTCTCTCCAAGCTTTTTGAGCATAGGAATAAAATCTTAAATCAAACTAAATAATTTGTTTCTTTAGATCCGATAGACCAAAGTTTGGTCTCAGTGGATGTTAACCATCATTATCATGATTAATATAGGCCTTCAACGTATATCAACCACACTTACTAATATAATTATGCTATTTAATATTTTAATTTATTAAAATATATTTAATTATATTTATTATAATTTTAATTTTAATATAAAATTATTTTATTAAATATTATTAATAAATTTTAATCTATATATTTCTCATAATTTAATACTAATTAATAAATTTTAAATAACTATAAATCGTTACTAGCTACTACGTCAATTTCAGTTGGATTTCAAAACTAAAATACCAAATACACTCATTTAAAATAAAAATAAAAATTAATAGAATTTTGGGTGTGACTTGATATAAACAAAAACATTTCATGACAAGTCTTATAACAAAAACATGTGACTGTATTACAGTTAAAATGTCGTGTAAAGAAATTTATTCTTAAAAGTTCACACATTATTTTAAATTTAAACACTTTAATTATTATTAAATTAAACATCTCAAAAACTTAAAAAAAAAAAAACTATAAATGGACTTTAAAAATAGCTAGTAATTATATTTAACAATCAGTGTATTAATCTAAAGCCAAATATTCACCAATTAGATCCGTCTATACCACTGGACATAATTATAAATAGTTTCATAATTATAAACACTTTAGATATGTATATTTTGAAACTGTTTTTATTTAATCTATATTATTTTCCATGGCCGTCCACAACATAAAATAACACTTGAAAATTGATAATGGGAATGTCTTAATATTTGTTTTGTTTTAAGGTCACACAAAAAAACAGAGGATACATGCACTTGTTCGTGAAGAGATTTAATGATAAGAAATGCAGAAGACAAAAGTTTGGACAAACACACGGGAGCTCACAGGTGCAGATCACCAGGAGCTTCCACCGGCAAATGCATTCGCACCGTCATTATTCATTAATCATCAGGAATTAAATAGATACATAGGCAAAAACAGATTCCTAATTAATAGGAACTGAATGTCAAATAAAGAGCAAATCATAACTACGTAACCTATTCTCCATTAATTTCTAACATCCCCCCTTAATGGAGAAAGGGATTTTTAAACACACCTAAAGTGTCCCTAAACAAATCAAACTTCAGTCTTCCTAGTGGCTTAGTGAATATGTCAGCCATATTATCACAAGAATTACAATAGTCTACAGAAATCTCTTTGGACTGCACTTTCTCCCTAACAAAATGAAATTGAGTGTCTATGTGCTTAGTGTTTTTATGAAACACAGGATTGTAAGCCAGTTTGATGGAACTTTGATTGTCACAATTGATGATCGTAGCTTCTGTCTGTTCTTCCCCTGCATCTTGGAGAAGTCTACGCAACCAAACTGCCTCACATGTCGCTGCACACATAGCTTGATATTCAGCTTCTGCCGAGGATAAAGCAACAGTATGCTGCTTCTTGCTGCACCAAGAGATGACCCCGGAACCAATGTTGAAGGCGTAACCTGTAATTGATCTTCTGTCATCTAGATTTCCCGCCCAATCAGAGTCTGTATAACCTATCAACTTGACATCAAATGAGCCAGAATACAAAATACCAAAATGTGATGTTCCTTGCAGATACCTTAATACTCCTTTCACTGCACTCCAGTGACTGTCATGAGGTTGAGTCATAAACTGACTCAAAACACTTGCTGCATAGGCCATGTCAGGTCTTGTTGTAGTCAAATAAATAAGACTACCAACTAATTGTCTGTACAATGTTGCATCTGCATATTTCGAACCATCATCCATCTGAAGTTTGCTATTCTGCTGTAAAGGTATGCATGAAGGCTTACACTCATTCATCTTAAACTTGGATAACAGACTCTTTGCATACTTACCCTAGGACAAGAAAGTTTGACTTGAATCTCTCCAAACTTTTAGACCCAAATAGTATTGCATTTCTCCAAGGTCCTTCATCTCAAATTTCTGTGATAATTGCTGCTTGATTTCTTCAATGAGATTATCTGCACTTCCTGTTATTATCAAATCATCTACATACAAAGAAATCACCACTATCTGCCCTTCATTATTAAACATGGTATATAAATTGGGATCATTTTTGCTCCTTTCATAACCATTCATGAGGAAAAAAGAATCAATTTTTTCATACCAGGATCTAGGTGCCTGCTTTAAACCATATAAAGCTTTCTTTAATCTACACACTAGATGTTCTTCTCCCTTCTTAACAAATCCTTCAGGCTGTACTAAGTATACTTCTTCTTTTAAATCACCGTTTAAGAAAGCAGACTTAACATCTAATTGATGTATTTTCCAATGATGTTTAGTGGCTAAAGCAATGATCATTCTGATGGTGTTTAATTTTGCAACATGGGCAAATGTCTCTTCAAAATCAATACCTTCTATCTGGGAATATCCCTTTGCCACCAACCTTGCTTTATGTTTATCAATAGACCCGTCTGCTCTAAATTTCAACTTAAATAACCATTTGCAACCTATAGGTTGTTTATCATCAGGTAGTTTTACTAGATCCCACGTATTGTTCTTAATGATGGATTCATATTCCTCATTCATTGCTTTCTTCCATTCAATACTTTTACTAGCTTCATAAAAGTTAATAGGTTCTGCAATGTTTAACATACCAGTCATAAGCGCCAAGGATAATTTTAGGGGCGAATGTTCGCCCTTTGGCGAAATTAAGGGGTTTTAAATTTTTAGTGGGCGAATATTTTGTATCATAGTATATTTTTACAAATCACCTCAAATAGCCCACCTTATTTTAAGGGAGAGGGTAAAAAAGGTAAATTTAGCCCTTCAAATTAGGACTTACAACCTTCCATTCGCCCATTTTCAAGAATAGGTTTTATTTAAGTGAATCCATTCGCCCATTTTCAAGAATAGGTTTTATTTAAGTGAATCCCATGGGCCAAATACCATATTTATAAAAGAGGTATGGTAAATTAATAAAAATATAAATAAATGAGAGGTATGGTAAATAAATAAAACATTTTTTATATTTACTCCATAAGTCACCTTATATACATGTAAGGGTGTAAACAAATAAAAATATAAGTAAAGTGGAGGTATGGTAAATAAATAAAATGTCTTTTTATACTTACTCAAAAGGTATGGTAAATATATAAAAATATAAATAAACTAGACGTATCGTAAATAAATAAAGCCCCTTTTTATATTTAGTCCATAACCCTCGTTCTATTTATGAAGGCTCAAGAAAGAGGTTTTATTTAAGTGAATCCTATGGGCCAAATACCATATTTGTAAAAGAGATATGGTAAATTAATAAAAATATAAATAAACGAGAGGTATGGTAAACAAATAAAACATTTTTTTTATATTTACTCCATAAGTCACCTTATATTTACGAACACTCAAAAAATGGGTTATATTTAGGTGAAACCTATGGCCAAAATACTATGGGACAAATACCATGGACTAGATTGTTATTAATACCATGCAAAAAACCATTATTAACCCTAATATTAGAATTAATAAAAATAAAAATGGCACATGGTATTGACCCATGGTATTCACCAAAATGGCACATGGTATTGACCCATGTTATTCACCTAGAATGTAGCCTATTTAAATGGGGGAATTAAACCAGCATGTAGCCTATGCTAAGATTCACTAGACTTTATAAAGTTTTATTATTTAGTGAAAGACTCGCCAAGATCTTACAAGATTTTATAATTGAGTAAAATATTCTAATAAAAATAAAAATGGCACATGGTATTGACCCATGGTATTCACCAAAATGGCACATGGTATTGACCCATGGTATTCACCTGGAATGTAACCTATTTAAATGGGGGAATTAAACCAGCATGTAGCCTATGCTAAGATTCACTAGGACTTTACAAAGTTTTATTATTTAGTGAAAGAGTCGCCAAGATCTTAGAAGATTTTATAATTGAGTAAAATATTCGCCATGCCTGGTGAGAGATTCGCCAAAAAATTATATATACATATTATATTATTGATAAAATCGCCTTGCATTTTTCCTATATACCATGGAGATTCGCCCATTTATTATATTTATAAATTTAGGGGGGGTTCTTAAAATTTTCCCTGATAAGCGCATAATCCCTATATCGAGCTGGTAACTGTCTTGGCCTGTTTGATCTTCTGAGTGGTGGGGGTTCAATTATTCTGCTTATTTCTTCCCTTTGTGGACTGAACTCCACATTATCCTGCTGCTGCTGTTCCTGCTTCTGTTCCTGCTGCTGACTTTGTTCCTGTTGCTGACTGACTCCTGTTTCAGTATCCTCTTCTGAGTGTAAGGGCACATGCCATTCTTCATTGTTTTGGACAGGATTTTCATCGTCAATCTGTTCATGGAATAATACATCTCTACTGACAAACACCTTGTGAGTAGCAGGGTCAAACAATTTATAAGTCTTATACTCACTGCAGTATCCAATGAACGTGCATTTAATGGCCTTTGAATCTAACTTCTTCCTATTCTCTTTAGGAACATGTGCAAAAGCTTTACAGCCAAATACTCTAAGATGACTTACTGCAGGCTTGAAGCCAAACAATGCTTCAAAAGGAGTTTTATACTCAAGACTTTTAGTAGGACTCCTATTCTTTAAATACACTGTAGTATTAACAGCTTCTGCCCAAAAACCATTGGTTAGATTCTTACCTTTCAACATACTGCGAGCACACTCCACCAGTGTTCTGTTTTTCCTCTCAGCAACTCCATTCTGCTTAGGAGTGTAAGGTGTTGTGAATTGCTGCTGTATCCCATGCTTGTTGCAATATTTGGTGAAGACTTCTTTCTTGAATTCCCCCCCCTTGATCTGATCGAAGAATCCTGATGAATTTTCCTATTTGCTTCTCAATCATGTTTCTGAATTGCTTGAAATATTCAAAAGCATGACTCTTCTGTTTAAGAAAATACACCCATGTGAATCTTGTACATTCATCAACACAGATTAAAAAATAATAGGCCCCCCTAACGACCTCGTCTGCATCGGGCCACATAAGTCAGTGTGTACAAGTTCAAGTATATCCCTCTGTTTTCTATCTTTAATGACAGGAAATTCATCTCTATGTTGTTTACCGAACGCACATGCCTCACAATCAATATGCAACTTTTTCAAAACAGGAAGACCCTCTACCATACCTTTGTTTTGCAGCAGAAAGAGATCACCAAAGTTAATATGCCCAAGTCGCTGATGCCACAAATTTTCAGCAGACTTATTTGACGCCATCAAGGCTTGCTGAGGCGTACTTTTCACATCCAACTTGCAGAGTCCTTTTATGCGAATACCTGTAGCAATGGGCTTCATCTGATCCAACAAATCTTTAATAATGCAATAAGATTTAAAAAATTCTACCTTGAGGTCCTGATCTGTAATCTTGGACACAGAAATCAGGTTCTTCTTAATGCCAGGAACATACCACACATCAGATATATTCCTGATCTTACCATCAGGCAGAGTAACAAGGACATCTCCATGTCCCTTGATCTTGTACCCACTATTATCTCCAAGATAGACTTTTACTCCATTGTTGGATTCTTTAAAATTTCTGAACCATTGCTTTTTACCTGACATATGCGAGGAGGCTCCAGAATCCACGAACCAAATATCTAATTCATCCTCCTCAGTAGCAGTGTCAGCCTCGGCCATAAATAGTCTAACATCCAGATTCTGATCTGGGTCTGTATCTGCATCTGCCATCTGAGAATTCATCTTGGAAAAAAAAAACAGGCTACCCGGCAACTTAAAAAAACGAACAACTCTCGCAACAAATTGAATATGGTTGAATTACAACAGTTGTGAAATACAAATTATGAAAATCTGACTGCAGCCTATTGAAAAAAAATCTGATTTCCTGTGTGTTTAGCAGACAGAGTTTCTGCATCAGGCGAAGGTTACTAGTTCGAGCAAAGTAGCGCAGATCACAGATCCTTCAAGGGATCGAGCAATGTTCTCACACCGTTGCCTTACGTTGCTCCCTCGGGGCCTTCTCCAAAATGCAACCTCCAACAGATCACCAGCCCAATTGACAACTTCGATCTTAAGGCAGAGGCGAAGGTCCACTTTGGCAATTTCTCTGCGCTCCTTCGTGCAGCGCAATTTGCAAATCGCAGGCTAGATCGAAGGCGGCCTCTAGATAATAATGGAGCAGCTCCTCCACGCCATCGATCATCTCATGCTTCCTGTGGCCTCCACGGCAATGTCGTGTCAAAAATACACGAATTCGTTGCCTTGAATATTATTGGCAGAGCTCCATCAACACAGCCTCCGAGCACAGATCCTCAGCAGCAACTCCTCTGGCTGGCCCGCAACAGCGAGTCCACTCTGTCTGGATCCCGCAGCAGCGAAGAGAAAATGAAAAAAATGTTGCGAGCAGACAGCGACAACAACTTACCACACATCAACAAATTACCACGCAGCGGTGTCTTCCTCGGCAGTTCCGGCTTCCTGCGGCCTCCTCAATAGTCCCGACCTCTTTTACAGTGCCCTCCGGCCTCCTCGACAATCCCGACCGCCTCTCTTTGCATGGAGCAGTGATCGACTAACGATCCAAAAAACATAGCAATGGATCTCCAAAACGCAGATCAATCAACGTCGTTCCTTCACCTTTCACAGTGGGCGTGATTCAACAATGATTCGCTCACCCGTTCTTGAACAGAAAACGCGTAAGCCCAGAAGTGAATCGGCGCTACTATCGTGCCAAATTCCGCATTGATCTCCCTTCAAACGCGTGGTCTCTCTCCACTCAGGGTTACAGGCATTCTTGAGCCGTGTAGCTCTGATACCATGATAAGAAATGCAAAAGACAGAAGTTTGGACAAACACACGGGAGCTCACAGGTGCAGATCACCAGGAGCTCCCACCGGAAAATGCATTCGCACCGTCATTATTCATTAATCATCAGGAATTAAATAGATACATAGGCAAAAACAGATTCCTAATTAATAGGAACTGAATGTCAAATAAAGAGCAAATCATAACTACGTAACCTATTCTCCATTAATTTCTAACATTTAATATATACAATGGCTTCCCGAAGATAGATGCAGTGTCAGTTTGCAAACAATAGATTTCATCTAATTAATCACAGTGATCTTAAAGTCATAGTTAAGTTACATGTAATGGAAAAATATTTCCAAAGGTCGAAGGGAAATTATTAAAAGTGATACCTTTTCATATGGCGAAACCAGTGGTTGTAAGGTTGAAATTTTGTCCCCTAGTTTTTTCCCTTTTAAACACCTATAAATGGATAAAAAGTATTAGGTCCCTTGTTCAATAAATCACAAGAAGATAAGTTCCCTAAATACATGATTTTTTAGGTTTTTCTAGAGTTTATATTGAAAGTGGGGAGGGTAGAATTAGTATTTTCTAGACGAGGTTTTTTGAAGATCGAATCATTAGATAAATTTTGAGGTCTAAAATGGGTCTCAAAACAAAAATGTATGACTAAAATAAGCTTTACAATAACCAATAAGATTCAAGATAATAATGTCAATCATGGGGATGATTCACCATTTCTAGAGTAAAACAACTAAAAGAGAGAGAGAGAGAGAGAGAGAGAGATATATATATATTTCAACTTGTATTTTCAAATTATCTCCCTACGTTTTCAGTCAAATTTCGAGAAGGAGTACTTGTTGGATACATAATTTAATTCCCCGTCCAAGGAGTATTCATGTTGCATACTTTTGATAGAGCCTGCTACACGAAAAATAAAAAATACATGAAAAATGTCATTGCAATCACGTTTTTCATGTATTCCTCATTTTTCATGTATCAAGGTCCATCAAAAGTATGCAATATGGGTACTCCTTGGATGAGGAATTAAATTATGTATCCAAAGAGTGAGCCCGCTCGAAATTTGAGTAAAACCGTAAGGAGATAAGTTGAAAATACGAGTTGCAAAAGTAGTTTTTCTTTTTTCCCTCTAAAATTTGATGATGTAATCTAATATTATTTTATTATTTTCACTATTATTTTATAATATCCTTAGGAGGCTCATTTTAGACCTCAAAATTTCTCTAATGCCAATGAACTGCTATCAGGATTACTTCTCTTTTCATCATTTGTTGAATCTCGAGCTTCATTAGAACAAATCTTCATGCATAAAGATTGATTCATAGAACTCATAAGAAGACTTGTAGAAATATGTCAACATAACATCCCCTAAGTTTTTCTGAAACAATGAATCTTAATTTTTTCCAATAATGCATACCATGTTAAGAGATTGGGTAGTGTTATTAAGTTGTTTCCCTTCCTACAAGAATTGCGGCGAGTGGTATTGTAGCGATGACGCATGATGTGTAGAATTTGTGGGTTGTTGTAACTTATCTGGTGTAGAGCCCATGGAGTTCCATAGTGGGATGTTTATGTTGTTAGTCAAGAGCCTTAAAGCTGGTTGCTTCAAGGGAAAAGAGGGCAGGAGTAGACAGAGTGTTGCAGGAAATGTAGAACTATAAGTATTACTAGAAGGACACAGCCAATGAGGTTGTTGATGATCCTCTCCTCTCATAGAATTTGCATTGTGATAGCCATTCCCAGTGGCACATTTTATAAATGGTTGATTCACTGGGAAATCTAGAATACGTAAAATATGTTCATTATTGCAAGGATCTTATCTAAATCCTATGGATATTAGTGTACGAGGAGCATCTAATCCTGGGTTGTCATAGAACATGTTAAATTCCCACTTTATTCTGCGAATGTCAAATTGGGGTATGGGTAGGTCTAGTCTAGAATGAAACTATTGATGGGTAGGCCTTTGCACTTTTACAATCAGAATTCTCAAGAAAATGACGAAATGTGTCCATGGAAGACATGATCACCATTGTTGACCGCATCTAAAAATTCATAAAAGATTGGAAAACATAGATAAAATTATTTTGTAACTTACAACATGGCTTGACTCCAAACATGGATCTGGGGAAGTGCAGTTGCAAAGGCACCCATTTTTGCAGTCAGGTCCAACAGATTGGTAGAATCTCCAAGCTACCAACAACCCAAATTTGTGAAGGCCTGTTGAGATCAGACGAAACAGTGGGGATCGAACTGGCGATGACGTTAACATCGCAGGCCGAAATTGGCATCATATCACAGAAATCTACAAAAGACCAATTGACATTCCCCATTTTAGAAAAAGCACAGCTAGTAGAGTTGCAAGGCAACATGGTCACTGGTGATGTAGTGAAATGAATAGTCACCCACAGACCAGGCATCCACGAAACCTACAAACTTTGACGCATGCCATATCTTTTGCGGTTCACATTAATTAATTAAATTAAAATTAATAGAAGAAAAAAAAGTGGGGAATCAAATCACAAGCGTCTAATAGTCTCTCAAATGAAGGATATGTCGAACATATTTCTGAGACATTCAATCTCACCCGTCCATTTAAATATAAAAACAAAATCCAACCACCTTACTTCCACCCCAAGTTGAAATAATATCACCTATCAGTGAAATATAAACATATTCAATTTTATACGATAAAGTCACTAGTTATAATAAACTAATAATATGGATTCCCTGGAGGATCTCTTCTCACTTCTTTGTAATACCCAATCAAAGGGTTTTAAAAAACCAAATCCTTTCAAGCATCATAATGCATATATTCTCTTATGATGAAATATATATAATCGATATTGAAGACAGGAGGCTCTGCAACTTGATCTAGGGTTGACGTTAGGGTTTTGACGTTGGGTACCATGGCGGGACGCGCAGGGGGGAGTATTGCTCCCTCCTACAGTGAAGTAGTTACGGATAGAAGCAAGGACACTGGAAAGCGGCGTTTCAAGAAACCTTTGGAGAAGGCAACAAAGGCAAGTAACACAGAAATATTGGGAAGGAATAGACCTCAGGAACAGGAAGGGGATCAGTGGGAAGCTAGTAAGGAGAAGGAGAAAGGGGGTAGCAGTAAAAAAACTACTTCTATAAGGACAACTGGGGTCTGCAAACCCAAGTTGAGCATCATTCCTTGGGTCATCTTAAGCGACCCAGCGCTACAAGCACATAGGGATCATATGGCAGAATATGCAGTTATATGCAATTCATGGGGATATGGCCAACGGAGAGGGTGCTACACGTATGAATAAGGAGCCACTGGAAACCAAAGGGGGAAATAAACCTTAATCTGGGATCTAAGGGCTTCTTCACAATGGTTTTCACAAGCCTAGAGGATAAAGATAGAGTGTTCGAATGAGGACCATATTTCTACGCTACTGCAAGCCTCTACATGCGGCCATGGATGATGAAATTTGTCCCAGAACGTGAAACTTTAACTTCAGTACCGGTATGGATTAGACAATACTCCCTTCCTCTGGATTATTGGCTACCAGAATCTCTAAAAACAATAGGCAACAAACTGGGCTATTTTCTAAAGATATCAAATGTGACTCTGAAAGGAAAATACACCTCCTTTGCCCAGATATGTGTGGAAATGGACTTATCTGGAGCACTTCCGGATGCGATAATTTTAGAAGTATATGATGAAGAATGGGTGCAAGCGGTGGACTATGAGAACATCCCATTTAGGTGTCGCAAATGCCATGAACATGGGCATCTATACAGAGACTTCCCAACAAAAAATATGGAGAGAAATGTGAAAACCACTGCGGATAAAAATCCTGAGGGTTTCACCAAGGTTGGGGGCAAAGGGAAAGGCGGGAAGCGGCCACAAAAGAAGATCAATGAGGAAAGACAACCGAGCCACAATAGCTTTAAGATCCTAGAAGAAGAAGATGGAAACAAAGAAACAAACCAGGAAATGGAGAACATTAACACTGAGAAGGAAAGCGATGCTAGCATGGAAGATATCATATAAAACAGCCAGCAAAAGGATGATCTGCAAAGAATTATGGAGATAAGTAGGGACCATGAGATGACTCCAAGTGAGGCGGGAACGGAGGACCATGAACTGCAGGAGATTCTAGAAAGCGAAAATCTAGATCTAGAGAAACTTTTGGGACAAGGGACGACCAAAGGAGTGGACTCCCTACCAAAAGAGGAATATGATAGGGTTCAACAACTCTTCCTATGGAGATCACAATCGAAGGGCTCTAGAGTCAAAAGAAATCATGAAAGCTAGTAGCATAGATGGGTCAAAATGATTGAGGAGACACAGGGACAACCTCTAAAGAACCCAGGCATAAAAAGAGGAAGAAAAAGACAGAATGAGTTGCTGAACGAGTGTGGGAAACTCTTGATTAACTCAAGTAAGATGAAAGATATCACCAGTTATTCCTTTACAAACCTTTCTTAATGAAGCTCACAATCTAGAATATTAGAGGCATAGGAAATAGAAGGAAACAAAGAAATCTCAGTAATAGAATAAAAGAAGAAAAACCAGACATGGTTTTTATTTAGGAGACAAAATGTTTTATGGATAAGATTAGAGAGATTCATAATAAATGGCTAATCAAGTATGAGTATCTAGAGGTTAAAGCAAATAACTCGGCGGGGGGGATTCTTACGCTATGGGATCCCCAGAAATTTGGAATCCTGGATGCTGAAGCGTCTAGGAACTATCTTTCTTTAGTGTGTCAACCTTTATGTGATCAGGAGATATACATGATCACAAATGTCTATGAACCTCAAAAGTAAGAAGACAAACTCAAGCTTCTCACCTCCCTTGAGGAACTAAGATCAAGACACTCTAATATGCCTTGGATCGTTGTAGGAGATTTCAATATGATAAGATCTCTTATAGAGAAAAAATGCAGTATCATACAGCCAGGCAGAGACTCCATTTCCTTCCAGAACTTCATAATGAACATGGGGTTAGTGGACACTGAAACAATAAATGGGACCTTCACCTGGAACAACAAGAGGGGAGGGGCTTCACAAGTTGCCTCTAAACTAGATAGATTTATTATTTCAAAGGACCTCTTTCTTTCAGGCCCTGCCATGTCAGCTTCTATTCTTCCCTTTGGAGGTTCGGACCATTGGCCTGTACAGCTGGAAGCCACTTTTATGGGTACACCAAGAAACAGACCCTTCAGGTTTGAAAATGCTTGGCTCTCTCACCCTGAATTCACCAGCAATATTGACAAATGGTGGAGAGAGGATCTGAACATTCAAGGCACTAGAATGTTCCTGCTCCAACAAAAACTTAAACATATCAAATCCAGGCTTAAAGATTGGAACAAAAAGGAATTTGGCAATATCTTCAAAGCCAAAAGAGAAGTTGAGCAGAAACTCCAGGAGATCAATCAGATCAGCATCACAAATGGCTTTACCGAGGAGCGGAAAAAGCTAGCTAACTCTCTATAGGAAGAATGGGAATATCGATGCATGCAAGAGGAGATTTTCTGGAGACAGAAATCGAGGGTGCAGTGGATTAGAGAGGGAGAAAGAAACACGAAGTTCTTTCATAAATCCACCATGGATCACAGGGCACACAACAGAATCACAAAGCTCAAAGATTCTCAAGGGATAGAACTCGTCTCTCACAAAGATATGGAATTTGTCCTTGTTCAACACTTCCTCAGTATAGCAGAGGAGCCTCTGGTGGATAGATCTAGGTTCATCAACAATTTCACTCAGTACATCCCTCAGCTGGTTACCAGAGAGGACAACCACAATCTTAACAGGCTAGTGTCGGAAGAGGAGGTCAGTGAAGTGATCAATGAAATGAAAAATGGAAAAGCTCCAGGCCCGGATGGGTTCAATGTAGACTTCTTCAAAGCCTGCTGGAAAACAGTCAAACAAGACATCCTTGAGGTGGTGGAAGACTCAAGAAGATCTAAAAAGGTTTTGAAGGCTCTTAATGCTTCCTTCATAGCTTTGATCCCAAAATAGGAAAAATCCATGACTCCGGATGGTTTAAGACCCATAGCTTTTGTTGAGATTGCAACAAGATGATGGAGCTTAGTGAAAAGAGTCGCCTTCACTAAGTGGGCCCGCAGGAAAATTATGGCAAAAGTTCTATTTTTTATCATAGTGTGGATGATCACAGTGTGGGTGACCACAGTGTGAGTGATCACAGTGTGAGTGATCACAATGTGGGTGACCAAAGTGTGGGTGACCACAGTGTGGGTGATCAAAGTCTATTTTTAGACTGGCTGTCAAAAATAGAAAAGTCAAATATTATTGTCTCATAATAATATTTGGACTATAAACTTGATCTTATTCTCTTGGAGCACTTCAGTTTGAGCTACAGATGTGGCCCATGTAGCTGTCAGTAGGAAGTACGCTTTTCTTATGAGTCAGTTGATTTGTTGCATGCATGACTTCAGTTAGAACTCAATCAGTTGAGTTTGGTGAAGTTGATTGTGGAGTTGATGGAGTTGTGTTCAGTTTGACTTGGTTAAACTAGTTGTAGTTATTCTAACTGCAAATAGACTAATGATGAGTTGTTAAACTAATTATTAACTCATAATACAACTATAGAATACATCAGTTAACTCAGTTTCATGTCAGTGCATGTTCAGTTTAGCAGGGACAGGTGTTAGAGAATCAGATTGCTATCAGTTGTGACTATAGTTGTGCATCAGATCTTCCACAATCAAGGGATTGAGTATGCCAATGAGTTTGCTCACGTATTTGCCCAGTTTGTAGCTTCTGCTCACGTCTTACACATTGTGAGTGATTCTTTGGAGGTGAAATACGAGTTTGGTAGACCATTCTCATTCATTCTTGAGCAGGTATTGAGCAGTGGAGGCAGGCAAGCAGTGGAATAGATTTGGAGATTAGATCTTAGCTGTATTGTGTGTAACAGGTGGAGCTGGTACTAGATTGCTTGTGATAATCATTGTACTTTGTAATGTTACATGATCTCAATCATTAATATACAGATAGTGTGGGGTCTTTAGCAAGATGCTTTCCCCGGGTTACATACTGTGTTAATGTGTAAATGCTCTTGATGTTTTATTGTTATTGATGTTGCTATATTGATGATCAACGTAGAGGAGCTTATGTATTGTGTATGTATTCCGCAATAGTACATGATCAGGATAATCTCTGTTGAATATGTGTTAAATTATTCAAAATTTCTACATGGTATCAGAGCTGTTGATCATCAGATCTACTATTCAGGAAGTGTTTACATTCTATTTCTTCAGGCAGAGTCTGTAATCGGGCCAGGTAGCCTCTGGATTCATCCTTCCTTTGGAAGGTGAGATATCCGGTGAATGCCCATACAGTCAATCTCTGTACGAGAAATATTGTGTTCTCACGAATTTTAGATCGGAAGCAGTTGAGTTTGAGCTGGTGGAAATCGAATTTGCAGCAGTGTTGTTGAAATGTCTTTCAACGGATTGAAAATGTTATTCCAAAGCAAGAGCGACCTGGTGCTCAAGGATAAACTCAGAAACAATAAAGGTGAGAATGGATCTTCATCAAAGGTATCTGATGAAGAGAATTGCGCTTTGGCTACCAAAGCAAAGAAGGGGAAGAACAAGAAAGCTTCTCAGTCTGGTGCAAAAGGCAAGAAGCAGGACATGTCCAAGGTGAAGTGTTTTCACTGTCACCAGCACGGACACTATGCCACTAATTGTCCGCAGAAGAAGAAGAACAAGCAGGCTGCTAGATCTTCAGTAGGAGACGCTCTAGCCTCACAATTTGAGCTTAATTTTTCATTGATCGCATGCTTGGTTTCAAGTGTGATGGGATCAGTGTGGTTCTTGGACAGTGGTGCGTCTTTTCACATGACGGGAGATAGAGATTTGTTCTCTGATCTGGAGGACAAAGATCTTGGAGTGCACATCGAGATGGGCGATGATGGTAGATACAGTGCGACCGGTATCGATACCATTTCCTTTGAGAGGGAGTCTGGTAAACCCTTCGTATTGAAGGAAGTCATGCATGTTCCAGGATTGACGAAGAATCTCATCTCAGTGGCGATGTTAGAAGACAAGGGGTATGATGTTGTTTTCAACGAGGGAAAGGCTTTCCTGTGCAGCAAGACAACTGGTGAGACCCGGAAGATAGGGGTTTGAGTGAGGAACCTTTATCAGTTGCATGTAGATGGATGCGCAGCAATGGCGGGCAAGGCAGAAGGATTGGTGAGCCGGGATGATGGCGAGTTGTGGCACAGGAGATTGGGTCACCTTCACCATGGAGCCTTGAAGATACTACAGCAGATCACTACAGGGCTTCCTAAAGGCACACTTGCGCAGTCAGATCAGTGCAAGGGGTGTACTTTGGGCAAGTTTGTGAAAGCCACATTTCACGAGAAGGATAGTCGCACCACGACGATCCTTGAGAGAATTCACAAAGACGTGTGTGGACCTTTCTCAGTTGCTTCGACAGCAAAACACAGGTATTATGTGATTTTTGTTGATGATTTCTCTCGTAAGTGTTGGATCTTCTTCATGCAGAAGAAGAGCGAGACATATTCAAAGTTCTGTGAATTCAAAGCACTGGTCGAGAAGGAGTTGGGGAAGAAGGTGAAGGCTCTTAGGAGCGATAATGGTGGTGAATACATCTCGGACGAGTTCAAGGATTTCTGCAAGGCAGAAGGGATTCGTAGAGAGCTCATAGCTCCCCATAACCCACAACAGAACGGGGTAGCTGAGCGGAAGAACAGAACGATTGTGGGTGCTGCACGGGCAATGTTGCATGATCAAGGCCTACCCCTTCACTTGTGGGTGGAAGCATGCAATACAGCAGTTTATGTGCAGAACCGTTGTCCTCATAGGATACTTGGCATGAGTACACCTGAGGAGACTTATTCTGGTAAGAAGCTTGATCTTTCTCATTTGAGGATTTTTGGTGCTAATGTTTACATGCATGTGACGAAGGATGCCAGGAAGAATTTGGAGCCGACCGCAGAGGTTGGGATATTTGTGGGGTACACTGATACGCCCCACAACTATCGTGTGTATTTGCCAGACAGTGGTAAAACTGTTGTGCGATGGGATATAAAATTTCAGGAGGAGAAAGCCATGAAGTGTTCACTTGAGAGGGAGCTACACTTGCATGCAGATGAGGAGCTATTAGTTCCTAAGGATGAGCTTCAGGACGTGGATCAGCCACAGGACGAGGTTCATGGAGTGGAAGAGACCACTCATGCAGCGCCAACCATCAGAGTGCGAAAGCGCTTGACAGAAGCTGAGCGACTGGCTCAAGATGCAGAGAAAGTTGTAGGACCACCTACAACCCAACGCAGGCAGAGACAGTCACCTGATCGGTACACTGGATACATGGCTCTGATGAGCAAGTGTGTTGTGACTGAGCCATCCTCTTTCGAGGAAGCTGTGGAGGATCCCGCATGGGTAGATGCCATGGTGGAAGAGTATGATTCTATTGTCAGAAACAATGCATGGGAGATTGTTCCTAGACTGGAAGGGAAATCAGTGGTGGGTTCGAGATGGATCTACAAGGTCAAGCAGGCAGCTGACGGGAGTGTGGAGAAGTACAAGGCAAGATTTGTTGCCCGAGGCTTTTCACAGATAGAGGGGATCGATTATGAGGAGACCTTTGCACCTGTCGCAAGGTATTCTTCCATACGGACGATTCTTGCTCTCTCAGCGCAGATGGGATGGCAAATTCATCAGATGGATGTGAAGACTGCGTTCCTTAATGGATTCATTGAGGAGGAGGTGTACATTGAGCAGCCCGAAGGCTTTGAGGTCTTCAGCAGCGAGTCGCATGTGTGCAGGCTCAAGAGAGCGCTGTATGGGTTGAAGCAAGCACCACGTGCTTGGTACACACGGATAGACAGCTATTTCACAGGACTTGGATTCTCCAAGAGCGAGGCGGATCCTAACCTATACCAGATTGTGGTGGAGGGTAAGTTTCTTATCATTGTACTGTATGTTGATGATTTGATTCTAACGGGTGATGAGCTGTTGATACTGTCATGCAAGAAGGATCTTGCTACAGAGTTTGAGATGAAGGACTTGGGCCTCCTTCACTATTTCCTAGGATTGGAAATATGGCAGCGCAGTGGTGGACTGTTTGTTTCTCAGGGCAAGTATGCTCGGGAGATATTGGAGAAGTTCAACATGCATGGCTGCAAACCTGTTGATACTCCTCTTCCTGGAGGTTGGAGGAAGGAGGATGCCACTGTTTATCGATAGTTGGTGGGGTCGCTGATGTATTTGGTCAATACACGACCTGATATATGCTATGCAGTTAACCAGCTTTCACAAGCTATGGTTGAGCCTACCAAGCTCTTCTGGAAGGCGGGCAAGCATGTATTGCGCTACTTGAGAGGCACATCGGGATATGGTTTGTGGTACAGATAGGAGGATGAGGTGAAGCTATGTGGCTTCACGGATGCAGATTGGGCAGGGAGCCCAACGGACAGAAAGAGCACATCAGGATGGGTCTTCAGTATTGGATCGACAACAGTTTCTTGGTACAGCAGGAAGCAGAGATCCGTGGCACTCAGTTCAGCGGAGGCCGAGTATATGGCAGCAAGTTTGGTTGCATGCGAGGCTATATGGATGAGGAAGATCCTGGTTGGTTTGTTCGGTTCTCATTTGGATCCTACTGTGATTTACTATGATAACCAGAGTTGCATTAAACTCTCGGCTAATCCTGTATTTCATGATAGATCTAAGCATATTGACATCAGGTACCATCATATCAGAGATTGTGTGCAGTGGAGGATCATGTTGCTTTCATACATTCCAACGGAGGATCAGGATGCTGATATTCTGACGAAGGCTCTCACCAGGAGAAAATTCGAGTACCACCGAGGCAGGATAGGGGTTGTTGATAATCCATATCTTGTCGAGAGGGAGTGTTGAGATTGCAACAAGATGATGGAGCTTAGTGAAAAGAGCCGCCTTCACTAAGTGGGCCCGCGGGCAAATTATGGTGCAAGTTCTATTTTTGATCACAGTGTGGATGATCACAGTGTGGGTGACCACAGTGTGAGTGATCACAATGTGGGTGACCAAAGTGTGGGTGACCACAGTGTGGGTGATCAAAGTCTATTTTTAGACTGGCTGTCAAAAATAGAAAAGTCAAATATTATTGTCTCATAATAATATTTGGACTATAAACTTGATCTTATTCTCTTGGAGCACTTCAGTTTGAGCTACAGATGTGGCCCATGCAGCTGTCAGTAGGAAGTACGCTTTTCTTATGAGTCAGTTGAGTTGTTGCATGCATGACTTCAGTTAGAACTCAATCAGTTGAGTTTGGTGAAGTTGATTGTGGAGTTGATGGAGTTGTGTTCAGTTTGACTTGGTTAAACTAGTTGTAGTTATTCTAACTGCAAATAGACTAATCATGAGTTGTTAAACTAATTATTAACTCATAATACAACTATAGAATACATCAGTTAACTCAGTTGCATGTCAGTGCATGTTCAGTTCAGTAGGGACAGGTGTTAGAGAATCAGATTGCTATCAGTTGTGACTATAGTTGTGCATTAGATCTTGCACAATCAAGGGATTGAGTATGCCAATGAGTTTGCTCACGTATTTGCCCAGTTTGTAGCTTCTGCTCAGGTCTTACACATTGTGAGTGATTCTTTGGAGGTGAAATACGAGTTTGGTAGACCATTCTCATTCATTCTTGAGCAGGTATTGAGTAGTGGAGGCAGGCAAACAGTGGAATAGATTTGGAGATCAGATCTTAGCTGTATTGTGTGTAACAGGTGGAGATGGTACTGGATTGCTTGTGATAAGCATTGTACTTTGTAATGTTACATGGTCTCAATCATTAATATACAGATAGTGTGGGGTTTTTAGCGAGATGCTTTCCCCGGGTTACATACTGTGTTAATGTGTGAATGCTCTTGATGTTTTATTGTTATTGATGCTGCTATATTGATGATCAACTTAGAGGAGCTTATGTATTGTGTATGTATTCCGCAATAGTACATGATCGGGATAATCTCTGTTGAATATGTGTTAAATTATTCAAAATTTCTACAGCTTTATGTAATGTGGTGTACAAAATTATTTCCAAGGTGATCGCCAATAGACTCAAGCCCCTTTTACCAGCTCTCATCTCAGAGGAGCAAACGGGCTATGTGGAAGGAAGACAAATCCTCAATAACATCATCCAAGCTCACGAGGTGGTACACTCTCTCAAAAGAAACAAACAAGATGGTATGATCATTTAGCTGGACCTAGCGAAAGCTTATGACAAGCTAAGTTGGTCTTATATAAGGGCAGTTCTAAGAGCCTATGGCTTCGACCAAAATTGGATAAGATGGGTTATGGCACTAGTTACCACGACCAGTTTTTCCATCCTACTTAATGGCGCTCCTTCAAGAACCTTCACACCCTCTAGAGGTCTCAGACAAGGGGATCCTCTCTCACCCTTCCTCTTTGTTCTCATGATGGAAGGGCTAGGCAGAGCGATTAAAATGGAAAATGCTAAAGGAAGAATCCAGGGTATCAAACTCACCTTGGATGGAGCGGCAAATACTCATCAACAATTTGTGGATGACACAATGCTGCAGGGCATACCCACAGTCAAGGAAGCCAGAGCGATCAAACAAATCTTAAATGACTTTGCTATGGCAGCTGGCACAAAGGTAAGCCTCAACAAATCAATTTTTTTTTCTTTAACACTGACATTACCATTCAGAGAAACATCACCAGAATTCTTGGGTTTCAAAGGGACCAGTTACCTTCCATGTATCTAGGCATACCTCTTACAGACAAACCTCTAAGCAAGGGAGTGTGGGAGCCAATAATAAATAAACTTCAAGACAATATCAGGAAATGGACATGCAGGTCTTTAAATTTGGCGGGGTGCCTTGTGCTCACACAGGCTGTTTTGTAGGCAATTCCCATTTTCATGTTCTCATCTCTTCCTGCTCGAGTTAAGCAACAAATCAGGAGCATACAAAGGGATTTTCTATGGGGCAGAGGAGAAGAGAAAAAGAAATGGGCTTTGGTAGCCTGGGACAAGATCTGCAAACCCAAGAGCCATGGTGGTTTGGGGCTTCATGACCCTGAAACCCTCAGCAGAGTTTCGGGAGCTAAACTCTAGTGGAGGTGGATCAAGGAATCAGCAACCCCCTGGACCAAGCTTTGGAAACAAAAATATGCTAAGAATTGGCAAGAGAAGGATCACATTCGAATGGCGTGGCATATAAGGGCTCCCACATTTGGAACCTTGCCTGGGAAAATAAAGGTATTGTTTAGTAGCATAGTTTTTGGGAGATCTGAGCTGGGAACCTAGCATGATTTTGGGAGGATAACTGGCAACAGGAACCCAACTTGTATAAGGATGAATTAGCAGCTCTCAAGAATGATACCGACAACAAAGGTCTACTTATGGTAAATGACTTCTGGGACCAGGTAAGGAACAATGGAAAATGGAGAATTTGGAAGGATCTAGGCCACAGTGAAGAGAGCCCTCTGAAGGCCCAGGCAGACTCTCTTGCTCAGGATTTAGAGCATAGGAGGATTTTGGTATCCTCCTTGCCTGACCAACTAAGATGGGGAAGTAAAATCGAAGGAAACTTCAACCTCAAAGAAGCTAAAAAGGTAGTAATAGGGTTTAACTACCAAAACCCTGATCAAGTATGGAAGAATATTTGGAAGAGCCCCCACTTGATGAAAATAAAGCTATTCATTTGGCTAGTTCATCAAAGGAAAATTTTAACTTGGGAGAATCTCCTAAAAAAAGGCTTCACTGGCCCATCCAAATGTTACCTATGTGGCTCACAAGAGGAGACGATGGATCACCTTCTCAACCTTTGCCCCTTCACCTCCACCGTGTGGGAATGGGTGGCTTCAATCTTTAGGCACTAATACGGATAGACTCAACATCTCCAACACTTTGAAGAATTGGAGGAAAAACTTCTCAGGGAATGAAATCATCAATAAATCCTGGACTCTGGTTCCAGGCTTTGTCATCTGGGATGTTTGGAAAGAATGTAATAGTAGGATCTTCAAGAACAAAGCAAGCAAACCCCATCACATAATTGATCAAATTTTAAGGCAGCGCAAAGATACAGTCAGAAGCTTGTTGTGGAAACTTCCTAAGGACCCTCCTCTGCCCCAGGATTCTTGTATACTATTGCATTTGGGTCTCCAGTCTATAGGCCCAAAGGGCATAAATAAGGTTGTGAGCCAAATAAATGCAAATATAAACATTTGGAAGCCTCCTCCACGTGGTTTCTTAAAAGTCAATATAAACGGAGCATCTAAGGGAAACCCAGGGTTAGTCGGTTTTGGGGGTGTTATAAGAGATGAACAGGGATGAATAAATGAGATCTTTCATGGCCACTTGGGGAAGGCCGCTAATAACATGGCGAAACTCATGGCCTTAGAGCAATGCTTGGAAATCTTGGTGGACTCAAATTCACACAATGTCATCATTGAAGCAGATTCAGAATTGATTATTAGAGCAGCCAAGAAAATATGCAATGGTACGGCACCAGCTAAAGTGTTGAAACATTGGAGGCTATCGCAGGCCTTTCACCACATTTATAACCACCTTCAAAACTTAAAAACTGTAAAATTTGTCCATGTGAAAAGAAAATTTAATATGTTAGCTGATCGTCTGGCGAATAAAGGAGTGATTAGAAAGAAAAGGAACACTCGACACGTTTGGGAGTTGATACCCCTAGGAAAACTGTTTGAGGATTGTCTCTGTCAGGCTGCCAAAGACAGGGATGCTCAGGAGACAGGCGGGAATACATGGATGCTTAAATTGTTCGCTTGTTGATTGGCAGCAGTCTGCAGTTTGTATTGGCATCAGTATTCCAATGGATTTCGGGCCAGAAAAATATTGACAGCTAAACTCTTGGACAGACCTGAAATCCTACAAGTTGAGGTGCACTATTCTCTTTCAGGTCCGAATTTTGGTTAACCATCATGCAGGTTTTCGGGCCGAAATCTCCTAATGGATTTCGGGCCAGAAAGAGTTCGATCGTTAACAACTTAAATGGACCCGAAATCCATTAGATTGAGATGCTTTATTCTATTTCAAGTCCAGTTTTTGGTTAACTATCGTGCAAGTTTTTGGGCTGAAATCTCATCTAATGTATTTCGGGCCGGAAAGAGTTCGACTGATAACAACTTAAATGGACCCGAAATCCATTATATTGAGATGCTTTATTCTATTTCGGGTCTGGTTTTTTGCTATCTTTCATGCTATTGTTCGGGCCAAAATGGTTGTGGACCGTTGGATCAAAAAGGCTTTGATCGACGGTGTTGGCTGATCGACGGTGGGTTTGGTGCGCTTTGGTTTGGGTTTGGGGATGTAGACCGGAAAATTTTTTAGGAGCGATTTACTTATATTTGAAGGCTGGGGGACTTCGCAATTTGTATGAGATTTTGGTATTTGTGATCTTGTGTTAGACTTGCAATCCTGGCTTGGTTTAAAAGTTTTGGCAATCTGTGAGAAATGGTTTGATCCTGAGTTTCGTTTTTCTTGTTGATGGCATTCCCACAACAGGTTGGTTCCTGTTTTGGTCTTTGCACTAGCAAAGACATGTAACATATGTAATGTACTTGTACGGTTAATAGAAGGCTCCATTCTTACTTGACCAAAAAAAAAGAAATATATATAATCGAATTCTGAAAACTTCGAATTTACAATTTATCAATCACAAATTAAATTTACAGGTCACAAAACACGAAGGAGAAATAAAACTTTTAAAATTTTCATTGTTTGCTTAATGCGCATTCCTTAAAATAAAGTATGATATATATATATATATATAATTTTATTTTAGTGATGTATACTATGATGTAGGAGCTACATTGAATCTTTTAGTTAAAAGTTCCAAAAAAAATCAGTATTAGAACATATAATCGAGTTCAGATTTTAATGAAAATTTAAACAAGGCCACATAACTCACATTCCCTGCCACTTAGTTTAATAAAATATTTTAATGTTATGATGTGTTGTATGTACTCCAAAGAATAATAAAATTGTAAAATGAGTTATATGAATATTTGTTTAACTTTTTTTATTAATTTTTAATATAATTAAACTTTTTTTAGTAGATAAAAGTTATATATATATATATATATATATATATATATATATATTGACATTGAAGAAAATGATAGCAAGTTAATAATTATTTATTTAATATTGAATGATGGCAATCTTTTTATATAATGCTCATATTACAGTATACATGTCATGCCATTAGAGTATAGATTGATATAATGAGAGTTGTACAAATTGTACACATGTTATTTTTACATATTTTTTTCAAATTTATATTTTTTAAATTATTTTTTTGTAAATAAAAAATAAAACCCATAAAAATTGTTTATTCAATACTTTATACCAATGAGAAAATGGAATTTTTGAATTTAATTACAAACCATTTGTGTTTATGGTACATAGTAATTAATATATAATGTTATTTTTCAAATTATTTATATTTATTGTATATAGTAATTAGTGATATAGTAATTAATAATAGAGTACACAAAATTCAATTCTTGTTATCAGTACCCAATAAGAAGAGAGACATTTCAACCAATCATATTTGAAATAAATAGAAATAATTTTATTTAAAAATAATAAATTTAATTTGATAATATTAAACTTTGAATAATTTTTTATTTTTTTTAACTAATAGCAAGTCAATATAAAACTGAATAAATTATATCTCATGAGCAACAAGTATAATAAGTAAAACAAAATCTTCTAATAGTTATTTCTCATACTTTGGCATAAGCCCACCAACAAAATAGTCAAAATTTCGCGGGATTAATAATAATACCTTCTCATAACTAGTAATGGTAATAATTTCGTGGGTTCTTCCATTGATTTTCGGATTATACTTATAGTCGGTACATTGCAGACTGCCATGAAACTTTTATTTTATATATATATCCACCGCTATGATACATGAGTAGCAGAAGGAAGGACTTGATATAGTAAGTTTGTCATATATTTTAGTTTCTTAACACTTCAAAGCATAACAATAACATCATCACTCGCATAAACTAAACCTTCAAAATTATATCCCTTAAAAATATTATTTTGTTTGTAAAAATTTATTCCTCAAATATTTTTCTCACTATAAAATTTAGTTTTCTAATACCAATAATTAAAGATAATGTCATTCGATTCACTCTAAATTATGAAACCAAAAACATTAATAAAAAAAATGATTGTAAATTGCAACTAGTGTGTGTTTTTATTTGTTAAAGATAAACATTCTTGCCATGGGGATTTCCTTGCTTTCCTAGGCATAACCTGGCATTCTTTGGCAAGTCTGAATTTCGTTAATTGATCATGAGGTCATACATTATTACACAAACCCACTAGGAGATAACGTTGTGAATTTGTTCCCTCTTTGATAAAAATCAAGATTTCATTAGTTAAATGGCTCTCCAGGTGAGATACCTGGAGAGTGCCCAAGCACTACACACAATATAATAATATAGTATATTGTGTGTAGTGCGTGGGCACTCTCCAGGTATCTCACCTTGAGAGCCATTTAACTAATAGAAGGACGAGAATAAGAATTCAAGTTTTCCTTCACAGGGGAAGAAATGAGGTGAAGATACAGCACTACCTCATGGCAAAGAAAGTGAAGATGAGTCTCATCCACAAATGAACAAGTATGGGCTCTGCTGCAAGAAGACAAAAATGAAAGCTCTGTGTTTTACCATTGTAAGCCTAGCTAAGACTGAGACCAACAGGCGTCGTATGTTATTGTTCAATATTCTTTCTCCATTAAGGGGGAGTGTTAGCGTTAATGGAGAAAGTTAAGCTTTCCTATGTTTAGGTATTTGTTTCTCTAGAATATGATTGAGATCCTATTTGATAGGGAGTGGTTCAAACCACCTGATTGTGTGAAAGCCTATATATACTAGGTTGTTCTCTTGATTGAAATGTAATAGAGTGTGTATCGTGTATGAGTGTTTGTACACTCTCCAAGTATCTTACCTGGAGAGTCGTTTAGCTAATATATTTGATTTTTATCACTCTTTAGGTCATACGCATCTGTATAGGTCGTACATCTCTCTCTTTGCATGTGCATTGGACTCTATCAAGGCCATGTCCCTTTTTTCACGTCTTATGTGCCTTTAAGTAGTTGTCTTATCTACATAGCACTTTCAACTAGTTGTCTTATTACAAAGCATATGGACAAAAGAAAGCATGTGAACAACCTATGAAAGGAATCTAAATGGTTGATGTATAAGGAAGAGCATGTGAACTACTTATAAAAGGAATTTAAATGGTTGATATATAAGGAAGTTGTTAATAAGATTTGAGGGAATACACTAGCTTACATCCATCAAACTCTAAAACAAGAAATTAAATATGTATTTTAATTATTTTTTGTTTTTTGTTTTATATATTTTTAAATATATAGTTTAATTATTTTAAGTTTTTTTAATTAACTAAATATTTATTTATTTTTCTCGATGGGATGTATTAACAGATGGCATGCCTACTTTAGAGTGCTTCTCATGAGGCAAGTGGTAGGTGTAATCATGCGAAAATTTAAGATGATGAGATGGGTTGGCGATCAATCAAACCCTCTAGACTTGCCTCTGGCTATTATATATGGTGGTGATGATAGCATAATGGTTGTTGTTTCTTGGGGGATGAACTTTGTGTGTAGGGTGGCAAATGAGAGTGATAACAGTCGAGCGCGCTTGCTAGGGCCATGAGGTAGATGGACCTCCATGGAGTGTTCAGTCTCTAGCAATGTGACTTCTCTGCCCAACTAGTGTGCATTCATTTGGGACCCTGGCTTGTTTGGAGGTTTTATTCTTCTTTGGTCTATGACGGTTGGGTATGACGGGCGGAACCCTGGATGCCATTGCAAGTGGGAAGTTATTATCTAGTGGGCTCCCGACCGTCTCCATTTTCTGGTTTCTATTTGCTTAAGGTCCTTCTCTCTGGTGTGGTTGTTGGTGGAGGCTTGGAATTCGACGATGCCCATAGTCTTGAGGACAGAATGGCTCTGTTGGTGGCCACTTTTGTTTTCTGAAGTTAGCTCCTTCTTTGTAGGTTAGGGGTTGGGGTGGCACATGTTTATGTCGAGGCTCTGCAACAAATTCAGCAAAGGAGGGTGTAATTCGAGTCATAAGGTAGCATTTTATTCCCTAGTTGGTTGTTTCAGGGTTGTGTGTGTTGAAGAGTGGTGGGCTCCAATATTGCAGCTGCAACTCCTGGGACTCCCTTCTTTACTTTTATCAACCCGGTAGTTCGTAACAAACTTGGAAGCGACGGTGCTGTATGCACAAGTACTAGCTCTTGCCGCAGGCTGTCACTTGATCAACTGGCACAAGTCCGCTAGGAGCTTAAGCCAACTTCTATGAGCTCTTAGAAGAAGCTTTTAACTGTGATGGATGAAAGCTAACTCAAAGGAGGCTAATCTACTTGCAGAAAGAAGCTAAAAGCTGAAAGGAAATGCAAACCCTAGCAAACCCTAGTTTTACCAGCTAACACTACTAGTGCAAGAAAATTGATGAAAGTTGCAGAAATGGATGCCATTGACTCTTTGAAAGGTGAAATTCATGTGACTAAGCTACTTTTGAAGGCAAATATGGAAAAAACATCTTTTTGTATTTTTGAGTAATTTTGCAGAATTATTATGCATGTGCTTTAACTATTTTTAACTGTGCAGGGGTTTATTGGCAAAAGGAGATGGAGTGGGCGTTTGCAGGAGGTTGGAAAGGTGAGAAGAGGGCCTAAGGGGTCCCTATCACCCTTCCAGAGAGTTTCACAGCGATCAGATCTCGAGAAACTGCTCACGTGATCTTCTACAGGAAGTCTGTAGGGGTTCTACAGGAAGAGTCGAGAGAGGATTTTTGAGGGTTGATGGAGGAAAAATGGTGGGAAAGTGGAAATGGAGGATGGATGAGGATGTGAAGAGGTCTAGGACTTGGTAAATGAAGCTAAGGAGTGATGAAGATGGTTGGATTTGTTCAAGGATGGAGGGAGCAATGTTGCACAAAAATGTAGAAATTAGGTCAAATTGGAAAAGTGTGGCAAATGAAGGGAAGGAATCTGGAATTTGGGGTTGGAGCAGGTTGTGTGATGAAGGAAGGATAGGCAGGGATGTATTACAGGTGATCTGCACACTATCTCTCAAAACTAATTAAAGAAAGACTAGAAAAATCAGAGACCTATCTACTTTGACCTAATCTGACCTGAAAACTAGAAACATGATGAACAGCAAGTTGTGAACAGGAAACCATGCAAGATAACTATGGAAACCTAAACAAGAATAGATCTAAATATGCAAGCACAATTGGTATCAACTTTTCCAACTAAAAATATAGCACTTGCAATTGCATTGAAAGGCAAAACAGTGTTTTTGTGGCAGCAAGTATGCCTTGGTCTCAGCTCATGGTCCCAAGGAGGGAGAGATGAGATCAAGGATTGCTTGGTGGCCTTTTTGTAGATCTTTTCTGTTATCAAACTGTCAAATCAACCTGAAGCATGAAAAGCTATTTTAATCATCAAAAGCAACCTAAGTAACAAAGAAAGATCTTAACCTAAATAGCAGAAATTATTCTATGAATGCAAAGAAAACACATAATAGTACACAAAGGAGGTATTGGCACTTGGGTTAGGCCAACCCAAGTGCCAGTACCTCCTTTGTGTACTATTATGTGTTTTCTTTGCATTCATAGAATAATTTCTGCTATTTAGGTTAAGACCTTGCTTTGTTACTTAGGTTGCTTTTGATGATTAAAATAGATTTTCATGCTTCAGGTTGATTTGACAGTTTGATAACAGAAAAGATCTGCAAAAAGGCCACCAAAAAATTCTTGATCTCATCTCTCCCTCCTTGGGACCATGATGCTGCAACTCTTGGGACTCCCTTATTTACTTTTATCAACCCGGTAGTTCATAACAAACTTGGAAGTGACAGTATTGTATGCACAAGTACTAGCTCTTGCCGCAGGCTGTCACTTGATCAGCTGGCACAAGTCCGCTAGAAGCTTAAGCCAACTTCTATGAGCTCTTAGAAGAAGATTTTAACTGTGATGGACGAAAGCGAACTCAAATAAGGCTAATCTACTTGCAGAAAGAAGCTGAAAGCTGAAAGGAAATGCAAACCCTAGCAAACCCTAGTTTTACCGACTAACCCTACTGGTGCAAGAAAAGAGATGAAAGTTGCAGAAATGGATGCCATTGACTCTTGGAAAGGTGAAATGCATGTGACTAAGCTACTTCTGAAGGAAAATATGGAAAACACATCTTTTTGTATTTTTGAGTAATTTTGCATAATTATTATGCATGTGCTTTAAATATTTTTAACTCTGCAGGGGTTTATTGGCGAAAGGAGATGGAGTGGGCGTTTGCAGAAGGTTGAGAAGGTGAGAAGAGGGCCTAAGGGGTCCCTAGAACCCTTCCAGAGAGTTTCACAGCGATCAGATCTCGAGAAACTACTCACGTGATCTTCTACAGGAAGTCTGCAGGGGTTCTGCAGGAAGAGCCGAGAGAGGATTTTTTAGGGTTGAAATCTGCAGGGGTTCTACAGGAAGAGCCGAGAGAGGATTTTTGAGGGTTGATGGAGGAAAAATGATGGGAAAGTGGAAATGGAGGATGGATGCGGATGTGAAGAGGTCTAGGACCTAATAAATGAGGCTAAGGAGTGATGAAGATGGTTGGATTTTTTCAAGGATGGAGGGAGCAATGTTGCACAAAAATGTAGAAATTAGGTCAAATTGGAAAAGTGTGGAAAATGAAGGGAAGGAATCCGGAATTTGGGGTTGGAGCAGGTTGTGTGATGAAGGAAGGATAGGCAGGGATGTATTACAGGTGATCTGCACACTATCTCTCAAAACTAATCAAAGAAAGACTAGAAAAATCAGAGATCTATCTACTTTGACCTAATCTGACCTAAAAACCAAAAACATGATGAACAACAAGTTGTGAACAGGAAATCATGCAAGATAACTATGGAAACCTAAGCAAGAATAGATCTAAATATGCAAGCACAACTGGTATCAACTTTTCCAACTAAAAATCTAACACTTGCAATTGCATTGAAAGGCAAAACAGTGTTTTTGTGGCAGCAAGTATGCCTTGGTCTCAGCTCATGGTCCCAAGGAGGGAGAGATGAGATCAAGGATTGCTTGGTGGCCTTTTTGCAGATATTTTCTGTTATCAAACTGTCAAATCAACTTGAAGCATGAAAAGCTATTTTAATCATCAAAAGCAACCTAAGTAACAAAGCAAGATCTTAACCTAAATAGCAGAAATTATTCTATGAATGCAAAGAAAACACATAATAGTACACAAAGGAGGTACTGGCACTTGGGTTGGGCCCAACCCCAAGAGCTACAGCCTCCTAAGAAAAGCTCCGAGCTAGTGCAAATTGAAATTTATCTCCATTACTCAAAAAATAACCATGTCACAAAAATGTTTACAGCAAAAGCTCGAAAATGAGCTGAAAGGCAAAGCAGCACCAAAGTGCGAAAAAACAACTGTTCAAGAGCTAAACTACCAAGGCTTGAAGCCTTCCTACTTATGCACCACGAGGACCTCCAATAGCCCTCCTTAACTTGAGGGGCTTGGCTGCTCAAAACTACAAGTAATCAACCACTTCACAAAAGCTGCTCGGGTGCCCTTGGAAATCATCTTTGGTGGGCTGCTAAACTCCGAGTTGATGGTGGATAACTCGAGGAAGGGGCCATTTAGTGCAGGAGACACCCTTCCTACTAATTCTCAGCGTTGTTCCCTCGTATTTGGCTGTCAACTAGCTCATAAATGCTTGACCTTGGTCCTAAAGATGTCCAAAAATCTGCAATAAGCACGTATTAGACTTCATGGTCAAGTGACTATTCTCATTCATTCAATTAACATAAATATACTAAAAATCATGCATAAACTATGAAGAAAGGTGGATTAATCGAGAATAATAGACAAAATGAGCCCAATAAGTTACCCATTTTTGGGGCTCATCATCACCCCCTGCTAAATGTGTTGTTCATCCTTTGAGCAACTAATACAGCACATCGTCTTTGATTGCTCAGACTGCCTCTCTAACATCCCAGGCTCTCAAGGTGATGTCCTCTTCTCGATCATGAAACCCTGCTTTTTTCTCTAATTCCTCCCGTTGCATGTGTTCTTCTTCTTCTCTGACCCCTTCCAGCAGTCCTAAAAGCAAAGGAGGACTGAACTTTGGGCCGATCCAGTTGGCCTGCAAATTTCACATTGACTGTTTATAGAGTGGTACTCTTGATAAGGCCTCCCTCATCCTTGTTGAGGAGTGGTATTCTCTTATTTTCAGACTGTGGGACAGTGTGTTCCATCTCCTTGTGCAAGCATGAATGCAGTTATCCCCCAACAGTCTTTCCATTTCCTCAAAGTGAGCAATGGCATGAGCTTGTCTTTCAATGTAGTCTGGGAGAACCTAGGGGTTGTTGGCAAGGTGTTGATGGGCATACACTAAAGCTGAGGGATCTTCTGGTTTTGCTCTGATCATGAGTGGCTCCCTTAGCTCCTTGTCCATAACATTCTGAATTTCTGATGCCCTCTTTTCCTCATGGTTTAACCAAGAGGCCATGGCCATGAGTTGCACATATCCCAATGTAGCATTGGGGTCCCACAGATTCATGTTTGGAAGGGCCAAGTTGTGTAAATAGAATTCTGATAACTTGGCCTTATCTTCTGCTGAGGTGTTAATTTGAAATTGCAACCATTGATCTTTAATATATATGGCATATGACTTAGCAGGTTGCCTAAATTGTGAGGCTTCTACTACCCAGCTGGCCATGCAGGCCATCTAGGTGTCTTTTTCTTGCAACTGTTGTTTTAAACCCTGTATCTTTTCTGCTGCCTGAGACTCCTGTTCTTGCAGCAGTTTTGTAAGCATCTCCACATTAGCTTGTAGCTCTGCTTCCTTCTGTTGTTTCTCAGTTGTGTCTTTGTTTGCTGGAAGTCCTTCCTGCTGTTGTTGCCCTCCCAAAATGGACAGCCTACCTTCCTTGTGGACTTCCTGTAGCTGCAACTGTTTTTTTCAACAGTTCATTCTCCTCCTGTTGGGCTCTTTTGCAGCTTTCTACATGCCTAACCATGGCCAGTTCTCCTCTTAATTCTTTTAACTTCTCCTCCATGTGGCCTAGGTTCTCAATTCCCTTAGGTTTCGCAATTTCCATCCATGTGTGTGTTCTAATCCTCTCTTGTTCCAATGCAAAGAAGAGTGGCACAACAAATTTCTGTGGGATGATTTTCCCACCCTCTAACAGGTTGTAGTATGAGCCCAAGCTAGGTTGAGGGCTTGGTTCCAGTATCTCCTTGGTCTTTTCCTCTCCCTGTGATGGTTTGGTTGCCTTTTCCTCCAATTTCTCGGTCTCCTTTAACTTAGCTAGAGTTTCCTGTAGCGCTGTCTTTGAGTCCATCTTAATTCTCTCTCTCCAGGTGGAGGTTTTTGGGCTTCCTCGTTCATAGGTGATAGATATATTTGAAGGAGACTCTTCTTTTGGTTTAGTTGTTGTGTCCTCAATGACAATTGGCTCCTTTGATTGTGGCTGGGGTCTGCCCACTTTGATCCTTGTGCTTCTCCTTGCTTTAAAGTACATGGAGGTTTGCCTATTTCTCTTCCCTTTTTGTTTTAAAGGTGTGCTTAAGGTAGCGAGAACAACTGTTTCCTCCCTTGCCAATATCTCAGGTGATTTCTCCTCTTGTTGTTATTTTTCCTTGCTTCCTGTTGAAATCTCTGTGTCCACTGTTTCTGTCTGTGTTGCTGACATCTCAGTGTGTGTCTTTCCCTTTTCTTTCTGTGTGCCTTCTTTGGCTGTGGCAGCCTGCATTTGGGCTTTCTCGGCTTTTTCTTTTCTACTTTGCATCCTCTTTTCCCTTGGTGTTTTTGTTGTTGTTTCCTCCTCTGTTTTAGGCTCAGCAATCTTGCCAATTTCTTTCTGTTTTTCCTGTGCTTCCTCTGTTTTGCCCTTTGCTTGAATTTCCTGTGTTCCCTCATCATTGTTCTTCTCAATTTCTTCAATGTGCTCTCCCTCCTCACTGCTAGATGGGGTGATGTTTTCAACCAAAGTTCTAATGTTATCCTCCCTGGACATATTTCTGAAGGTTTCCCAAGATATGGGGACAGTATAGGTATGTAAGGCATCTTCCACCAACAGTTTGATGAGCCCATGATGGGCCAACTGATCTGGGATCCCCTCATTGAGCTTTGTACCACATTCAATTAGTGATTGAAGAAGGAAATAGGGGATGCTCATTTTTTTGGCTAGAGGCAAGTCAATCCCATGCCTTAGTTCACAAAGAAACCTGAAATGGTATCCATAGATGATGTTAAACCTCCCTTCACATGTGATGTACTTCATAATTTGGAAATTGACTTCACTCCAGAGGGAAGGCAAGCTGGTTCTTCTAACCCCATTTTTGTCTTCTACAGGATGCTCCTCGGGTAGAAAGAATATTTTCTTAGCAACTTGGCCCAATGACCTCTCTTCTTTGCTCTGAGGGAGCCCCAATGGTAGACCAGTAATTGCACTGATGAGCTCAGGGGTGAGTTCTAGGGTAAAACCCCTAAAACTAATTGTGGCATGTGTTTTTGACTGTGGTCTCAGGGACATTTAAAACTCCTCAGTTATCTCCTCATCATGACCCTGAATTTTGTCAAAGAAGGATATCCAATTTTCTCAGGTGAAAAGGTCCACCACCTCAGGATGCTCATGCAGTTTGCTAGAGTCCGAGGGCTCTTTCCTTATGAATCTTCCTGGCATGGTGAGAGTGCTCTTTTTATGTTTTCTTCAAAAAAGGAAATGCTCAGGCAACCAAACAGTCAATCTGGAACACATAATAGCTTGAAATTGGTTTCCCCTAAACCCAAGAAGGAATTTTTCGTGTGTTCAATATCGACTAGCAATAATTCCCATGTTTTAAGACTTCTGTCACCCAGAATTCAACTGTTTGTTTTCGAAAAGAAGAATTTTGTTTTTACAGACAGAGCATAAGGACACAAGTTCTCTTCTCAACATACAAATAGATATGTAAATTCAGTTTTTCACACACACAAACTGGTTTCTACGACTACATATATCCTCCTTGCAGGAGGATTTAAAAAGAAACGTGGAGGAGATTTCTGATGCAGAAAAACTGGGGAAACTCAGTGAAATATGTAGGCAACTTTCACGTTTTTCAATACACAGGCAGACTTTTACCTTTTGTTTTTCAAATTGATGTCGTTCAATTCACCACCTTGCACAAACGGCTTATGCACAAGGAAGGTTTTTTTCGAGCCTACCTCGTTTGGAGCTTCAAATTCAATGAAAATTCCAAGTTTCCTTTCCCCGCGAAGCTGTTCTGCCTTTCCTATAGAACCCTTCCTGTAGAAATCTCCAGGTTCCTGTAAAATGAAACTATGCTTCCGATAGGGCCCGATGCACGGGAGATTTTCGAAAACAGGAAGAAAAACTGGTGGAGGACGATTGATTAACTGTTTTTGGAAGTGGTGGATGCATACTCCAGTCGAGGACGTTGTGAGTGCAGAGTGAACAGAAGGTGGTGCATATTTTTCAGTCGGGCATCTTTTAACTGCAGTGTGATTCATGGTGAGGGGATGAGGTGGTTGGACCGGACCGTTGGTTCGATGTCACAGCCATAATGTTTCTGCATGTTTTTGACCGCCATCACCTCCTCTCTATCATTATCCGCCACCACCACTACCAGTCTCAGCGATTTCTCCCTGAATGGACACTCCACACGTGTTGGCTGCACATCTCGTCAGCAATTTTGAATGTAACGGGGCTCGTTTGGATCCCACGAGGATATGTAACTAGCCGAGGGTGGCCAATTGACTGGCCACCGATTCCACTCAATCCGAACCATTCCCATAGGCATGTAGCTTTTAAAATATGATTTATGCAATTGACGAATGAGTTTAGGCACTTACCTGCGTGGTCACGGCCGCGTTATGCAGATTTTGGGTTTTGGAACCCATTCCTTCGTTTGCTGTTGCTGCATGCACGGGTTTTGGAACCCATTCCTTCGTTTGCTGTTGTTGCATGCACACTGCATGCTTGGCTTCAGCTGTTGCTGATATTCTTACATTCACGAAGAGCTCTTTGCATCTCTCTTTTTCCATTCTTGGCTATCCCTGTCTCTAGAGTATGTCTTCTAGAGGGATCAGCTGCTACAGGATTCCTGTAGGATGTCTTGTAGCTGCTTCTCCTCCTGGAATGCAAGCTAGAATGAGCAGGGCTATACTGCTGACGAGGGTTTCAGCTGATGAGGAGTCTAGATGGAGATTGACAGGTATGGTGAGTGGGAAACTGCTGCTTGATTTGTCAATAAAAGTTTTTGCTGGCAGTATGAAGAAAACAGGATTTCTGTGTGTGACTGTGCAGGCATATATAAAAAATGGGTGCAATGGAGGTGTACAGAGATAGAAAAAGGTGACATATGGCAATGAATGGAAACAGGGATGTGGACAGGTCTCATAGGCAGATTCCCAACCTTCGGATTCCCTTCTGAGATCAATTTTGCTTGTCTGTGGGTTCTACAGGATCTTCCTGTAGAAGACACAGAACTTCCTGTAGAAGACACAGAACTTCCTGTAGAAGGTGAAATCTTGGCCCGAATGAGATCAAATCTTAGGGAAGGGTAGTGGTCATGGAGGAATTGATTGTGAGGGATGCATGCAGCCTGGTGCTGACCTCTGTCTTTGTCTTGTGCGATCCTCCTAACCTGCAATGTCCTTCCTGCAACCTACAATTTGTTCAACAGAAGTCAGGTTTATTTTTTCTGTGTTATTTTCTTTTTTCCCTTTTTTTTTTCTTTTCTTTGAGATAGTCGGGGCGCCTCCAGGAGGTTTTCACCCTCACTGCCTACCCTGGGCGCCTCCAAGAGGTTTTCACCCAAGGATATTTTATTCTTTTCTTGTTGTTTTCTTTTTCTTTTTCTTTTTTTGGTGTTCAGAATGTGGGTGGGGTGGAGACAGGAGCCTGCTCCACTACCAGCACTGATTTATCCAGAGTTTCAATGAACTCTTGCTTAAAAACGGGCTTCCTGTAAATCTTCAATCGATGCCCATTGACGAGCATGGGGATGGATTCTTCATCAATGGTCCTAATAAGGACTAAACCATTGTCGTTACATTTCTCCACTGTATATGGTCCCAGCCATCTTGTCCTCAGCTTCCCTTTGAAATCCTTGTATCTTGAATCATATAACAATGCCCAATCTCCAGGCTAAAAGTGCTTCTCTTTAAGGTGCCTGTCATGCCATATTTTTCTTTGAAGTTGGACCACCTCTGAGTGGAGGAGGGCCTGCATTCTTTGTTCATCTAGTCCATTCAGTTGAAGTAGTCTTTCTTGTTGTGCATGGCTGAGATCTAGGTCCAGCTGAGCTGCCAACTTCAATGTGTTGTATTCAAATTCTATGGACAACAAAGCCTTCTTCCTGTAGACCATCTCATAAGGTGTGAAACCTGTTGTAGTTTTCCAAGTAGTGTTGTAGGCCCAGGTGGCCTCAACCAAGCGATCTGCCCAATCTTTTATGTTGTCGCTCACCACTTTAGTCAAGATCTCTTCCAAAGCCCTCTTAGTGACTTCCACCTACCCATTTGCTTGCGAATGATAAGGGTTGGAAGTTCTGTGCTTAATCTTGTGATGAGCAAGCAGGTCTTCAATCAGGTTAGAGGTAAATTGGCTTCCTTGATCTGTCACTAATTCTCTTGGGTAGCCAAACTTATAGAAGATATTTTCCCTCAAAAACTCAGCCACTTTTTCTTATGTTGCTTCCTTGATTGCTTTTGTTTCTGCCCACTTTGTCAGGTAGTCTGTGCACACAATGATGTAAGACTTTTGTTTTGAAGGAGGGTTGATAGGACCCACAAAGTCCATGCCCCACTTCTCAAATGGCTCAAAAGTCACCTGAGGTTGGAGGGGCATTTCATCCCTTGGAGTCGGTTTCCCCATCCTTTGACATCGGTCACATTGGCTGATGTATCTTCTGACATCTTGATGAAGAGTGGGCCAATAGTAGCCTGCCTGTAGAATTTTGAAAGTGGTTCTTTTTGTTGCAAAGTGGCCTCCACAGGGTCCATCATGACAGGTTAGGAGGATGTCAAAAACTTCCTCCTCCCTGACACAACGCCTCAAAATCTGATCTGGGCCAAGTTTGAACAGGTTGCCCCCAATCCAAGTGAATGGGGTGCTTTTCCTCACAATCTTTCTCTTCTCTTTTGAAGATAGGTGTGGCGGAAATTGTGTTGAAACCAAGTAATTTGCTATATCAGCAAACCATGGAGAGAGTACTGAAATAGCAAACAGGTATTCATCTGACAGTTGATCATCCACCACCCCTTCTTCACCTAAAGGCAAATCTAGTCTAGACAGAAAATCAGCAACAAAATTTTCCTTACCTGGCTTATCAACAATGGTCAAATCAAATTGTTGCAATAAAAGTAAACATCTAATGATACGAGCATTTACATCAGGTTTATTCATCAAATACCTAATTGCAGCATGATCAGTGTGTACGAATGTTTGATAACGAATGATGTAGTGTTTGAACTTGTTTAGGGAATGGACTACAGCTAGGAGCTCTTTCTCGGTTACAGTATAGTTTAATTCTGCCTTGGACAGGTTTTTACTGACAAAATATATGGCATACGGTAGCTTCTATTCAACTTATCCTCAGGCTACTCCTATGGCTTTGTTCGAGGCATCTGTGTGAATGTAGAAAGGTAGGGCCCAGTTTGGACCTCTCAAGATTGGGGCAATTACCAGCTTATCCTTCAACACATCCAGAGCCTCTTGACAGTTGTCAATCCATATAAACTCAACATCTTTCCCCAAAACACCAAACAACGGAGAGGCTAGCTTACTAAAATCTTTAATGAACCTTCTATAATATCCCACTAAGCCTAAAAAATTCGAACATCCCTTACCTTTTGAGGAGGTGGAACCCTTTGGATGATAGCAATCTTGTTGGGATCCACCTGTAATCCTTGTTGAGAAATTGTATGACCTAGCATGGTCCCTTCAGTCATCAGGAATTCACATTTTTCAGGAATGAGGTATAGGTTCATTTCAACACACTTGGTTAAAACTTTTCCCAGTTTAGTCACTGCTTCTTGGAAGTTGGACCTGTTATCTCAAAATCAGGCCCTGGAAGGCTGCAGACCAGGAAGACTTAAAGTAACTATTTCAAACCAATCTTTTAGCTAAGGCTTAGCCTCCTTAGCCTGAGAGGGCTCTCTCAAAGGGTTAATGATATTGATTAAAGATATGGATAGATGGCTAACTCTATGGTTTGTGATTTTATATGTTTGTAGATTGGAAGATGGAGACTTGCTACCATTGGGCTATGGAGTAAGTGACAGAGATAAGGATAACAAATAGCTCTTCTTATAAAACTGAGGCTTGTATATACTTCAATGAAAGAGTGACACATTCAAGAAAGTCTCAATAACTTGAAGTTCATAGGAGTCAGAGCATGTGGGCATGAATTCTGAGTAATGATACATCAAGGTATTCAAAAGGAAAGAATTTAAAGTGATAGATCAGAGTTTAATACCTACATGGAAGTCAGGGCATTCAGAATTTAAACATTCAGAACATAAACTCATATGGGACCACACAGTTTATGAATGTATACAGGAAGTCAGAGCACATTCAGTGAATTCTGGGTGATTATACATCCATACCACTGTAAGAATTAAGGAAAGGACAACATCACATATTCTGAACATAAAAAATCCTTCATGAATCCTGAGAAGTAAGCATTAAGACTATGGAAGTAAAGCATTTCAAAGATAAAATATGAAGCTCACTGAAGTACACTAAGAATCTCAGCTTCAGAAAAGTCCAACTGCTTCTGTATATATCAATCCCTGCATATCATTTACAAAAGTAGTCTTTTTCTCTAACATTTTCCAACCCTTAATACATTAGTTCTTCTCCCATATATAGAGTTCATGTAGATTCCTTCCTCCGGCATGAGGGGAATTCGAATTCCTCCTAATTTGACACCTATTGACACTTAAAACTAACTATTTAATACAAAGGACAGCTAACTAGGAGTCCTAGAGACCTAATACAACTAGGAGTGTAACTCCTTATTATGATTACAACAACCTTATCTAAACATTTAAAACATTCTTTGACACCTAAAACTCCATGAAGTCGAATTTGATGGTGCTCATAACCTTCCAGCTGGCCCTTGATGACTCATCCTTTTGGTGTTCCTAGAAACTAGGAGACTGTCCCTTGCTCTGTTCTGGCTGAAAAATAGGTCTTGGGACAGAGCTCATAACTTCTCGTAAAAAATGTATTTGGAAAAACTGAAGGAGGCTTTTGTGAATCAATCCATGATGAACAAAAACCTCTCTTGGTTTTTCGAAACATCTTTCCTACCGCCCAGAATGAGTCTTTGAAAAACAGGTGTCAAACAGAGAAATATGCCTGTGGAAAACTTGCACCTACAGCAGTTTCGTAGCGCAAGTTTGATCATTCATTTCTCTCAAATCATAATGGATTTGAAGAAAGTGGAAGAGGTTTTTGTATTTCAATATCTTATGAACGAAAACCTCTTTCACTTTTCAGAGATGAGTTTTCCATTGCTTGGTAATCCCCTTGGAAGTCGACTGCTCTTTTCATAACATAAAACTTTGGAGTTCATAAAAGTCTTTCCTTTCCTTGTTTTGCCTTTGCTTGATGTTTATACCTTGTAAGTAATCCCTTTCAGCTTACATGCCTTGCTTGAGCCTTCAAAGAACTCTGATGTATGCTGACCATGAGTTTGCCAAGTGCTTCTTATGCATGAAAGGAGCATGAGAATAACCAAGACCAATTCTCCCTTACCTTACCCTTTTCCTTTGAAATATTTTCAGTGATAACAGTGGCTCCACTTGGGATAGTGTGCTCCTGTAGTACACTAAGAACTCGCTGGTCCAGTGCCTTATCCATTTATGACAAACAGAAATTTGCTTGACAAGCATCTCCTTTAAGTTTCTTGGGCCTTCACCTCGGGCTTGAACTTGATAATCACCATAGGAGAGAGAAGTCTATATCTACTAAAAAAAAATGCTCAGTCAACCTTGAGCTTATTTGCATTTTCCTACCTACCTACCCTATCAATTCAAACTTCTTTCAGCTCAATCAATGTGAAATTTCCAATGTAGCCAATCATTTGTCTTATCTGATATTTGAGTTTTTTGACTACATCGGAGTTCAGAGCCACAATGATATTGTGATGACCAGTGCCACTAAAATTGCCTCTGATCTTCATAGAAAAACTGAAACACTGGAGAGTAAAACTCTTCCATATATTTGGCTATAGGATCCCAGAATACATGATCAGCTTGATGATTCTTGTAACTTTCTGGTTGTGAAAACTGATCTTCAACAACAGTGTACTCTTCCTCAATCGTGAAAGAGAAAGGAAGAAACACTCTCTCCTTATGTGCTGCCATAAAAATATTTTGAAAAGAATGATCACAACCACGAAGACTATATGGTTGAATTTGACCTTGTAAACGTTCAATATCTTTCTCAATGTCTTTGGAAAATTCATCCAAAAATTTCATCTTATCCTCTGCCTTGCAGTCAAATGATTTTAGATACGAAGACAAGGACAAAGAAAAACTTTCATCTATTTCTTCATTAATATGATCATCATTCCATTGTTTGAAACCTTGAATTGAAGGAGAGTTTGCCACCACATCTGATCTATCTATCCATTCCTCCAAAAACATAAACCAAAAGTCTTCAAATGACTTGATGGATTTGGCAGGAAAGCTTTCAATCCACCGTTTACATTTCCCTTGAAATGAATCATAGAACAACATAATGCAAACATCCTCATGTTTAACTCTAAGAAGCTCAGTAAAATCACAGAAATCTGATATATGCTTCAAAGTTAAACTCAAATCTTCTCCATTGAATTTTGGACCATTCCTTAGAAAATATGCATCCTTGGGAAAATGATTTGGGAAACCATGAATTCCTGAAAAATTTATGCATGCATACCTTGAAATAAGAATGGTAGCATCTAGGTCCTTCATAACTCCAGTGGAACCACCATGAATGTATGAATTTTGAATTCTTCAACAATGGAGTCGCCAAGGTAGATTTGCAGCCTCAAAAACCTTCTGAGCTCCTGCTACCTTCAGAAGTTCAGCCTCTTGATTTCGGGAATGATTAATCTTCAGGCTCCCGGCAGACGCACCAAAATGTTATCTCAAAATCAGGCCCTGGAAGGCTGCAGACCAGGAAGACTTCAAGTAACTATTTCAAACCAATCTTTTAGCTAAGGCTTAGCCTCCTTAGCCTGAGAGGGCTCTCTCAAAGGGTTAATGATATTGATTAAAGATATGGATAGATGGCTAACTCTATGGTTTGTGATTTTATATGTTTGTAGATTGGAAGATGGAGACTTGCTACCATTGGGCTATGGAGTCAGTGACAGAGATAAGGATAACAAATAACTCTTCTTATAAAACTGAGGCTTGTATATACTTCAATGAAAGAGTGACACATTCAAGAAAGTCTCAATAACTTGAAGTTCATAGGAGTCAGAGCATGTGGGCATGAATTCTGAGTAATGATACATCAAGGTATTCAAAAGGAAAGAATTTAAAGTGATAGATCAGAGTTTAATACCTACATGGAAGTCAGGGCATTCAGCATTTAAACGTTCAGAACATAAACTCATATGGGACCACACAGTTTATGAATGTATACAGGAAGTCAGAGCACATTCAGTGAATTCTGAGTGATTATACATCCATACCACTGTAAGAATTAAGGAAAGGACAACATCACATATTCTGAACATAAAAAATCCTTCATGAATCCTGAGAAGTAAGCATTAAGACTATGGAAGTAAAGCATTTCAAAGATAAAAGATGAAGCTCACTGAAGTACACTAAGAATCTCAGCTTCAGAAAAGTCCAACTGCTTCTATATATATCAATCCATGCATATCATTTACAAAAGTAGTCTTTTTCTCTAACATTTTCCAACCCTTAATACATTAGTTCTTCTCCCATATATAGAGTTCATGTAGATTCCTTCCTCCGGCATGAGGGGAATTCGAATTCCTTCTAATTTGACACCTATTGACACTTAAAACTAACTATTTAATACAAAGGACAGCTAACTAGGAGTCCTAGAGACCTAATACAACTAGGAGTGTAACTCCTTATTATGATTACAACAACCTTATCTAAACATTTAAAACATTCTTTGACACCTAAAACTTCATGAAGTCGAATTTGATGGTGCTCATAACCTTCCAGCTGGCCCTTGATGACTCATCCTTTTGGTGTTCCTAGAAACTAGGAGACTGTCCCTTGCTCTGTTCTGGCTGAAAAATAAGTCTTGGGACAGAGCTCATAACTTCTCGTAAAAAATGTATTTGGAAAAACTGAAGGAGGCTTTTGTGAAGCAATCCATGCTGAACAAAAACCTCTCTTGGTTTTTCGAAACATCTTTCCTACCGCCCAGAATGATTCTTTGAAAAACAGGTTTCAAACAGAGAAATATGCCTGTGGAAAACTTGCACCTACAGCAGTTTCGTAGCGCAAGTTTGATCATTCATTTCTCTCAAATAATAATGGATTTGAAGAAAGTGGAAGAGGTTTTTGTATTTCAGTATCTTATGAACGAAAACCTCTTTCACTTTTCAAAGATGAGTTTTCCATTGCTTGGTAATCCCCTTGGAAGTCGACTGCTCTTTTCATAACATAAAACTTTGGAGTTCATAAAAGTCTTTCCTTTCCTTGTTTTGCCTTTGCTTGATGTTTATACCTTGTAAGTAATCCCTTTCAGCTTACATGCCTTGCTTGAGCCTTCAAAGAACTCTGATGTATGCTGACCATGAGTTTGCCAAGTGCTGCTTATGCATGAAAGGAGCATGAGAATAACCAAGACCAATTCTCCCTTACCTTACCCTTTTCCTTTGAAATATTTTCAGTGATAACAGGACCCATAAGGAGTAAAGTCATCCATATAGATTTCCATCGAATCATGAACCAACTCAAAAAATATGCTCAGTACTGCTCTCTGGAAAGTGGCAGGAGCATTTCATAACCCAAAGGGAAGGACCCGGTAGGCAAAGGTACCCCATGGACAAGTGAAAGTGGTCTTATCTTGGTCTTCCAGGCTGATTTGGATCTGATTATACCCGCTAAACCCATCTAGGAAGGAAAAGAACTTCTTCCCTGCCAGGCCATCTAACACTTGATCTATGAAAGGCAAAGGGAAATGGTCCTTCTTGGTAGCTTTGTTAAGTTCTCGATAATCTACACAGATTCTCCACTTCCCGTTTTTCTTGGGCACAAGCACCAGAGGAGAAACCCACTCATTGTCAGAGATGGGGTAGATGAATCCTGCATCCAACAACTTTTGCAATTCTTCTTTGACAATGTCCTTAAGGGTTGGATTCATTCTCCTCTGAGGCTGCCTGACTGGTTTACAATCCTCTTTAATGTAAATGTGATGGGTACAGACTGAAGGGTGGACTTGTTTCATCTCCTTATAGCTCCAAGCAAAAGCATCCAAATGGTGGTTCAATAAGCTACACAGCTCCTTCTCTTGAGAGGAAGATAGGGATGAGTTGATCTTCAAGGTTCTTTCAGGGCCAAATTCCACATTCTTAACTCAGGAAGTGGTCAGATTAGCCACACAGAAATCCCCTAAAGCACTGGCTTGGGTGTCTCCTACCAACTCTTCTAATGGCAGCACACTGGGAGGTGGATTTTGAATTAAATTCTCAATAAGGTCATTCTCATTTTGAGGACCTCCCCTAGTGGCTTCCACGGTGCACACTGGTGCAGAATAGACTTCATCCTCATCTTCCTCCTCCAACCAAAGAGGTAAGTCATGTTCGAGCAAAGGTTGGGCAAGAGGATATAGGACTAGCTGTTTGGACATTGGCCCATTCTTAATGGTCATGCTCCCAACTCGACAACTGATGTAAGCATCTGCAATAGCTAACCAAGGCCTTCCCAAAATGAGGGGGCATCCAGTGAGTTTTTCCTTTGGCTGAAGAACCAAAAAGTCCGCAGGGTACTCCCAAGAATCAATAGAGACCAGGACATCTTCCACAATCCTTTCGGGAGTCACCGTGGAGCGGTCTGCTAACTGCAGCACTATCGAGCCCTTTCTTAGGAAACCCTGAAGGTTAAGTTTGAGCACAGTGTCCCTGGTCATCAGATTAATGGCAGCCCCTAGATCAATCAGAGTGTGGGGGATTATGGTGCCATTGATATGGACATCCACTACAGGACTCCCAGGGTCCAAATATTTTGGACATATTACTTGTCCCAACATTAGGTCGAACAGTTGTCCTATGACATTGATAGTTGGGGCATCTCTCTTGCGCCTGCCTGGGTGCCTGAAACACTTCTCTTTGATCAATTTGTTGTAGATTGGTACATCTTTGATGGCCTGGAGAAGTGGTATTTTTACACACATCTGTTTAAGTTCTTCTAGAATTTCAATCTCTTCTAGGTTTGGTTGCGTGTTTCCAGTTAGTCTCTCAGGAAAGGGTGGAATGGCTTTGGGTTCACTTTCCTATTCCTCTGCTTCATCCTCCTTAGGAGGAGGTTGGCTATCTGGGAGGACCTTCCCAAATCGTAGGTTGATCTCCTGAATCTCCACAGCGTAGGTAGGGCATGTTGTCTCTCCAATATATACCTGCTGGGCCTGTCTGTTATTGGGGTTCGGGTTCGATTGAGCAGGCATCTGGGGTTGTCTTGGAGGAGCAGGAGGTAATGGTTGTGGTTGAGTAGGTGGTGGAGGAAAAATGGCGGGAGGAGAGTTGTACTAGGGCCTCCACCCCTATTGCGGTGCATTCCACTGAGGTTGTCGCTGAACATGAGAATGAAATGCATGAGCAGCAGGTTGAGTATGGTATTGAGATGGATATGACCAAGGAGGCGGTGCGGACTAGGAAGGATGAGCAGGGGGACCCCAAGAAGGTATGTGAGTGGATTGGTTGGGGTTGTAATAAGTTTGGGATGTCCCTTACATCCCCTGCTGGTAAGGTCTGGATCCATGTGGCCTCCTTTGGTTGAGGAAGTAGAGTGGTTCGGTGCCTCCTTTAGCCCCTTGGTACATAGCTTTAAATCCAGGTAAGGTTGGGCACTGGTTTGAAGGGTCGTCTTCCTCACAAACGAAACATACCTCTACTGAGTGCAATGGACACTCGTTCTTAGGACGCTTCCTTGTGCATCTGGGACAAAAGATGGCCAAAGCCCTCTCAGCTTCCTCTTTCTTCTGTTGGATTCGAAAAGTATCCAGATACATGGAAATGGTCTGTCTCACCTCACTTTTAAGGTCTTCCATTTGATTTGTAAACTCATGTTTGGAGAAGGTGGCACTAGCTGAAAGTGGATTCCGCCTACCTCTTTTCCGGGCTGCCCTAGATGGTTTCTAAACACAGTCTTTATGTCATCATAAGGTAGTTGGTAGATGTCTCTTCCAATGAGCAAATGGAGGGTATCTAGAAGGTCTTCAGGGACTCCTCGGAGCAGAACCAGCTTCAGAGATTCAGGGTCAAGTGTGCACTTGACCCTTTTATAACTAAGTTGGAACCTTTCTTCATAGTCTTCCAAAGACTCATCACTTCCCATGGTCATTCGAAAGATTTCTCCCTTCATCTCCTTTGACCTACAGTAATCCCGGTATTTGTTGTTAAAGGCTTGTTGCATCTGAGCCCAAGTTGTGATACTGTTTCCAGGTAACCCCATGAACCAACGTAGTGCTGCATCCTTGAGGGTAGAGGGAAAGAGTTTCAACTTTTTCTCATCTTCTGCATAGTCATAAGTTCGACAAAGGACAACAAACTCAAACAAGAAGGTATCAGGGTCTTCAATGGTCAATCCATGGAAGTGAGGTAAGGCTGAGGGACTTATGTTTTTCATTTTTGTGTCCCCATTTTTCTCTTGGATGGGAAAGGCACCTTCTATTCTCTCCTCATTCCCTATACCGTTCCTGTGTTCAGCCATGGTCTCAGGAGGAACGTTTTCTTGCTCTTCTTCTGTTATAGGATCTTCGTATATCTCTAGAGGTTCACCTATAGGTTCTTCTGGATCACTACCACCGAAGAAGAGAGAAGGGTGACTCAATGATGTGGTGGGGGTGTTGGGTAAGAATTTTCCTATATTTTCTATGTTCCTATGAGGCATGAAATGAAATATTTTTGGTTGATTTTTGTGTCTTTTCTGCTTGTACCTGCAAAACTGAAATAGATTGAACTGCAACTAACTAAAATCTATCTTGCTGAAATGAAAATGCGGAATTGAAATGAAAGCAGGAAATGACTAATCTATGCTGCTGAAATGAAATGCTAAGCTATGCTTGCAGAATTGAAATTGCTGAATTGAAATGCTAATTTACACTTGCGGAATTGAAATTGCAGAATGGAAATGCTAATCTACGCTTGCAGAATTGAAATGCTAGTCTAGGAAAGCAGGAAATGTCTAATTTACTCTTGCGGAATTGAAATTGCAGAATGGAAATGCTAATCTACGCTTACAGAATTGAAATGCTAGTCTAGGAAAGCAGGAAATGTCTAATTTACTCTTACAGAAATGAAATTGCAAAATTGAAATGAAACAACTACTCTACTCTTGCTGAAATAAACTACTTAGCAGAAGGTTGTAGTAGAAAATAGAAGAAAAGCAGCAATTACAAATACTCTGACGCTTCCCTGGCAATGGCACAAAAAATATGGTGGGATCCAGTATTGCAGAAATGATGCTGCAACTCCTGGGACTCCCTTCTTATTTTTATCAACCCGATAGTTCGTAACAAACTTGGAAGTGATGGTGTTGTATGCACAAGTACTAGCTCTTGCCGCAGGTTGTCACTTGATCAGCTGGCACAAGTTCGCCAGGAGCTTAAGCCAACTTCTATGAGCTCTTAGAAGAAGCTTTTAACTGTGATGGAAAAAAGCTAACTCAAAGGAGGCTAATCTACTTGCATAAAGAAGCTGAAAGCTGAAAGGAAATGCAAACCCTAGTTTTACCGACTAACCCTACTGGTGCAAGAAAAGAGATGAAGGTTTCAGAAATGGATGCCATTGACTCTTGGAAAGGTGAAACGCATGTGACTAAGCTACTTCTGAAGGAAAATATGGAAAACACATCTTTTTGTATTTTTGAGTAATTTTGCAGAATTATTATGCATGTGCTTTAACAATTTTTAACTATGCAGTGGTTTATTGGCGAAAGGAGATGGAGTGGGCGTTTGCAGGAGGTTGGGAAGGTGAGAATAGGGCCTAACGGGTCCCTAGCATCCTTCCAGAGAGTTTCACAGCAATCAGATCTCGAGAAACTACTCACGTGATCTTCTACAGGAAGTCTGCAAGGGTTCTACAAGATGTTCTATAGGAAGAGCCGAGAGAGGATTTTTGAGGGTTGATGGAGGAAAAACGGTGGGAAAGTGGAAATGGAGGATGGATGAGGATGTGAAGAGGTCTAGGACCTGGTAAATGAGGCTAAGGAGTGATGAATATGGTTGGATTTGTTCAAGGATGGAGGGAGCAATGTTGCACAAAAATGTAGAAATTAGGTCAAATTGGAAAAGTGTGGCAAATGAAGGGAAGGAATCTGGAATTTGGGGTTGGAGCAGGTTGTGTGATGAAGGAAGGATAGGCAGGGATGTATTACAGGTGATTTGCACACTATCTCTCAAAACTAATCAAAGAAAGACTAGAAAAATCAGAGATCTATCTACTTTGACCTAATCTGACCTAAAAACCAGAAACATGATGAATAGCAAGTTGTGAACAGGAAATCATGCAAGATAACTATGGAAACCTAAGCAAGAACAGATCTAAATATGCAAGCACAACTGGTATCAACTTTTCCAACTAAAAATCTAACACTTGCAATTGCATTGAAAGGCAAAACAATGTTTTTGTGGCAGCAAGTATGCCTTGGTCTCAGCTCATGGTCCCAAGGAGGGAGAGATGAGATCAAGGATTGCTTGGTGGCCTTTTTGCAGATATTTTTTGTTATCAAACTGTCAAATCAACCTGAAGCATGAAAATCTATTTTAATCATCAAAAACAACCTAAGTAACAAAACAAGATCTTAACCTAAACAATAGAAATTATTATATAAATGAAAAGAAAACACACAATAATACACAAAGGAGGTACTGGCACTTGGGTTGGGCCCAACCCCAAGAGCTACAGCCTCCTAAGAAAAGCTCAGAGCTGGTGCAAAGTGAAATTTATCTCCATTACTCAAAAAATAACCATGTCACAAAAATGTTTACAGCAAAAGCTCGAAAATGAGCTGAAAGGCAGAGCAGCACCAAAGTGCGAAAAACAACTGTTCAAGAGCTAAACTACCAAGGCTTGAAGCCTTCCTACTTATGCACCACGAGGACCTCCAACAGCCCTCCTTAACTTGAGGGGCTTGGCTGCTCAAAACTGCAAGTAATCAGCCACTTCACAAAAGCTGCTCGGCTGCCCTTGGAAATCATCTTTGGTGGGCTGCTAAACTCCGAGCTGATGGTGGAGAACTCGAGGAAGGGGCCATTTAGTGCAAGAGACACCCTTCCTACTAATCCTCAGCCTTGTTCCCTCATATTTGGCTGTTAACTGGCTCATAAATGCTTGACCTTGGTCCAAAAGATGTCCAAAATCTGCAATTAGCACGTATTAGACTTCATGGTCAAGTGACTATTCTCATTCATTCAATTAACATAAATATACTCAAAAGCATGCATAAACTATGAAGAATGGTGGATTAATCGATAATAATAGGCAAAATGAGCCCAATAAGTTACCCATTTTTGGGGCTCATCAAAGAGTTGAGTGAGATAATGGTTGGGTGGTTGGGTGGTTATGGGCAGAAAATTGTGGTCTGCCCTCCCCTGTTTTGCCTGTGGGATGATAGTGGTGTAGCGTTGGTAAGAATATCCCACGGTGTGGTTTTTGTTTCACCTTGTTTGGGAGCTAGGCTTGGCCTACGTTGTAAGGAAATAATGGATAGTGTGTGGTATTATTTGTGGGAGTTGTGGTGAGTGCAATTGGTTGTCTCCTCCTGGGAGGTGCTTCCTTCTTCGCTTGTTTTGGGTGGCGGTATAAGGGTGCACCAGTCATGCCTCGGTAGTGTGGCCAACCACGCCATGGGCGAGGGCAGCAAGGTCACGATAGGCAGAAACACAGCGGCTTGAGCCTGACAACAGAGAATAGAAACAACGATGAATGTGAGGAAGTAGTTGCCTCACCTCGAGAGCGATCGTCGGGCATAGTGGAGGCTTCAGCCTCATTGGAAACTATTGCAGATCAATTGAGAGCCATCCAGGCTAACCTAGACATTATGAGAGATCACCGGTATGAGGACCGGAATGAATTGGTGGCCTATTTTAATGATATCCAATTCTGCCTCAATGAGACTCTGGAGTTGCTTGAGAGTATTTGTCGCAATTAGAGGCACCTCAATGATCACTTGCGTGATTTGGAGGCCCATGTGGAACACATTGACTTCCATATGCATGAGTGGGTCGGCTTCCATGCAGACCCTCCTAGTCTTCTACCTCACCACCCTCCGTGACATGTTTATCTCAGGTTCTTGGTCTTTTTTGTTATCTTTTTGTAATGTAAGGCTAGTAAGCCTATCATAAATAATGCCTATTAGGTTGCATCTACTGTTATTTCTAGCACCCCTAGCTCTCTCCTCTATCTATCATGAAGCTAAGGGGGCCATGCAGCCTATTTTTGTACTCACGATTTTACCGAAGACAATATAATGAAGCTTTTTTTACCCTATCTATATATATATATATATATAATTTAAAAGGACATATGTCAACTCCACATCGAGCACAGAGGAAATCACACATCTATTTCATATTGTGTTGTAGATTGTGCTTCTTGGCACAATGATAATTGTATCGTACATGCTAGGGATAAGATTACCATTTATATCAGGGAATACATGATAATTGCATTGGATGCTAATGCCTTCCATAATTTTAATTTAATTATCAGCAATGATTAGATGGATGGTGGGGATTTAACCTCCACAAAATATTTTAGAACACTCATAGTAGTATACACAAATTAAAGATCGAGATTAATTTCCAAAGTAGTTATGCCATTTTTTATTTTGGAATTAATTAATTAATTAAAAAATGTCATAAGTGTCATATGAAGTGGTTTTTTTAAGCATTGTGGTATTGGTATTGGCACATGGTATTGTAACAAAGCATATTTACAAAGAAATAATCTCCATCCTAAAATGGAGGTAAATATCCATGGTTAAGAATGTGTTCCTTGTTTTTTTAAATGTATATACCTTTAACTTATATATTGATTATTTCTATGATTAATAATAATAATTTAAAATAAAGTTATAATTTAGTTAGTTTTTATGTCTTTTTTTAATTTTAGCAATGAAATATGTATCATGCAGTAAATGTTTTAATGCTTAATTTATATGGGTGTATTAGTTTATATAATGAATGAAAAAGACAATAACTAATGATCTATCAATGGTATTCATATCACTAGCGTACATTTACATATGTATATACAACATTGACTCTGATTCATTATGATGGGAAAAAACATATTTGTCTTATTTTATGTTAGAGCAAGTGATTAGAGAGAGTATTGGATTGACTTTAGAGAATAGTGAAATACAAACACATGGCAATCACAATGAACACTAAGATATCCTCTGAGAAACCTTTTTAGGATAAAACCTAGTTAAAAGGTGATGTTGCTTTCCTCTATTTTGTCTGGGATAGAAATAATGCAAGTACAAAAGAGAAGCACTCTCTATGGAGCTACATGATGTGCCCTATGACTTGCTACATAACTCAAACCCTCTTTATTATACTCTTCCACTCCCACTCCCAAGTTGTTATGCTCTATTGTGAAACAAGATACAGTCAAAATGAATAGAACACCTTTTGCTCCTAATGCCAAGTTGTAACACAATCTAATAGCTAAATGGGGGTTAAGTTTGACTCCTTCAACTCTCAACAAGAATTACAAATTCAAACCTTCTAAAGTCGCCTTCATAGTCTTCAAGTGGTTAGCCCCTTTTCCATGAGTAGTGACACCGAATCATGGTGGACAAACAAAAACGTGGGCCACATAACTTTTGCATACATAGTCCTTTTGATGTCCCTTGTTTACCATTGAAAAGGTCTCTAAGTGTAAAACAACACTAGGGGATCTAAGGCAATCAAGAATTTTTGGACCCCAAAAAATTCAATAAATGCCTCAAACTATATCTAGAATGCTTCAAATCTCAGTTATCTAAACTAGATGATGAATTGAAATTGTAATGAAATAGTATGAGTAAGGTCAATGAATTGTCGACTCTTTCCCACAAGGAGGGTGGGTCAAAATTCTCCCCTTTGGCATACAGGGCCCTATTGGATGGAACTCAATCCAACAACTATGTGTTTATTATAGAAGTGTCTACTCGGAAGAATTGCCGAGACCGCCAAAAGTGGTCGAAATACGGGTAAAAAATAAATTCAAAAAATCTTACGCAAGCAATATTTGAATCATGTTTTTGATGGTGGAAATAGATTCAGCACCATCAAAAACTTTTGGGGCCTCCAAAACCTTGAAGTTTGACCACTGTAATCTGGTTTTACAGAAATCTTCAATAAATTTTATCAAAATCTTACCAAAATTTCCATAATTTTTAAGTAATCTAATTAAATTAGACTACAACTTTTATAACTTGTCGAACACAAAGACAAGCTTTCTGACCATCCACGTCAACGTCTGATCCTTCTCGAGAATTGAGAAATGTGATGCCAGCGGTCTGCAACTAGTGGAGATGTACCTTATTTCATTTCAGATACGTTTCTCTATCAATACAGATACAGATGTTGGAAAAACTCATCCACATAAATAAGTCAAAACAAGATATGAAGATCAGACTGATATGTCGTTAAAATTGGTTATCGTTTACCAACATAAGACGAACTCTGCATGTAGTTTCAAAAGCTACTTCTACCGGTAAATAGGAACTTTGCATGCAGGTCTACTTTGCATGCAGGTCTACCAATCAATTCGATTCAATTTGTAAAATATTCTTCAGAAAAAACTTTACTGCATACTCTATCTATTCTACTTTATGAAAATTTTGAAAAAAATAGTGGAACTTTTTATCTTTTTCGGCCATGTGACACATTTTTGGCAAGTACCCATTTTTGGCAAGTACCCAACAGAACATAATTGACATGCCATTGGGCAGTAAATGCTCAGGGCAATATATATTCACTTTTGAATTTAAACAACTGTGGGCATATACAGTCTTAGCCTATTACCTGTCCAATAGCAAGTCAGTTATTTGTTGTCATTGTATCTAGCATTTTATCTATCTTGGCAATTCCTTCTTGTCTTTCAGTGGTTGCACATGATTAGTTCCTCTTAGCCTGTTTTCAAATTTGAAAAAGCTTTTATTAATCACCTCACTTTGCCCATACAATTAGATATTTTGTTTTTGCTGATCTTACTTAAGAGAGATAATTTTTCTGTCAGAAAATAATGAAAATGAAAATTTAGATATGATTTTAATAAAATTTGACAGGTTTTTTGGGAAATCTAGGTTACTAGGGTCAAAATTTTGAATGCTTTATGAGTTTTTCACAGTGTTGAATCCATTTCCACTATCCAAAACACAATTCAAACACTTCTACTATCATATTTTTTTGAAAAATGAAAAACTAAATTCTAACAATATTTTGTCGAAACAAAATTGATGATGCCTCTGTAAACCATGCTTTTTTTTGTCAGGGAAACATCAGGATGAAAGCTTTTGAAACGGAGATAGTGTTTTGAAACCCAGCTCGTCCATCATTTTCACAAGAGACAATAAACTATGTCTTATGTCTGCCAGAAATCTGTGCATTATTTACTCTAACCTGTGTAGAAAGTTGTCTTTGACTCTTGCATTTCGACATTTTTCAAGAAATATTTCTGGTTTACCCCTAAATGTTGTGCAAACATATGTTTTTCTATCCAAACTTGACATCTTGTTCTTACAGTTAGTTTTCTTTAGGTGAGTAATAAAAAAATTGGTAAATTTCCTTAGAACTTTATCAATACATGCATAAATCGCAACGAGCCTCGGGTTTATTTAGTTATTGCTTCTAAAATATCTGGAACTCTGTATAGTTGTTGATGTCGACAGAGAAACATACAAATATTTCTGGCAGTGGTTTTCCTAGTGCCACAGCCATATGGTTGCGGTTATCGCAAGTGCATTTTGTATTTTGAGTAGCTGCGATTTGGATAGAGTTAGTCGATATTTTTATAAAATTATTCTTGGGGGTCATCGAAAGATCTGGGCTCGGTCCACCGTGATTCTTTGATTTTTTTCTTCAGCTTGTGTCACAACTTGAAAGTACGGTTAAATTAATGAATTTTTTTAACAGGATTTTTTGTGTGGAGAAGAATAGCATATGGGGAATGGTTATTTCATTTTTATATGTTTTCATTACCATCAATGCCAAGAAACAATCCTGTAAATTGAAATGGAGTGAAATAAATGGAAAGGAAATTTGAGGGAATACTTTTATATGGTTTCTTAATTCAAAACGCCAAAAGAGTTGTGCTGGAAAGGGAGGGGGAGACATTGCAGAGGATTAGTCTGGGAATGATATCCAGTGACCAATGTAGAGAAAATTTGAGATAAAATTAAAGTAATTTTATTGTGTTTCTTATTTATAAATTTTTTATAATTAGAATTTTTATTTACATCCATTTATGTATATTTGTAATTTTTGTAAAAAATTGAAAGTAGTAAGGAAATATGTAGAAACTAAATTATTTAAAATATATTATATCTTATTTTTAAGTTATTGAGTAGAGATAAGAAAATTTATGGAAGAGTAATTATGAGAGAGGAAATTCTAAAAGACAAAACCAAGTATAGAATATTATATTTTTCCCTGAGTTATTTATGGTGATAAGAAAATGAGAAATAAATTGCTAAAAAAATGATATTTTATTTAAATTTTGTAAAAATAGTTTATAGTATTTTATTTATGAAATTTATATTGTTTTTTTTTAAGTTTGAATATTTTATTATCATTATAACAATATCAAATAATATGGTTTTGTTTCTTTAATTTAATTTAATACTTATCACATTAACATTCTCGGCATCCAAATTTAAACATGTTTAAGAAATCAATATTTTTAATGTTTACTGGCTTAAAAAAAACCAAACAAATAATTTTTGAGGTGATACTATTTTATTGGATGAAAATTAGTCACTCCAAAAAAAATTCTATAAATGTCAGCGCACACTTGAGAAAGATAACTTCATTTATATACACCCAAAAAAAGATTACTTCTTTTATTGACACCCTAACCATTTAGGTATCTATTATAGAGAGAAAAATTAGAGAATCAGTTGGTGGGGGATTGTATTTACTGTAGATAATGAATACCAAGTTATCCAAAATTACTATATTTGATTTTGTCTTTTCTCTTTTTAAAATGTTTTTAATCTATGTTCTTTTTTAATTTTTTAATTATTTATGTGTGGTTACATAATTCGTTTTTTATAATTTCAACTTAGTATAAAAATAAGTATCAACTTTTAATAAAAACCATAAAAATTATTTATATATTATTAAAATAAGTATTTACTTTATATGATAAGTATATATTTACATATCTAAATGAACATGATTTATTGAGAGTATCCATTTATACAATAATCAATTAATTTTTTTAATATTATCATTGACTAGTCGTCATTATCATTTGTTAGCTATCATGTATTTCATCAAAACACAAAATAAAATGATATGAAATGTTATAATGAGAATCATGGCAGTGGGCCTGTGAGAAGCAATGAGGTTAGGGCATTTTCAATTCTTCATCTTTGTAGCCATATATCATATATAGTCAAGGAAACCTCAAGGAAGGAAGGTTCGAAAATGAACTTGAAGGTAGGAGGGCGACACCCCTCCTTACGAAATATTCTCACTGGTAAGAGTAATTTGAATGGAGGAAATAAGACCCCTCAAGGGAGCTCATCAGATTTATTTCCATTGCTAGTGTTGGGAGATAAATGGCAAATGGGTTTATGAGGAAATTGTATACATAAAGGTGTGCAAAAATCTAAGTTTGTTATTCCTACTAGATGTCTAGAGGACCATAGAAAGCGCATGAGGGATCATGCCTTCATTTGCAAATTTATTGGCAGTTGGCCCACTGAAAAAGAACTAGAGTGTTGGATTCAACAAAATTGGCAACCAAAGGGAGAGGTAGACCTTCGTTTGGGACCTAAAGTTTTTTTTATAGTCATCTTTTCAAATATGGAATACAAAGCATGGATCTTTGAAGGAGGACACTATTTTTCAACAACGTGGGACTCTATATCAGACATTAGGAAGCATGTTTCAACCTAAACAAAGAGGAATTTAAAGCAGCATCGATATGGGTAAGGTTATACTCTCTTCCTATCGATTTTTGGATTCCAGAAATTCTAGAAGGGATAGGGCATGCTTTAGGATGTTTTGTAAAAGTTTCTGAAGTGACCATAAGGGGAAAAATATGTCTTATGCTTGAATATGTGTATATATGAATATCTCTCAGTCATCATCGGAATCCATTGATCTATATTATCAGGGAGAGATATGGACACAACCCATAGATTATGAACATGTTTCGTTCAGATGTAGACTCTGCCATGAGTATGGTCACCTCGTTAGAGATTTTCCATTGCGAAGAAAACAACAAGAAATAGGAGAAAAAGTTAATAATGAGAGTTTCACCAAGGTTATACAAAGAAAGCGCAACCATAGGAATAGGAACATGGGATATCCAAAGGATATTGAAGACACAAATCCCTTTAAGGTAATCGAGAGTATGGAGGAATGCATTCATAAACATGTCGATATCAATATGGAAGACACAACACTAGGAAATATAGTTGAGAACAATCTTCTAAAAATAAAATTGGAAGATGATGAAAACCCGAAAGAGGATTTTGACTTATATTCCCTTCCACTATTCACGAAGGTCACTCCTTTGTTGTCACAAGATGAGACAACCCTATCAGAGGAAGAAAGAAAGTTAGTTTTTATGGTACATGAATGGGCACAATAGGACCTGGATGTGTTATCCCCTGAAGCACGAGAATCCTATTCCAAAGCTTATTTAGCTTAGAAAACAAAAATAAGAAACTTGATTGAGGACCCAATAGCACATTGTTTATTGGGTTTCAAAGATAAAGGAAAAGAGATTCTACTCAAGGAGATCACAAGCTATGCAAAAAAAAGTGAGTAAACCTAAGAAAAAAGCGAGGCAAATCACGAACAAGTCGATTCCCCAATATTCATCACTATGAGGATCTTATCTTGGAATGTCTGAGGACTCAACAGTAGAGGTAAACATAGATATCTTTGAGAATAGATAAATAAAGAGAAACCAACTATTGTTTTACTATAGGAAACCAAGCTAGGAGTAGACAAAATGTCACAAATAGCAGGCATATGTTGGAAAGGATGTCAGAAAATGTCAGTGGATGCTAGAGGAAATGTAGGCGGTTTAGCAGTGTGGTGGAATCCAAAAGAGGTTGTCTATAGTGACTGGTTGGCCACAGAACGAATCCTTATAGGCACTTTCAAATATATTGGTACCAAATATGACGTGGTATTGTCAGCAATGTATGGACCCTCAAATGTTAAGGAGAAACTGGAATTTTGTGGGAACGTTGAAAAAACTCAAAAAATTGTTAGGAAGCATCATATGGGTTGTTGGAGGGGACTTCAACCTCATTTGATCCCTTTAGGAAAACAAAGGAGGTATACGTAAACTCGATCAAGATTTAGCCTCATTTGATGAGTATATAGAAGATATTCATCTTGTAGATATAATGACAAACAATGGGATATCCACCAGGAATAATCGTCGTGGTGGGGAAAACCAATTGTTTGTCATTTAGATCATTTTTTGGTATCTAAGAAAATTATACAAAGAGATACTTTCCTAGAAGCATCGATATTTCCCTGCATGGGATCAAACCACTAGCCCATAAGCCTCGACATGTACCGAAAGAAAGCCCCTCTCAACTGACCATTTTGGTTTGAAAGTTTATGGTTGAAGGACACAAATTTGGTAGACCTGATGCAGCAATGGTGGTCAGAATTTGATATCCAAGGTAAGAATCGCATGCATACTTTTCACCTTAAATTAAAAGCCTTAAAATATAGGGTTAAATGTTGGAACAAGCATATTTTTGGCAACATCTTTAAGGAAAAAATAGCCTTGGAGAGGAAAATGATAGACATACAACAACAAATTATCCTTGAGGGCCGATCTCCAGAGTTATTGAATGAAGAGGCAGTCACTCTACAAAATTTAGAGAAACATAGAAAACAAGAAGAGATACTATGGAAACAAAATTCCATAATACAATGGCTAAAAGAATGATAATGTAATTCTAAATTCTTCCATAATGCCATGGTTCAACGTTGTCAACATAATCGGATCTTCTTTCTCAAGGGTCAAGATGTAGAAAGAAAGCTACAACACAATGAGATAGAGCAAGAACGTGTAACCTATTTCCAGGACCTATACACAAAAAACAATAATAGAGAAACCATTGTATAGAAACAATGATACAACATATCCCTAGTATCATAGCAAATGAACAAAATATAGTATTGATGAGACCGATCTCTTTTTCAGAGGTAGAATTTGTAGTAATGAATATGCCAAAGAACAAGGCTCCAGGTCCAGATGGGTTCACAACTGAATTTTTTCAGGCTTGTTGGGATTTCTTGGGGAGGAAATCCATGAGTTAGTGGAGGAATCAAGACAGGAAGGATCAATTTTTTTGGCAATAAATGCAACCTTCTTCTCATTGGCACCTAAACTAGGTCAATCTAAAAACCTAGATGGATTTAGACTGATTTCTCTATGTAATGTATTGTATAAAATAATTTCTTCGATAATAGTCAACAGATTGAAACCAATCCTCCCTCTCCTAGTTTCTCCAAATCAATCTGGTTTTGTGCAGGGGAGACAGATAGTAGATGGTATTATTGCGGTGCAAGAAATTATACACTCCTTACGGCAATCCAAATGTCCGATTATGATCATAAAATTAGACCTCTCGAAGGCATATGATAGGCTAAGTTGGACATATTTATATTATGTTCTACAAGCCTTTGGTTTCTCTCAGAAGTGGATCGTCTAGGTAGGGTCTCTTGTCTCATCGACATTTATCTCCATACTCATAAATGGTGTGTCGTTGTTTACATTCCAACCTTCTCGAGGGCTAAGATAGGGAGATCCTTTATCTCCCTTTCTTTTTATCCTATCAATGGAGAGTTAGGATCTTATGTTCTCTAAAGCAGCAAAAACGAGGTTTATTCATGGTATTTGTTTATATGGTAAATACCTTCCCATATCACATCAACAATTTTTTGATGATGTCATATTATTTTCACTTACTACATGGCGAGAGGAAAAAAGAGTGGAAAAATTATTACAACTTTTCATGGAGGCCTCTGGTATGATGATTAACAAAAGTAAGTCAAACATTTTCTTTTTCAATTGTCCAGACAATGTGCAAAACATATTAATTAGTACTCTCGGTTTTAATAAAGGTCACATACCTTCCAAATATCTAGGAGTTCCCTTGGTATTACACCACAACAAAGCTATAACTTGGGAAGGTCTCATTGAGAAGACTAGACGCAAAATAAGGTATTTGGCCTTTAGAACATTTAATTTCCCCTGTTGATTAGTATTAGTCAAAGTGATATTACAGGCTCTCCCCAACTATCAACTCTCAGTAATGCCCATTCCAATCACAATCTCTTAGCAATTAAGATCTATTTGGAAAAAAATCTATGGAGAGGTTCTTCTCAAACCAGAAAGTGGGCCTTGTTGAGCTAGAATAAACTGATCACACCTAAACAGTTAGGAGGGTTGGATATTCAAGATCCTCAACTTGTTAGCCTAACATATTCCATGAAGTTGTGGTGGCTTTGGGTTAAGGGTGGCTCGCAATTATGGAAACAAATCTGGCCTGTAAGTATATGCTAAACTCTACACAGGAAGATAGATTAAGATTTGAAGGATATATCAAGGGTTCGAGTATTTGGAATTGGGTGCAGGAGTGCAAAACCCTTTTGCGTGAGCATGCTTTCTAGGAGTTCAAAGGAGGTAAAACTGCAAACTTTTGGGAGGAATCGTGGTAGCAGTTCCCAGCATTGGAAAGAAATGAACTTTGATATCAAATCAAATAATTTATGCAATCTCAAGTAGCTTTAAAGGTTCCAAACTACTAGAAGCATTCTCAGCAAATGCCAGAATGGAGGGATGGAAGAAATGGATGACTAGATCAATTCAAATACAAATCAAAATTAGGAAGCATTTCAATGAATATTGGTGAACAGAAGGATACGTACATCCCATCAACGGGATGTTCTATGTTGGGGTCATAAAGCAGTAGGTACATTCACCCTAAATGAAGTGTATTCAATGTTATTGGCGTTAACCCCAACAATAATAGTACAATGTGGAAGAAATTGTGGAAAGAGTTGGGGTGGTCAAAGATTGCAACATTCTTATGGAAAATTGCATGGCATCATTGATTAACTTGGGATCGCTTAAGAAGAAAAGGATTTGAAGGTCTGCCATATTATGCATTGTGTCTACAAGAAGAAGAAACTATAGATCATCTACTCATCACTTGTCCTCTTGCTATGAGATTGTGGACCTATGTTCAACAAATTTTTGGATGTTCGCTACCCACTACCATGAACACTACATTGTGGTTAGAACAGTGGTATGAACGTAAGTATAAGAATCTAGTGGTATCAAAGGCCTGGATTATTTCATTGGGCTTTACATGGTGAAATTTATGTAAGGAACGAAATGCAAGAATATTTGAAGGGTGAGTCAGGCAAACATCGTCTCTTCAGGAAATGATTCTTAAAAACATTCGGGAAACAATTCTCACTTCCATTCCTCCTTGGGAGTAGGAAAAAACACGTGAAATGGAGGTTAATATACTAAAAAGACTTGAGATTTCACCTAAAATGTGGGTCTCTACTCCTGCTAAAAACATTGTATACAAAGAAAGGGGTAGCAATACTTTCACGCATCCTCCTTTAAATTTTGTTTAGATAAGTTTTGATGGAGCTTCGAAACGAAATCCAAGTCTAGCATGTTATGGGGGGATTCTCAGAGATGCTTGTTCGGATCCACTACACATCTATGCATTCTCATGTGTATTTTCATCAAACAACATGGAAAAATTTGAGGCATTGGAGAGAGTTTTACACATAGCCATGAGAGAAGGTATCCTCCTCATACAGGTTCATAGGGACTTGAAATTGGTCAAACAAACAATGTATAAATTACCTCAAGGTCATTCGACAAATATACTCATTCATAGCTGACACCTAAAAAAAGTGGTGAGCAACATTCAATTTATGTTGGACAACTTTGATTATGTAATCCCAATACACACGCGGCAGGAAGGGAATGAAGTAATTGATGTGTTGGAAATTGGAGTTGTGACCACATAGCTTTGGACGAACCATGGTCAGTGATGAATGGGAAAAATGAAACTGAGGAGCTAAAGAGGTATATAATACAAGATAAATTAAGTGCAGGTGTTCCAATCCCCGATGGGGATGTCTCCCAACAAAACAGTACAACCTCTACCCAAAGCTGACAACAAGCACCGATGGTAAGTTTTTCCGATAAATATAGCAATAATGACCATGGCAAAAAGGAAGTTGATGAGCTAAAGAGGTATATAATACAAGATAAACTAAGTGCAGGTGTCCCAATCCATGATGGGGATGTCTCCTGGAAAAACAGTACAACCTCCACCCAACCCTGGCAACAAGCACCGATGGTAAGTTTTCCGAGAAATATAGCAATAACGACAATGCGTAAAACATGGGTGGCCAATAAGGTGGTGGCCCTCGAGGATGGTGAAGAGCATTACACATGGTGGAGCAAGACGTGATCTAGGAGGATCTAGAAGTATAAGTGGCCTAGAAAATAGCTCAAAAATAAAAGTGGTCAAATGGAAGCAAAGACAATACCAAATTATAGTGCTCGTCGCCCTTATTCCAACGGTGTGAACGACACTCAAATCTTAGTTTGCATGGTCAAGTTATGGATGGTCAAAGTTTCGGTCAAAGTTGGCCAAGTGACAGGCTTTAGGAAGCAACAAATTTGCAAAGACCCAACGCACGAAATCCGACCAACGGAATAGGCAAAGTTGTTGAAATGTTAATTTTTATGGTGACCCTTACTTTTGGTAGATTGAAAAATAACTAAATGGCTCTAGAAAACAAAAAAATAAAAAAAATAGGGGGTGGGTGGGGGCTGTCGGACTCGCCCACCCCATCGGTCAACATTGAATATATATATATAATAAAATCAAACCCAAAATGGGTTGGTCGATCACCACCCCCGTCGAACCCCAAGGGAACCAACACATACACTATATAGATATATATATATATATATATATATATATATATATATATATATATATATATACACCCTAGCAGAACCGTTAAGTCAGGTCCGCGTTGGAACTTAACTAGATATATCATGTGATCGTCGTGCTGAAGACAGAAACCACCAACTGTTACCCATTTAAAATAAAATGGTCGACTATGATGGGAAGTGGGGGATATCGAAATCGAGACCTCCGCCGCCAACGAGCCATGGGCTCTTACCTTAGTGGCTCCATCGAGAACTTTATAAATAAACCTTAAATTCATTCGATGAGGCGGTGAAGTAGAGGCGAAGGTTAGAACCAGGAGGTGTGGAACCACGAGCCAGGCGAAAACTTGAGCAGGTCTAGGGGTTGGAACCCTGAGCGAGGGCATCAATGAGATTCCTTGAAGATTCCCTTAGAGGGCCCGAGGTGACATTGTCATAATTGGGCAAGTTTATGGTCGATTTTGTACGTTTTCGTACCAGGAATTCAGTGGTGATGTTTGTTTCTCCATCTGAGCTATCCATTTTCAGGCCATCATCTGAATTGGAGGTGTAAGGGACATTTTTTTAAAGTTGCTTATAACTGATTTCTTTGATGCCACTTAATAAAAGAAGGCATCTCCACTGTTGAGTAGGGCCCGGAGACGTAGCCCACATTAGTTTAACTTCGTAATCAAATCGATGTGTCTTTGATCTTATGATTGCTTATTTTTTTCTGCTTCTTTTCATGTGGTTTAAGTTGCATAGTTAATATGCTCTATTATAAGAAATTCTAAATGCATCCTTGAAGTTAAAATATCTTGATCAAGTTTGGTATCAGTGCAGGTCTTCTTGATGTGAGTTGCGTGAGTGAATTCTAACCAGGCACGAGCTCCAAAGAGGTGAATAAAAACTTAAGACCTTTGATCCTGAAGCGGGGCGTGCACCATGAAGATAGAACATGGAAGAGGAGGAAGCTTGAATCAAGGAAGAGTGAAATTATCGTAAGGATTTCTGTACCATGGTAGAGAAAGTTGACAAGCTATTTACAAAGTATGAGAAGACAATCAAGCTCGAGAAGAAAGAGTCAGATGACCATGCATCGGTAAATCATGGAGGCAGTAGAGAAGATCCTCCTCCCTCTCCATCTTCTAGTGATAGTTCTTCTTCTTCTTCTTCTCAACACTCTAACATGCATCAGAGGAATGCATCTAAAAATCCATTTTTTAAGCCAGATGTCAAATTTGATTTACCTGTTTTTAGTGGAGAATCTAATGCAGAAAAGCTCGATAACTGGGTAAGACAGATTGAGGTGTATTGTTTCATACAACAAATCAAAGAGGATGAAGCCAAGATCCAGCTAGCATCCCTTCGATTGAGTGGCATGGCCCTCGTCTAGTGGGAAGGAAAACTGAAGCAAGGTGTTAAGAGTAGTCATAAACTTCTTTCATCTTGGTCTAAGTTCATTTCTGCTTTACGAGGACAATTATACCCATTGGGTTACAGGCATAAGGCCATGATGGAATGGAAACATTTGAAACAAAGCAAAGGTCCAACTGTTCAAAATTTTACATAGGAGTTTAGAAAACAAGCATTAGCATTGAATGTTCCAGTGGACACTTCTAAGACATTGATGAAATATATTGGCTCTTTGCATTGTTATTTGTGTCATTCATTGTTATTATTTGAACCTAAGTCTCTTAATGAAGCTAGTGTGAAGGTTTTACATATTGAAAGCAAGGAGAAGCATGAATAAGATGACCACCCAAAGAGGGCAGCAGTAGCTAAGAGAAGAGGGGAAAATCCCTCTTGTACTCATTGTGAGAAATAAGGTCATGATGAGGAAAATTTCTAGAAATGCATCTAGAATTGAGACCTAAGAGGAATGACATAAAAGAGAAGCAGAAGACAGTTACAATCGTGCAACAAGACCAACAATTTGAACCAGAGGATGATGAGAAGATCACAACTGCGAGATTTGTAGGCGGTGGACCAATTGACCTTGGATCAAATTCAATTGATGAAATGAATATTGAAGCTCTTGGGATTGTGGTAGATGGACCCATCGACTTGGATTCTGATTCGGGTGATGAGACAAATATTTTAGAAGATGTTGTACCAAAGATGAAAAGGGCACCAAATGTGGCATGGCTCCACGAACTCGAAGAAATCAACCAAAGAATTCAAGCATAGAATGTTGAACTAAGGAGACTCTTACAAGAAGCAGATAAGGAGAAACAAAGGTTGCAACATCAGTGACAAACCAAGGAGGGGGCCTTAAGTTGCAACATAAAAAGTTAGAGGTAAAAATTGATTCTTCAATTTCATGTACTATTTACGATGATGATTTCACTGCTTTTGAGAGATATACTACAAGAATTGGATCAAAATTGTTGAAGAAAATTGGGTATCAAGGAAAGGGCCTCGACATTAATGGTCAAGGCATTGTGAACCCTATCAAAGTGTAAGAATTGCCTCCTTATGCAGGACCTGGATATATCAGAAAGGAAGTTGGGAAATGCTCCAAGATAGCCAGTGACCAACCAACGACAAGGTGATGAGAGCACTTCATCACATTCCATTGATAGTGAGGTTCCACGAGCACTTATCTGAGGCGTACTAGAAGAAAGTGTTCCAAGATGATATAGAAAGTTTGGAGAAAAAAAATCATTGTAATCACTACAACAAGGATGGACATCAGAAAATCGCGTGTTAGACACTCCAAGCCTAGGAAGCACCCATGAAGAAACTAGCTGGCGAAGATGTTCAACAAATGAATCTAACACATTCATGGTGTTCTGATTTATTGAGTAAGAGATGGTTTTGCCAGATATAGTAGTTTGTCATGGCCACTGTTTGTAAATAATGTGTTGTGAATAACTGTAAAAGTGACAATATGGTTTCCATCACGTACTAAAGTAACAATTATGTTTTTGGCCTTTTGTGAGTAGTTGGGGTATCGATTTCTATTATGTAAAACTTGACCAAAGGGTGCATTATAAACTCTTGGCAAGTATGGGATTGTTTGACTCATATGTGCTTTTGTATGTGATTGCAAAGAATGTACCATATTTTCATGCAAAGTAGATGTTGAAATTCTAGTTTAACGAGGACGCAGGCAGTGTGCAGGATGTGGTCATGCTTTTGGAAGACCAAAAGCTCCTCAGTGGGGAGGAATGATCTAGGAGAATCCAAAAGTATAAGTGGCCTTGAAAATATCTCAAAAATAAAAGTGGTCATATGAAAAAAAAAACCAAGACTGGATCGTAGTGCTCGTCGCCTTGATTCCAACGATGCAAACAACACTCAAATCCAAGTTCGTATGGTCAAGTTATGGTTGGTCAAAGTTTTCGTCGAAGTTGGCCAAGTGGCAAGCTTAAGGAAGCAACAAATTGGTAGAGACCTAGCGCACGGAATCTGGCCACCGAAATGGGAGAATTTGTCGAATTGTTAATTTGTCCAGTGACCCTTATTTTCGGAAAATTGAAAAATAACTAAATAGCTCTAGAAAACAAAAATAAAAATAAAAAAATTAGGGGCCTGCTGGACCCACCCACCCCACCGGTCAACATTGAATATATATATATATATATAGATATATATATATATAAACCCAAAATGGTTCGGCGGGTCACCACCCCCGCCGAACCCCAAGGGAACCAACACATACCATATATATATACCCCAGCAGAACCGAAGTCAGATCGTCGTTGGAACTTAACCATATATATCATGTGACTACCGCGCCAAAGCCGAAAACGGCCAACTGTTACCCATTTAAAATAAAACAGTCAACTATGATGGGAGGCGGGGGGGTCGAAACCGAGACCTATGCCACTAACGAGCCATGGGCTCTTTCCTTAGTGGCTCCATCGGGAACTTTATATATAAACCTTCATTTCATTCGACTGGGCGGCGAAGCGGAGGCAGAGGTCAGAACTAGGAGGTGTGGAATACACGAGCCAGGTGAAACCTTGAGCAGTTCTAGGGGTTGGAACCCTGAGCGAGGGCATCAACGAGATTCCTTGAAGATTCCCTTAGAGGGCCAAAGGTGACATTGTCATAATTGGGCAAGTTTATAGTCAATTATGCATGTTTTCACGCCAGGAATTCAGTGGTGACATTTGTTTCTCCAACTGAGCTCTCCATTTGTAGGCCATCATCTAGATTGGAGGTATAAGTCATTTTTGTAAAGTTGCTTGTAATTGGTTTATTTGATGTCGCTTAATAAAAGAAGGCCTCCCCACTATTGAACAGGGCCCAGAGAAGTAGCCCACATCGTGTGAACTCTGTAATAAAATCGATGTGTCTTTTATCTTATGATTTCTTATGTTTCTCTGCTTCTTTTCATGTGGTTTAAGTTACATGGTTAATATGCTCTATTATATGCAATTCTAAATGCATCCTTGAAGTTAAAGGATCTGGATCAAGACGTAAGCATGGCAAGAGCGTATACCATTTGGAGGTATTATATGAGATACTCGATGCGCCTTAAATTCCCATAGCACAGTGCATCAACCGCTGTCTTTGGTATAATTCTTGGCTACTCCATCTTCTCTATCGGTTCGGAGATGGGTTGTCCTACTCAACGCGAATTGGATGTCTCTGCTACATTGTCTGACAATGAGGGGATGCTCATTAATGAGCAAATTATGGCTCATAAACTCCCAATGAAATCATGTGGTTACATTATCTACATCTGGCTAGCAATGGACTTGTCTTCTCCCTCTCCCATGTTTTGGTCACCATATATTTGCATGGCTAAGGTCTCAGGGTGGCGGAGAGATTGGTTTATGAACACGCTCTCTGGAACTTACTAACAGTTCCATAGCAGTGATAGTCACAAGCGAATTTGTTTCAAGGACCTCCCTCTTGTGGTTCGTGAGTGGTCGGGTGGAGGTATTGCTTATTGCTCTATTTCTTCTCCTTTTAATTCGGGTCTCTGTTGTGCTCCATTACTATTGGGAGCTCATTGGTTAGTCGAGCAATTTGCAAGTATCACCTTTATTCATGGTGTTTTTATAGTTCAGTCAGTGCCTTCTCCTGGTCAAAGAATTCTTTTATTTTAAGCCCTAGGTCATTACTATTCAGTTTAATTACATTAGTAATGCAATTTGGGTTGATGGGTGTTCTCATACTAACTATGGATCGTTATTTAAAATTTGGGTTGACAGAGATTCATTCACTACAAGCTAGTAGTTATGTAGTCGCCTGTCTCATATTACGCTTGTTATTTCTCCACTGGGTCAATGTCTTTTTTCCTTTTTCTACACAATTTTGGGTATGGGCCCTCCTTTGAGCTCATTGCAGTCCTCCCCTCGATGGCTCCTGAAAACTTGGACCCTACAAGGATCTCCTTTCCTTGTCCAGTCTTGGTTTGTGGAGTTTGGTACTCAGGTACCTTCTCCATATGGTTTTAAAAGGGTAATCAACAATTGCTTAAACGTACATTGCAAAGTTTTTCTAGAACCTTCATGCTTCATATACTACCTTTGTTTCTCGTAGTTTTGTCTCGTCAGTAGGTTCATCCAGTGAGTCGTTCAACCACAGGTCCTACCAACTTGTTTTGCAAGTTTATCTTCCTCATGGCGCCAAGGTTATGCACTTCCAGTCACAAAGGAGGAGCCCAGGGTCCTCTTCCTCGCGGCACAGGAGGTTATTTGGTTGGGAATCTATTGCCAACTTTTTTGATGTGGCGCCTTTGGAGGTATGCAAATAAATTCTTCAATTAGAGGCCAAGGAATTTGATGATCAAACTTACTTTTCAGTCTCAGACATTGAAGGTAGTATCCTTAGGTGGATTCTGAATCTGCGAAATTTCGTAGGAGAAGGATTCATTTCCTACATTCCATTACTCATCACTATCAAATGGAAACTCTTCTTAGTATGGTCATAAGAGATAAGCAGGTAGACAACTACAAACTTTTTGTAGGTTAGGAAGACATCAAGTGCATTCTTAGGGACATTAGATACAACTTGGATGACATAGTTGTTTGGTTGTCTAGCATCGAACGCTATGTAGTTTCAAACTCAGACACTAAGTCAAATGAGCACTAGAAAGAACCTACGGTCATCAATGCACCAGCACAATCCTCCCCTCAAGCCAACTCAATTGCCTCATCTCCAGTTATAATTTTGGACTAAGGAATCCAAACAAAAATCGACATGCTGGCTTATCTAAAGGAAAAGTTTCTCTTGGTTTTGAACAGTTTTTGTCTCCTTTATTATATATACTTTTATCTTGTTAATAGTCTATTTTTCCTCTCTAGTTGTTAGTAGCCCATTGGTCTAAGTTTTTAGTAGTATGACTAACTAGATGCAAAAGTCAATTCTTTATCCCTATATCTCCTAAGTTCTATAGTTTCAAACATATACTTCCACATAAATATTTGAGCATAGAAAAACAAATTATAGAAATATAAATTTTGAAACAACTATAAAAAAAAACAAATTATAGAAATATAAATTTTGAAACAACTATAAAAAAAATTACTCCTAATAAAAATCTACTAATAAATTTTAAAAATATATATAAAATGTTATAACCCGTTTAAAATTTTGGTGAAACATAAAGTGCAAACAATAAAATATAAAGAGAGTTATATGACAATTATTATTTACAATATACTATCATTAGCTTATTATGAACCAAAGTACCAGATTAAAGTTAATTTTGGTGAAACATAAAGTTGTAAACAAAAAATATATAAATTGACAATTATTTTTTACGATATACTATTATTCACTTATTAAGAACCCGATTAAATTTAATTTATACATAAGTTGCAAGCTATATATATATATGAAGGGAAAGTTAATTTTGCAGGACCATAATAAAAATATATATAATTTTTTATAAATATAAAAAAACAAGGGAGCCACTGTCGTAGCGGTAGTCCCTGCCGGGGTGGAGAAACTCGAGTTCTTTGAGTTGCCCGAACCTTATTATTTTGCAGTCAGGGAAGACACTGACAGACCAAGCAGGTAGCTGATAAGAGTTTCCATTGAATTGCACGGTTGTTGCATGCTTAAGGCCCTTGTTGCTGAGAAAGGTAGCACATAAGCTACTACCTTTAGAATATATTCTTGCCTGCATATCCACAGTATTTGATGCCTTAAAGTCAGTCAAGCTGTTCTGTTCTCTCCATTAAATTTTTTAGGTTTTAAGGATTTTGGATCAATTCAGTGAGAAGTAAAATGCCAGGGACAGAGTTCCTTCCTTGACAAAACTAGGACTACAGAGGAACTTTTTTGTCATCATAACATTAATCAAATTTAAATAATAATAATAAAAAAATCCCCAGACATGAGAACAATTTGAGTGCCACTTTATCCCGAGGCCTCCCATGGATGATAATCAATAGAATTATGCCCTAACACCATAAGAGGAATATCAATATAAATAGTCATCTTACACAAAAAAAAATGTCAACAGAAGAACAAACCTCAAGGTGTTTCCCAAGTGAAGTGGTATTCACGCGCCCTCGAATCAGAGCAGGTTCACTTAGTTTTATAGCTTTGTGCAGCTCTTTCAGATGCCCCCTTTGACCTAACAATGGTTCTAAATTCCCATTGTGGAATTAAGGTAATTGAACCAGAAAACATTCAATCAATGAAAGAAATTTTAATTATATCTAAATACACTTTCACTGCGGAACAGAATTTGCACTGGGAACTCTTGCATACCATATTCGTCAATTGGTGCATCATAGTCATAACTGCTGGCAATGAATGGACCTCCAGTTGTCCGGCCAAAGTTTGTGCTTAAGGGTTGGGATGTGTTTAAGGGTTAGGGAGATGTATGTTGCTTAATAAATCCTGGGTTATCATGCAAATAAAAACATAAATATAACTGCATGAGCTTAGTAGCATAAATATTAATACATATGGCCTTGAGCTTAATACAAAATAAGAATAAACCCCACCATGTAATAGTTCTGGAATGTTCCTCCTCTCTGGTAAAATCGGGCTACTGCAAAAGCAACATCCTCTGTAGGCCTATGAGGGATGCTCGATCCAAATGCCGTAAACCTGTAATGAAAACGATATTTTAGCAGGGTGAACAGGAAGCCCCCGCATTTCTAATACTCAAGCTCTACCCAGGCAATAGATTGCAGCTTTGTTTCGAACATAATAATGTTCCTAAGTATATGTAAATTCTGTGATGTAGTGAAAATCAAAATTCGGAAGCGCCTGTAAATATGCTTTATAGTTGTCATGAGGCAAAGAAAACATTACCATCCTGCCTAATTCTCAGTCCACATCTTTGGCTTTTTAGGAGAATTAGGTTTGAAACTGTCACAGTAGTAACCATTACAGGTATTGATCTATAAAGAAATTATTCATGTCAGGACAAGCCTAGGAATATAGTAAATTGCTGAAGAGATAGAAAAGTTATGTTGGAAGCAAGGACTTCCATTGTTATGAATGCAAGAAGAGAAAACATAACAAAACTGAAAACACTCTCAACTGGATCTGAAATATCTTTTTGTTTGGCACAAACCAGAAAAACAAAAAGAAAACTCACAATTGGGTCTGGAGCTGTTTTTTGCTGGCACATCACCCAAGGGAGGCCTGTATTTAATGATAATGCCATTTTTGCAGTCCATTGTATATATGACTGGCCCTTTTCTCCATAAGGTTTCTCCACGTTACCATATTCATTCTCAATCTGCATAAACTTATGGGTCAGACCAGAAAGCCATACTTCAGACTCAACACTGAAGACAAGTATCACAACAAGACAGGGTACCTGTGTTAATATAATGGGTCCACCTTGCCATGCGAAGAGCTTTTCTTCCTTCATCAATTCCGCTATCTTTGTAGTGAAATTTTGCATCTCATTCTTAAGAAAACAAATCAAATCTGTAATTAGTAACCGTGACCAAAATACTAAAGACAAGCATTTAACTTGAAATTGAAGCTTTATAATCATCAATTATGAAAAGTATGCAAATATATTTTGCTAAATCAAATCCAAAATAAAATCACCTTAAATGGTCCGTTGTTTGTTCTAAACCTAGAATAGGAATAGGCGATTGATGTTTAAGAATCTTCTTTACAGGCTCTGTAGGAGAGCATCTTCCTATTATTCATTTGAATATAATCTAGTCATTGCTAACGACTTAATATTCTATTTGCGAGTGCACAATGCAATTAGGGACGCTTGCAGATGCACGATGTTATGTAATCGGTGACAACACCACCAGGGAATAATCCAGTCAATAGACTTAACGAATTGATTTGCAGGTATAAACAGGGAACAAACTCGAAAATATAAACAGTTATTTCTATTTCTTTTTTGCAATTATAACAAAACTAGTTATTTCTATTTCTTTTTTGCAATTATAACAATTAACGTTTTTGCAATTATAACAAAATCACTGGTAATTAGAAAGGAAAAAAGTTAAACTCCAGAAAATATAGACAGTTATTGTTATTTCTTTTTTGCAATTAAAAGAATTGAAGAGAAGGCGAAAGTTACTGACATATAAATTAAAGAGCTTACCTGCATTAGATTTGATCTTGGATACCTGGCTTGCAAGAAAGAGCATAAACACAAGAACAAAGATAACCTGAAAGCTTTGTGACCGGAAGGCAATAATTGTTGTTCCGACCTCCAATAATGAAGAGTTTCTTTTGAGTGCCATGGTAGCATCAGAATGTTCGGTTCTATTCAGATAGAACGCTAATAACACAACTGCAAACCATTAAATTTCAACACCAATATCATATTCCTGCATGAACTATATCCTCTCTTAAGTAACAGAGAAAACATAGTGCCCAAAATACCTTCGGTTATCTTCTAGAAGAAACCCACCTTCTTCTTCTGTGTAGGAATAGTTTTATGAGATGAGTTGGGATTGTAGATAAAATCCCACAAATAAACAACATGACTCTGGCCTCCATTCAAAAATTCCTCTCCATGCATTTAAGACATGGCAAACCCACAACAATATTGGTTAATACATGTGTGTTGCATGCAAGAGTGGTAAAATTTATTTTATATTAAATTTGTAGTTCATATGGAGAGAAAAATTAATGAAAAATAAAAGTAAAAAGTATAGTCACTAATATAAAGTTAAATATAAAAAAATAAAACTTTCACAGTCGCCACATGGGGCTTGCATGCAGCCCCACATGCCCGTCCCCACTAAAAATGTATTTTTAAACCCCTTGTACCAGAGATTTGATGCATTTGGAGCTCTAATGGTTCTGTAATTGACGATTGTGCAGAGGAAGGACATATGAATTAACTAATTTGAGACAATACCCGTAGCTTGACTGAACTCGATCAATTAGATTAAGTGTGTGAGTGAATCATACAGTGTTGCAACTATTATAAGAAGCTTAAATGAACGCTTTTACAGGTTCTTAAACTGGATCAAAGACTCACGCTGGTATCAATCTTGAACTGCTTCTTCTGTTGTTAAATATGCTAACGTAGATGGTACTGCAATTTCACTTATTTCACTTATTCATTAGGTGGTTTATATAATCCCTTATCTAATGCATTTTCAAGAACGTTTGGGTGTACAGTGCCTGAAACTGTGCATCATCATCACCAGGTGTAGGGACCGGTGGTTAACCTGTCATCACCCTGCTCAGGGGCCTGAATACCTGCAACTGCCTCGAGATCTGGAAGAAACGTACGTTTTATTCCACCAAACATAGCCCTAGAATGCCCCTTTGACAAACCCCAGCCGTGCCCCTTAGCAGAGTAGACCTGATGGCCTGACTGGGTGAGCGATATTATTCAGAAAAAAAGTCCCCTAGGCATCCCAACACACTTTAGGTAATTACAAAATCAAGAATGCGTCATCTGGGCAGCTTAGCACTGGAAAATCGAAAATCGAAATTTCCTCTCCATGCATTTAAGACATGGCGAACCCACAACAATATTGGTTAATACATGTGTGTTGCATGCAAGGGTGGTAAAATTTATTTTATATTAAATTTGTAGTTCATATGGAGAGAAAAATTAATAAAAAATAAAAGTAAAAAGTATAGTCACTAATATAAAGTTAAATATAAAAAAATAAAACTTTCACAGTAGCCACATGGGGCTTGCATGCAGCCCCACATGCCCCTCCCTACTAAAAATGTATTTTTAAACCCCTTGTACCAGAGATTTGATGCATTTGGAGCTCTAATGGTTCTGTAATTGACGATTGTGTAGAGGAAGGACATATGAATTGACTGATTTGAGACAATACCCGTAGCTTGATTGAACTTGATCAATTAGATTAAGTGTGTGAGTGGATCATACAGTGCTGCAACTATTATAAGAAGCTTAAATGAACGCTTTTACAGGTTCTTAAACTGGATCAAAGACTCACGCTGGTATCAATCTTGAACTGCTTCTTCTGTTGTTAAATATGCTAACGTAGATGGTACTGCAATTTCACTTATTTCACTTATTCATTAGGTGGTTTATATAATCCCTTATCTAATGCATTTTCAAGAATGTTTGGGTGTACAGTGCCTGAAACTGTGCATCATCATCACCAGGTGTAGGGAGCGGTAGTTAACCTGCATCACCCTGCTCAGGGGCCTGAATACCTGCAACCGCCTTGAGATCTGGAAGAAACATATGTTTTATTCCACCAAACATAGCCCTAGAATGCCCCTTTGACAAATCCCAGCTGTGCCCCTTAGCAGACAAGGTATGGAGCTTTTCTTCTTAGCGATTGCCCTTCCCGACAAACAAAAAGCAGTAGCTTCTCATCCTCCTCGGCTACGCGGAACATCCTAGGCTTCCATGGATGGAACCTCGACTACCACATGATGGACAGGAACAATCGGATCAGTCCCAGTATCAACGGCTTGCAAGGGAAGAATACATAATACCAGACATTCAGCTTCAAATATTTCCCGATCTAAAGTGTTGAACAATGCATATATCTATCAATAAACATATAAAATATAAACGAAGTAAAAAATTATTACTTTAAATGTAAACTTAGTTGAGAGGAAAAGTTATATAAAAATATTTATAATCAAACTTTGATTGGTACACACATGGCTACACAAAAACTTTGTTATCTTATAAATGGAAAAAAATACATACAAGTGTCTCATATGAAGCACACAGATAGTTGAAAACTTAAAATAAAAATATATGGTGTTGATACAACTGTGCTAATCATCATTTGAAGTTATTCTTCTATGTAAAACTAAATGTTACAGAGAATTTAGGCCACAAAGACATGTATAAATGTTTGAGTCGAGATTGAACATAACCATAGTAGACTCCAACTGAAACAAGAAAACAAATTAAAGAAGGACTCCTGCTAATTTCAAGATATAGTGCGCTCAACCTAAACCGTAGGATAGGTAGGTATGAGAGAAGGCTGACCTGTAGGGTGAAATGCTGGAGTAAAAATGGTGAAAAGTAAAAAAACTATAACTATGTGATCTTCAAATTTTATTGCTTGAAATTTAAAAAACACACGAATCCCCGAATCCCCCTTATTTTCTACAAAAAGATGAAGCATTCTAACGAAATAAGAGGATTCTCAGTGTCAGTATGCGTAAAAACGGGATCATTTTGCACCTGTGCAGGGGAAATCTTCTTCTCGGTACTCTGCGATTTTGAACTCTCAGCTTGCAAAGGCTCATTTCTGGTCTCCACGTCGTCGGGTTCGTTAGGCGTTTCATCGTTCAGAGGCCTCCAAAACGGCGACTGCTCAGCTTTTCTGGAGGAGCTTCGGCTCAAGGTCTGTGGCAAACCGGGTTCACTTGAAATCCGCGATGCGGGGGATCGATGTTGAACTACTCTCCCAAGCTGCTGGTAGCTGCCTTCTACGGAGAATTGATAGCCCGAGCGAGAGACATCTGGCACTGGCTGCATGCAAGGCGCTCATGCAGGGCATGGAGAAGAACATGCACACCCTGAACATAAAACACATAAAACTTACGGTAAAATATTTTGTCCCCGCTGAAATAACATCGGGGCACGTGAAGCGTGCAATAAGACCTCCAATTCGCAACTTTGGTTATAAATTTCTTACACCGATATTTGCAGAGATAAACTTTGGTTAAACTTTGATAGTGCACAAATTTTTTTGGTCAAAAGACCGGTTAATGTATGGTCAACGATCGATCAATGTATGGTCAACGATCGATCGATCGCTATTAGTCCCAGGCAGGGACTAATAATAGTAATAAATAAATTATCAGTTTTTAAATAAATGTAAATAAATTTTATTGATGTATTTATATATAAAAAATTATTATTTTCATTGTATAAAATGATGATAATGATGATGCCTTTTGAGATTGTGTTTATCTAGAGAATTTTGGAAGAAGATCAAGCTCATTCAAAAGCAACTTATAACCTACTACCTCAAGATTAAAGGGAGTACTCTCTGTGGAAGCTATTATTTCCCATATTGAAAGCATGACTATGTTTAGGTATGTGATGTATAAGAAAAATCCTTACAACATGGATGCCAAGAGGTTTGCCAAACTTGCTTCTAACTCTAGCTAGAACCTCCACCTCTGGCTCAAATGAGCATGGCACAAGAATGCCCAGTCTTGGCTCCACCATTGGGGATTAGAGGAGATCATCTTTGAGAATAAAGACAACATTAAAATTACTATTACTTCCAAATTTAAGGATAAACTATGGGATGATAAGGAGCAAGAGGGGAAATGGAAGCTAAGGTATTATAAAGAGATGATCAACCCCACTATTGTTATCGAGCATTATCTTTCCTTCTTGACTAATGCTTAATTTAAAAAAATAAACAGATCAAAGATAAAAACTAATTATATATATGTGTATGTTAATTTTAATTTTAATGTATAAAAATATATTTTAATGTTTTAATAATTATATATATATATATATATATATATATATATTGATCATTTTAATTCATAAAAAAATATGTTTTATTTTTTTAATAATCAAAGGAAAAAAAATTAAATCTATATTTGTTTTATAAAAAAAAAATACTTATTTAAAGTATTATAAATTAAAAAATTATATTTTATTTTTTTTAATTAAAAATTATATGTCATTTTTAATAATCAAATAATAAAATAAAATAAAAGTTATTTGTTTATTTATATATATATGATACAGAAATTAATACCAAAATAATATTATTATTTTTTGTTTCTCGATTTAAAAATCTTCACGATAATAATTATCACGATATCAAAGATCTTATTAACAAGTGCTGCATGCAGCCGGTAGTCCCTGCCGTAAGCGAATGGCCTCCCTCAAGCACAAATGAAGCCCTTTTTTGATTTGTGCACCATTTCTCGTGCTTTCGGCAAAGAAGCTAGCTGACATCAATTCATGTGGGTGCTGCACAAGACGATCATACTATCATAACGGTGCTTGAAAAAGTCTTGGATAATATTTTACAGGCGCTGTGGATTGTTTTGCTTCTTTAACGATAGTTACACCAAGTATCAAATAGACAAATCTAATCAGTGAATAGTTGAATGATATCATGCAGGACTTTTCGTTTCATCCAAGATGGGACGACGACGGTAAGAGGAAACATAATGCACAAGTCGATCACTCGAAGAAGGTTGGAATTTTAAATTTATGTTAATGTAAATTCGATAATAGTGATTATTTTTTAATACACTCGATTTTAGGTTTTGAATATTTTAGAAACGGTTAAATTTCTTTGTATTTATATATGTAATTTTTTTTTATAATAATTTCTTTGTATTTAGATATGTAATTTTTTTATAATAATGGATTGAAAGCAGTTATTTTCAGAAGAAGAAAAATATGACATTCTATTTATTTTAAATTTTCATTTGCAATTAAAACGAAAACTATTCTATATTCAATATGACCTAAAAAATTTATTTACAATTAAAAAAAACTATTCTATATTCAATATGACCTAATATATGATAAAAATTAAGCTTGTTTAGGAAAATAATCAATTATTAACTAACTGAGATCATAAAAAATGGTATGTTTGGTTTTTATAATTATTTATTTCAGGAATCAGATATGATGTAAAAATCAGAAATACCTTTCCATCATAAAGAAATAAAATTACTAACTTTTATATTAAAAATAGTTTTTTATATGAACCTCCATTATATACGTCATTTATTACAGATATAAAGACACCGAGCGTAGGAACAGTAATCTAAATAAAAAATAAAAAGTTAATAAGAAATAAAACAATTAAAAGGACGTGGGGCAAGCATTTGGGGAGTGCATGCAACCCACCTGTCACATCATTGTTATTTCATAACCTCATAAACTCTTCCTAATTTCTTAACGGATGTGTGTGTCCTCTCCTGTTAGTCGAGCGGCTGGCGTGTTGTGGACTCCCAGGCTTGCATGCAAGCCACGTGTCCCCTTTTCTTCTTTTGTAAATGACATTTGACCATCCTTCTTATCTCAGCGTGTTGGCCCTAGTCGATTGACATTACATCGTCTTCTGGATTTGTTCTCAGTTTCTTTGGCTATGCGAGTTTCTGGATGTTGATTTAAATTGCTAAATCTGACAACCTCTAGCTCAGTGGCAGATCATTTGACTGCAGATCAAGAGGTCACTGGTTCGAACTGGGTTGGGCCCTCTTCCATTTCGGCTTTGGCTTTGGCTATGCGAGTTCACAGGTTCGAACCTGGTTGGGTTCTCAAGTTTCTGGATGTTAATTTAAATTGCTAAATACGAGAACCTGCGGGTTGGGCCCTCTTCCAAACACGCTAGCAACGTTGGGCACTAAATCCTCTAGCACGCGACACAATCCAGTGTGGCAAACAAATGATTGAATCAATCTCTCTGAAGGCAACGCAGTACAAGATGGTTGATGTAATTTGTTTGCGGGAGGAGGAAACGAGCAGCTGCAGTGGAGCGCCTGCTTATACGGATAATAATAACAAAGCTGGAAGTGGAAGTGGAAGTGGAAGCAGGGTTATAAATGCAGTGCTCAAGGCATTATGTGTGGCTGGAGGGGTTTACCTGATTAGGAAATTCTCCAAGTTCACCACTCGGCAGGATCAGACGCGAATTGTTGCAGAAGCCCTCTGCGGAGAGAAGGTTTCTATATCCACTTGTCCTATTGATTTCATTAGTGGAAAATGCTTGGTTTAATTCAGGGTTAAAATACAAACGAAATTGAATTTGTTATTTGCTTCTATCAGTCATCAAGCGAGCAAGCAGCAGGGCATCCTATGACCTATTTCAATCTCAGGTATGGTGTTCATCTCAGCCTTTTATTCTCTATTTGTTTGGATTCCTGGTAGCAAGAAAATAGTACTGGGGTCGCAACACGTATCTTATGAATACTTCATTTTATTTTAGTTGACAGGTTAAAATAGATCTGGTATGGTGGTCGAAGCAACACGTATCTTATCAGCAGTATATTTTATTTTAGTCACAGAAAAGAACACCTGGCTTGAGAAAAAACACCAAGTGTTCCTTGTATAAAATCTGCGGCATCTGTATAAAAATATCATTCAGCTCTGTGAATTATAAATAACCATAGTCTTTCAAAACGTAAAGTATAAATATTAAACAGCAGAAGGTATGAACTGTAAATAGCAATTTAATTAGGGTTTTAACTGAAAGTGCGAATAAAACAACAACATTCAGCTGAGAGCATTGTTGCAAAAGGAAAAAATTGTAGCGTTTCTTATTTGGAAATGTGGTATGCCACGATCTTCTGCATCAATGCTTTGTATTCGGTCAATTGTAATTTTTTTAATTAAAATCCTTTACTTTAGCCTGATGTCTATATGGTTCCTCTACTATTCTCACTGGCTCTTCAAATGATTCCGAATCTGGGTATGGGAAGAAAACTATGTTTCCACCGCATCAGATTCCATCACTTTTGTATTTTGTTGTTTTAAAATCTGATTTCCAGAATATCCAGCTGGTTACGCGAGGCAATTCTGTAAATCCCTCAGCTAAACTTGTGTGTAAAGGAAAAAGAAAAGCACGAAAACATCAAGGTATTTTACCAGATAATTCTGATTCTGAAGTGTGCTTCACCACAACAGTTACTATTCCGCGTAGACTGAAGTAGTTTGGCCCGTACATTTCCATCAAGATGTAGATCCTAAATATATATAGAAATCATTGAATATTTCCGCAGAGACATCGGTATGGATTATATTTCATATTATAAAGTGCATCAGCATTTACATTAAAGTAGGTTGTATATTTCACACATGTACATTAGCTTATGTTGGAAATGACGTTATTTAACGGGTTTGCTATGATAACTCCATGGATGGAGGCACTTTGAATTCCGATAATGACTCAGAGAAAAAAATTGGGACGCAGCAGTTGAAAATTATACAAAATGCATTGACGCCACTCACCTTCAGCTCAAGGAGAGTGTGTTGAATGACCATCAGAATATCAGTACCAGTCTTCTGCACGCGGCTTCCACAGAGGTGATTTATCATTAATTTCCGGCAGCACTGCAGCAGGTTAGCATTCTAGCAATTTGATTAGGGAAATTTATTTTTTTGTTACTGATTACTTGTAATCATTTTTATAATGAAAACAATTTTGAAGAAGCATAACCAAATTCTCTGATAACACTTCAGGAAATTAAAAGAAGAAAGATCAAGAAATCAAATACCTATTGAAACTGCTTCACAGAGGTGAAGCTCTGAAGCATCTGGGCACCTGCATCTATCAGGTGGGATCCCACGGTGCGTGGCTTCCCTGGCACATCTTTTGGGGTTGAAGCTATGTAACCAGAAGGTGGTCTCTCGCTCGATGTCATGTTGATGGCTTCGGTGTAGATCAAAAGAACTCACCAGAGTTAGGAACGAGTACACAGAGGTGAAAGGCTCCTCGTAGGGTTCTCTGCTTGTGATATAAGCTTTGACAGGGTTCCATACGCTGTGTAAGCTTGGGTGGTAAACACGGGCTCTGACAGGTGGTCAACATGCAAATATCTCTATGAACAAATGTCTAAATTTGGTGCTGGCTTAACGTGGAACAGGGCCCAGAAAGAACTTAGGATAAGATGATATTACAAACTTTGCCTCCACAGCCTACCACAGCGTACTTTGGATAAGATGAGATTGCCTCAATATTTTTGCATCGTGCAACGTGAAGGCTGTAATAAGACCTCAATTGTTTTCCGAACCAAAAACTTTGGGTAAAATTTTGTTGAATGAAATTGGGAGCATCAAACTTAGGTTAAAATGCGAAAACACCGAAAAAAGAATTGGTCAAAGTATCAAGTAATGGTAGGTCAACGATCGATCGACCGCTATTAGTCTCAGGCAGGGACTAATAATGTGGATATCAAAACTCATCTTATTAATAATTTGGATTTGTACTGAAGTGAAATAGATAATAATCATTTATTCTTTAAAAAACCAGAGATAACCCTCTCAAAAAAAAAAATATTATCATATAAAAATGTAAATAAAAATTTATTTTTCACAATATGACTTATTAAGAACTACATTAAATTCAATTAATAAATTGTCAAGATAAAATTTTAAAAGAAAATAAGGTTATAAAAACAAATATTTATTATTAGTATTATTATATAATTATAGATATATATATATATTTTAATAATTTTGGATATATTATATTTGTAAATTAAAAAATAAAAATTCTTTTAATCTAGTAGTATAGAATTGAAATTTTTTAACATTAAATAAATTATCACTTTTTATAAATGATTTTAGATAAAGTTTTATTTATATATAATATTTAAAAAGATCAATTACTTCTTTTTTTTTTTTTTTTTTCAAAAGGTGGAAAAACCTATCAAACTCAGTTTGTCAAACCAACAGTGAGGACAGCCATCTCTGGCTGCTATCCGCGAATGTCAGTTGACACATCACTGTTATCAAGGAAAACCACGCCACCTGAAATAACCCGCTGGTGGTCCGTAAGGGAGCAGGCTTTCACTCCTGCCAGGTGCCTCTGGGTCTTGGGCCGTTAACCTGTTTCATTTATATATTATATTTAAAAAATCAATTATTTTTGTTTGAAATAATGATTATCTTTAAAGTAAATTTATCTAATGTCTAACAATTTCTGCTTATGGCTAGATTATTTAGAGAGATCTTTTTGCGTGCGCGCGCTCTGTTATGCGATCCGGCTAGGTCAGCGATCGCTGCCAAGTCTGCCCGCCGCCATGGCTGCACCAGGGGGTGCGGAGCCCTCTCCCACCCCTCCATTATCACCAGCAGAAGCCTTTCGAAGCCTGCTTTCGCAGAAGGGGAAAAAACGATCTCATCCCGAAGTCCCGAAGTTTATCAAAAAGCTGGATGAAATCCCAGAAATCGCTTTGCCGGAAGATCAAACGATCAAAATCGCCCTTGCCTTGGCTGACAGAGGTTTAGTGGGGCAATTTATGGGTCGGTGGCCAACAACAAAATCGACTGATGAATGGGTTCAACGAAACTGGAGGCCCCTGCTACCCAACAATGTGATCAGCTACGCGGTTGGAAGGGGTTTTTTCATCTTCGAATTCACTACCAAGGAAGACCGAGATCTGGTGTTCAGAAACGGCCCATATTTCATGGGAAACCAAGGTCTCTTTCTGAATAAATGGACCCCCGACTTCGACCCTTCAGTCGATGTCCCAAAGGAGGTCCCTGTTTGGGTTCGGCTTCCCAATCTGCCAATACACTGCTGGAGCTATCAATCCCTGCAAAAGATAGGAAACAGACTGGGCAGATTCATCGACAAAGCTGATAACAAGGGCCAATACACCTGCGCCAGAATCTGCGTGGAAGTCGACTTGGAAGCTGGACTGTCGGAAGCCATCAAACTTACAGTTGGAGATTGGCACCACTTCCAGAAGCTGGACTACGAGCAACTGCCTTTTAAGTGCAGAATCTGCCATGAGCACGGTCACTTTCAACGAAACTGCCCCAAAGCACCATCAGGGGACAAAGTGGAAGAAGAAGGATGGAAGGAAATAAAAAAGGGTAAGGTAGTCTCAAAGCCAAACGAGCAGAAGCAGACAGGACCAAAGGGGAATCCCCAGTCCAATGACAAGACCAAACCAGTCTCAAATGAAGGCCCATCCTCAGGGGAAAAGGTGGATGCCTCAGAGAACCATGAAGAAACTGAAGATCAGTCGAAGAAAGGGAAAGAAACCGAAGAAGAATCAAATGTCCCCCTAACAGAGACAGATCAAGGGGGAAAAGCAGGCAACGACAAGCACATTAGTCTTGCATCTGACTCAGGGGAAGAATCAGAAGAAAGAGACTCCGAATCAGACAGCTCACAAATTTCTCCTATCAAATCGACCAGGGGCCGGAAATCCAAGAAGAAACAGAGAGAGGAGAAAACTTATTTGGATGTTCTCCAAGGCTCCCAGAAAACTCTCAAAGGAATGATGAACACCAGATCCGGGCGCAAGCATAACAAGGCTTCAAAAGGAGCCACTCCCTCCCAACCCAGTAAATAATGAAATACGTCTCCTGGAATTGCAGAGGATTAGGTAGCAGGCTGAAAGAAGAGGCCCTGAAAGACATTGTGAGGTTGCATTTGCCTGAAATCCTTCTCATCCAGGAGACAAAGCTGGAGGACACTCTCCTCCTCCAATCCAGCAAAACATTCTGGCGCAAAGGCCCTGGTAGAGCTGTCAGTGCTAGAGGCGCCTCTGGTGGGATTGCCTCCTTCTGGGACAGCTCCAAATATGATTTGATTCAAGAAGAAAGTTGCCAGCACTGGATTTTCACTCAGCTCCTCCACAAAGACTCTGGCCAACAAGTAAGTATGTTTAACCTTTATGCTCCGGTCTCTCCAGCGGAGAAAAAAATTTGTTGGGACTCGCTCCAGTCCTTTCTTTTATTGCACAATCCAGAAAACATCATTATTGCAGGGGATCTGAACGTTACTCTAGCCGCTGAAGAGAAAAAAGGTGGTTCCCCTGTAAGGGATCCAGCTAGAGAATGGGTAGAAGATATAATGATTGGCTGGGATCTGGAGGACATCAAACCATCAGCTGGGAAATACACTTGGTCTAATAAAAGATTAGGTCCCAGCCATATAGCGGCTCGTTTGGACAGATTCCTCGTCCAAGCCTCCTTTCTTACTAGTGGTCTAATGGCCTCATCCAAAATTCTTCCTAACTGCATCTCCGATCATAAACCCATTAGTCTCGAGCTCTCCATGGATGGTTTTCTTGGCCCCATTCCATTTAGATTTAGCCCTTTGTGGATTCAGCAAGAGGGTTTCAATGAGGTGGTTTCTGAAGTCTGGAACCGGAAAATCCTGGGATCCCCTTTCTTTGTGTGGGAAGAAAAGTTGCGGGCTCTTAAGAGAAGACTCAAGGAGTGGGCTAAAGCCTTGAAAACACCTGCTGCCAAGAGAAAAGAGTCTTTAGAAAACCTTGCTGCCCTCCAATCATCAATGGAGGATTCTGTTATTACCCAAAGTCTGCTCCAAAAAGAAGTTGAGCTGCAAAAAGCCCTTCATAAAGCTAGTAGGGACGAAGAGGAGTATTGGAGACAAAAATCCAGAAACTTATGGTTACAGGCCGGCGACAAAAATACTAGTTTCTTCCACAAGCAGGCCGAAGCTCGAAAGCAATTCAAAAATGTTTCAGAAATCCGCTCCCAAGATGCAGTGGTTAAAGATTTTGAAGGCATCAAGAGAGCAGCCTTCTCCTTTTTCAAAGATCTCTATTCAGCGCCTGAAGACCCGCCTATAGATCCTCAAGCCTATCCGTATAATCTAATCCCCTCCTGTGTGCAAGACTCTGTCAATAATATGCTGACTGCTCCGATCAGCATGGATGAGCTCAAGAAAGCCTTGGATTGCATGGAACTGGATAAGGCGCCAGGGCCTGATGGGTTCACTGCTAGGTTCCTTCAGTCTAGCTGGTCAACTATCAATAAAGACCTACTGAGAATGGTTAGGAAGTCCCAATATTGCGCAAAGATAGGAGGCAGTACCAATTCAGCCTTCCTTGCATTGCTACCGAAAGAGAAAGGAGCTTCAGATTTCAGTAGATTTCGTCCCATTTCATTGTGTAATACTAGCTATAAACTTATTACCAAAATAATATCCATTCGTCTCAAGAATATTCTGCCGGACATCATACCAGAGAACCAAGGAGGCTTCATCAAAGGGAGAAAGATACTGGATAATATTGTGCTGGTTCAAGAGGCAGTTCATTCAAGTGGCCAGAGAAAAGAGAAAGGAATGGTAATAAAACTCGATTTGGCTAATGCCTTTGACAGGGTGAGGCATGACTTCCTGTTTGTTGTTATGACGAAAATGGGCTTCTCAATAACCTTCATAAATTGGGTGAAAGCCTGCATTGCCTCTCCTTGGATTGCACCGTTGGTAAATGGCCGTTCTACTGAATTTTTTAAAGCATCCAGGGGATTAAGACAAGGTTGTCCGCTGTCCCCTCTTCTCTATGCTATTCAAGCCTCAGTGCTCAGTTTCCAGCTTGACTTTTGTCAGCATGTCCAAATTCTGCCAGGCCTCAGAATGGTGCACAATGTCAAAGACATAAACCATGCCCAATTTGCCGACGATACTCTGCTCCTAGGTGGAGCGAGCATTAATTCGGCCAGATCTTTTAAAAAGGAACTGGACATTTATAAGGAAGCCTCCGGCAGCAAGATAAACTATTCAAAAAGCACAATCTTTGGCTGGAACTGCTCAGCCAAAGATCTGGCTGACATAGCTAGGCTCCTTGAGATGAAAGTCTGTCAGACCTGGGAATCATTCAAATATCTTGGGATCCCAATTTTCAGATCCACTCCTAAAGTTACCCACTGGATGCCCCTCTTAGACAAGCTTAAGCTCAGAATTCAAGCCTGGGGAGCCTCCTGGCTGAACACTGCTGGGAAAATAATTCTTATAAAATCTGTCCTAATAAGCATGCCACTTTTTCAGCACTCCATTCTCCTTGCCCCCAAAACCTTTCTCAGTAAAATGGATGGTATGCTGAGGAGATTCCTTTGGGAAGGGGGGAAAAATAATGAAAGAAGACTTCATTTAGTCAATTGGGATACCATTAAGAGACCAATCATGGAAGGAGGTCTGCAAATGAGAGACTTGGCTGCACAAAATCTCGCTCTAGGCTCTAAAATTCTGTGGAATATTGTGGCTGGGAAAATAAGCTGGAGCAAGAAAGTACTGTGGAAGAAATATTTTCAAGGTCAGCGTTTGAGATGTTTGGACCTTCCACCAAAAACCACCAAAGGTTCCCCAATTTTCAAGCTCTGTACCGCGGCTCTGGAGCACTTCAGTCCCAATCTCTACTGGATCCCAGGTAATGGGAAAAAAATCAGAATTTGGGAAGATCAGATTCTTGGAGACCAGCCGCTACACCATATAGAAGGCCTGGCAAATATTAAATTATGGCTGCATTCCAACAATAAGGAAACCCTTTGGGACATATCCACCTGGACGGAGGATGCTGGTAGAAGGTGGGACAGCTGGAATCTAGGAGAGGTACCACATCGTCTGCAATCTGAAGCTTCATTACTATTAGACAAACTCCAAGGAAAATCCCCCATGTCAGCAACAGCCAAGGACAAAAGAGGGTGGGGCTCCCATTCTGGTTCTTTCTCGGTTGCTGAAGGATACAAAAGTTTGATTGCTGTTCCTAATGTCCCTCCAGACCCAACGCAATGGAAATTCATTTGGGGCTTCCCTTCGCTCCCAAAAATAGACTTCTTCTGCTGGACGCTAGCTCACAACAGTATTCTCACAGGAGATAACCTGAGAAAACGTGGAATGGAAGGGCCATCCAGATGCCCATTATGTATGTCAGAGGAAGAAACAGTTGATCACCTGTTGTTGCTGTGCCCCTTTGCCAAAGCAGTATGGAAGGGGGTTCTGAGATCAAGGGCGGACAAGGTTGAGCTGCCAAGAAATATGCCAAACCTGTTTCACGAGTGGGCCAAGCTATCATCGTTCTGCCTCAATAAAAAAAACCTGCTTAAGACTGCATGGATGTGGATCCCTAAATTCACCTGCTGGAAGTTATGGCTGGAAAGGAATAACAGATTATTCAGAGGAGAAATCTGCACTTCAAACAATGTTATATCCAAAATTAAAGCTATTCTGGGAGAGACTTTAGAAGCTATGCCGGCCTTAAGGAATGAAGCGATTCTGGACAGTGAGGAGGAGCTTTGGCTGAAAGATATTGTTCCAAATAATCAAACCAATCCTATTTCTCCGGCCTCTTGCCATGCTATGTGGGAAATACGTCTGGAAGAACAGGAGTTTCTAAAGTGGCGATCGGCTCTAGATGACCACTGTCTATTCTTCGACGGGGCCTCTAAAGGCAACCCTGGAGCTGCGGGTGGGGGTGGAATTCTGATGAATCCCGATGGCACTACATTGCTCAGGTATCATTGGGGTCTGGGATTCGAATCAAACAACAGAGCTGAGGCTCTGGCTTTGTGGCAGGGGCTGACTCTGGCTCTAAATCGGAACATTCAATCTCTGACGGTCTTCGGAGACTCTAGGCTTATCATTCAAGCAATGAACTCACTCTCGAACCCTTTGCAGATCCATTTAGTCCTAATTCTCAAGAAAATTAGATCCATGCTGGCCAAGTTTCAGAAAATTTCCTTCTATCATATACTGAGGCAGCTGAATTCACAAGCCGATTTGGAAGCCAATCTTGGCTCAGCCAGTAGCCAAAGAACCCTTTCAGTCAACTCTGAAGAATCTCTCTGCATCATCCCCTAATATTCTTAACACCCTCTCTCTCAGGAAATCTGTTCACTTTGATGCATTGGGGATCTGCTCCTGAACTAGTAACATTGGCTCTGCATCAGGCTATTGCTGAGCTAGTTACCAGAGCTCCATGGGTAGGCAATCAACTCAGAAAAGATTGATGCTCTGGAATCTCAGTCCCTAGCAGGCACTGTAAGCTCTGTCCCCAGCTGAAGCATGCGCCAGAGGATGAATATCTGAAGTTAAGTAATCAAAAATCCAAGCTGGTCTATTCACAGGAAGGGTTCATCATGAAAAAAGGAGGGAATTATTGGGCAGCAACTGATTCGTTTTCCAGACATGACCAACCCCAAACTGAAAGATGTACTTTCCTGTGTCGACTTGGATGTTGTGAGTTTGAATGAAAGGATGTATCAGCATTTCCCTGTCACAGTAGTGGAGTTTGATGAATTAATTTTCGGTTCCCTCCTACTGTCGAGTGGCTGTATTCTGTTCTGTGGCGCAAATACAATCAACAAATCTGTAGGAGGTAAAGTTCAGAATCTCATTTGTAGCTGAAATCATTGCTTTGGGTATGAAATCCAAGGATTTGCAGTTGCAGTAGCCCATTTTCGTAAATCCAAACAGCGGCGCAGAATTTTCTAAGCCCGTTCCTTCTTCAGTTCATCCAGAAAGCGGTTGGTACTTCATTTGCCTGTGGACTTAGTGGAAGGACGAGGAGCAAGCAATGATCCTTATCGCTGGACAGAGCAGCAAATTGGACAGAGCAAACTCTTAAATGGTTGATTTCCCTGACACTAAATGACGGCCCAGACAAGTCCGGCAGTTCATAGAGCCTTCAAGCAGGGATTCTGCGAAATAACTTCTCCAAAGGGCGATCCAGTGTCAAAGCATCTCCATGGACCTGATGTAACAAAGAGCAAACCCTCTCTGTGTAGCAAGAAAACCTGAGGGATAAGAAAAATTGGGGAAATTGATCTCTGTGTAATAAGTACGCGGCAGCTGTTTTGCCGCCTTTCAAAAAAATTAACCGTTAAAGTAATAAAAAAAAACAATTTCTGCTTATGGCAAGCTAAGTGATTTATGTTTGGATATTACTTGTTGGGAATCATAATTGCTGTGAAACCAAAATCCACAAATATTTGTTAGTGATAACATCACCAAAGATAAAGAACCACACTTAGTCTATATCTAACACCCCATTCATCCAATGTCCAACAACTTTTACATTATAAAATGATAAGACTTAGATATAAAATATTTGAATAATTTTCATTCATAAAAATATATATTATTTTTTAGTAACCAAATAATTTTTTTTATTTAAATTATTAAAATGAATTCAAATATATGCATATATATATATATATAAACATTTTCTCTATTTATAATACTTAAAATCTATATAGAAATGAATACAAAAATAATATTATCATATTAAATTTATGTGAAATTTTTGTGTTTTTTATTAAATATATATATTTTTAATTTAATTATTAAAAATTTCTTTATTTTTAAATAATTTTATAAAAATAAAAATATAAAATCAAATTTATAAAATATATATGATTGAAAAAAAAATCATATTTTAAAAATAATAAAATTGATTTCAAAAACACATATAATTAAATTAAACTAAATCAGCAAAACCATGCCATTTAATTTAATTTAATTTATTTTATTTTATTTTATATATATGAAAAATAAAATATTTTACAAAATTCATCAAAAATATGGTTACAAATTTCATATAAATGGCAACGTTTCTTTCTCATTTTCTTATCAAAATAAATAACCCAAAGAAAACACAAAATATACTATATTTAGTTTCGTTCTCAGATATTTCCCTATCTGACAATTAACATTCCATATATTTTCCTATCCCTATTTAATAACCTTATCATAAATAAATATCCTTTAATTTGACTTGGATTTTCAGGATTCTCCACTTTAAATCTTCAGTCAACTTTATAGTTTGACTTCGTTTTTCCAGAATTTCCTACTTAGTCCTTTGTCAAGCTTACAAATATTCATACATATTTATGTCAATTAAAATTCTAATAATGAAAATTTTAAAAATAACAGCTAATGTTATCTCAAATTTCTAAAATAATGTGTTCTCAAATTTCCTCTCCATTTATATCATTTCTCCATTTCCATTTCCATTTCCAGCATTGTTTTTTTCAGAAAAAGTTGTACATTAATTATATTAAAAATAGTGGAACAACATATACATTATGGAAAAAATGCCAAAAATTTCCGGCCAGAAGAGAAATAGATGAAGCTATACATCTAAACAGATTCATTCTATCAGATTCATTGCCCGCATGTATGATGATAGATCAATAAAGAAGACTGTATGAAAAAGATGATTCTAATGCAGAGAGGTAAAAAGTCAAAAAACATGGTACCTGGTGATATGATAGAATATAGTGAACGGGATCATGAAACATACCAGGATAGTTACAGATCTATATATCCAACATAGAGAAATGATGAATAAAGTATGTGTTGGATTCTACAGTGATGTTCAGGTGCCACACACCGCATTGTGATTGCAAGCCCTTCTTTGACAGCTCATCTGCCACCTCGTTTTGAAAAAGCTTGATATGAGAGATAGGAAAGAGTGAGGGCTTCCACAATGTTGAAATCCTGTGCAGCCATCCAGTAAGATTGACATTTTTTATAGACTGTTTTCTAGAAACATGCTCAATGATGATCTTGCAGTCCCCGAAGATTTGAATAGGGCCAGTATCCAAAAAAAAAGCAGAAGATGAGAAGACTATGTAGAGCCATAGCCTCAACTTTGTTGTTAGACCTATGGCCTCCGTTCCAGTAGATAGAAATATTGCTGATACTCAGCAATGCATATACAAAAACCACAGGCACATTTCCAGCGTTGTTTATTGGCATTGCTACTCACGAAAACATATAAAATTGAAACAAACGTTCTCCATATAAAATTGAAACAAACATTCTCCATATGCCGTGTTTCTCCACTCAAAAATTACGGTTAAAAAATTTATTAATTTGAGTATAAAAGTGAAGCGAAAGGCGTAATTTAAAAAATTTACAAATTAACTCAGAAAAATAATAGAATTTTTGGTAAGATTATTGGGCAATTTTTTTTGAAAATTTAGGTTATAGTATTGAATCTATTTCTATCATAAAAAAACGATTCAAACACTTAAACATTCTTATTTTTTGGAAAAAAAATATGGTATCCAAGGAAAATCTGCCATCCCCCCACAGATTTGTTTGTAGCGTCAATAAACAACACCGGAAAAAACCAACAAAACAATTTCAAATCATAACACAATGAAAAATACAAATAAACACCAGTGATAATGATTTGAATCAATCCTCTATAATAAAACCAATGTGGTTTACCAAAAAAACCACATTGAAGTTTAGCATCAAGTCTTTCTCTAACCCAAGGAACAATTTTTATGTAAAATGCTCCGGCACACCTCGTGCTAGAGCGACCATATGACTATGGCACTGGCAAAAATACTGCCATAACATTTGTTTGTTTCTCCATAGTTATAGACAACTGTATAAAGCTCCAAATGTTTTGAAGTAATGACTAAATAAATCTCAACCGAGGGATAAAGTCATAAGGAGATTTACATGAAACCTTTATTGGTCACATAAACAAAACCAAATGGAAAAAAAAAAATATGTCGAATTAGTATTAAAAAGCATATGATTCCACAACCTACATTTTGCGAACTAGATATATCTCTTTAAAAATGTCAGGTAAGTCAAAATGGCTTCATACACTGGACAGATTAAATTATGTACAGGTTTCTGGCATCCAACGAGTCGATTAATTGTTGCAGAAACAGGACGTGATTTCTTGCTGCTTGCAAAAATGTAAGACAAGGAACACTATCGGCTCCTTTTCAAAAGCTTTCATAGCGATGCTTCGATGACAAGGACAGGGTATTTGAGTGTACAAACAGAGTGAGGTGATTATTAGAGGAAGTGTCAGACAGAGATATAGACTGATGGACTCAGAATAGTGTAGACATTTCTGATGCTGCCTCAGCTACACAGGCAATCTTGCATATAAATGAATATCAGAATTTTCAAAACTTCTCCACATCGATGCAATAGACCGGTTTACTAGTCTATTGCCCATTATCAAGATTTTTCCATAAATTTTTTGAGGATGGATGATGATACTTAGCTCAAAAAATTGAGAACAAAAATTGACCAAGACAGACTCCAAACATTCTCCAATAAACTGGTTTCTCAAACTTAAAGAAAAAACTTCACATATAAAATTTCACACAACCAAAGAACAAACAAAATGATACAGCAGATTCAACACCAGAAAGTCAATAGCACCAAGATTGCAATACTAGTAGTCAAAATTGCATGAGCAACAGACTTAGCATTCATTTATATTCTTCATGACTATATCTATAAGAGTTCAAACTCAATGGGGAATTCTCAAGCTGTCGATTAAACCGATGGGGGACGCTCTCACATACCAATGCCTAGGCTACATAGGAAGAGCACCCAAGTTTACGAATGCCACAAGTTTGATACCATGATAGCACACTCACTAAAATATAAGTGTGCATTGTATATTAATATATTTGATAAACATTGGATTCAATTTTTAAAGTTTTTTTTGGGATTCTTTCACAGCAATCTTTACAGATTAGGTATCCAACATCATCAATCTTTTCATCAAGTGCTCTAACTGTTTTTAGAATCTCATGGGAAGAAACCGGTAATATTTTCTTCATTCATCTTCAAACTATCAAATTATATGCTATGAATTTGAAGCTTTGCCCTTTTTACCTTTTCATCTCTTTTATAGCTGCTTTGAAACTTGTCCCAAATATATTTAGCAGATCCACACAACATCACCTTGACAAACTCTGATTCTGCAAGGCACATAAAATGGCATTCATTGCTTTTGCATTACTTACAAAGGCCCTTTTTCCATCTTGATCAATTAGAGCAGTTGAAAATTTATAACCATCCACAACACATAACCAAATGTCAACACCAAGAGACATCAAATAGGTCCTCATCCTTATCTTCTAGAATGCATAGTTTGTTCCATCAAAGAGTGGGGCTCTGTTTGAGAAAGAACCATTTTGACTAGCCATTTGTCCCTCTAAGGCCTACCTTCCAGTGGTTAGACTGCTTCTGAAGGAACCTCCTCTGATACAAATGGTTGGATTTACAATTATATTAAGAAGGGTTGGGGGTTGGGTGATTAAATCAGTGTAATACAACATTTACTTATTTAAAACATTCAATCACATTTAAACATCAAACTCATAACCATAATATAAGACGTGGGATATAATTGGAAACCCTTAATGGAGAAAACCGCAAAAAAAAATTAATCTATTGAGCTTTGTAGGCCCCAGTCTACTTTTACAATCTTTGTGGGCACCAAACAATAAGAAACACCAATTTCCTCTACTGACTGTATAAGTACCAACAAGAGACACCAATCCCTTTTAAATTCTGATTTACAATATTTTCTTCTCTGGTCCCTTTACTTTTCTTTGATTCAAATTTTTATTCTCAGATCCACTTTGCTCTTTTCTAATCCACACACCTCTACTCAATTTTTGCAGTCACCTCATTCCTCTCTCTGATCATTAATATACTATTTTGTGGTTCACTCTGCTCCTTTGCAATTTTCTACAATCACTTCTCTCTAATTCAACAACTCTCGCTCGTCAACAATTCATAAGCTAATTACTTTGAACCAGACATTCTCTTTTAATACAAACTTCTCCAACTACATACTTCAATTATTATGCGTCATTTACTGATTCTGTTCAATTACTTCACCTTTAATTTTTGGCACTTCTGCTACTTGGTGAAATACCTTTATAAGCCTCTTTAAATAGGGGCTCCCTTCAATCCAACTTTATTCAAAACTCGACGCTTATACATATAGCCAAGCACTATGCAAACACTTTACCATTCCACAAAGCTCCCTTTAATCCAGCTTATTCAAAGATTTATCGCATATTTAGATTGGCACCTCATCACATGCCCAGATACCTCATACGGATGCTATTTTATCAGAAACTCGAAGAAATCCACACAAAAATTTAACACTGAAATTACTAACAAAATACAACCTTATTCGATCCTATGAGGGGAACTTTCTCTGTCAGATACCGAAGTTTTTTCTGTTACTCAGACCCATTAGCTGACGAATATCCGGATATCGAAGGCTAGAAATGCCAATATAACTATATGCATCGATATGGCGCACTCCCAAAGGTTGAACCTCAAATTTTGGTGTTTTATATCGAGATATCAGAAAAACCAAAAAACTTTAACCCTAGGAAAGCTTGCAAAACACGATCAACTTTTGGAGTACAGGTAATGGGAAACTTTTCTGTCAAATGATGGTCAACTTTCCATCCATTGACTGATCCCAAGCACCAAGATATCAATTGATTTCTATGTATGCGCACCAAAAAAATCCTCTGGGTGTCAATATATCGACGGTTCTAAGCCCTTAGAGCTGGAGGTAGGCTCCCCAAGATCAAACACTGTGACCAAGAGTAGCTATATCGGAATACCGGAAACACTGTGACCAAGAGTAGCTATATCGGAATACCGGAAACACTCCCAAAGCCTTCGATTTTTGCTATAATGCCAATATGCCAAGGGTTGTTCGCCCTCAGGTGCTTCACCTTAGCACCCATGTGATCAAGGTTGTGACCAGGGGTTGTCGTATCAAATATCGGGAAAATCCTTGAACCTTCACCTTTTTGTTATAACGATGATATGTCGAAATGCCAAGGGCTCCTAGCCCTCAGTGGCTTTCTTAGCACCCATGTGACTGTAGTTATGACTAAGGGCTACTTCCATATCGGGATGTCAGTGAATAAATAAACCTTTTCATTGTAAAAACGTTGATATGTCGGGCATCTGTTAGACGAACTGTCAATTGTTGAAGACATTCACATCTTGTGATGGCAAAGGGCCAAAACCAACCTTTGGTTTTGTAAGAATTTGTAAGTTATAACGAAATTTGATGTTTTGTCGATACATTTGACATTTTTTCAAATTTTGAGCTTTCTATCATATGCTCTGGCCTTACATCAATTTTGAGGTTTTCTTCCAGAATTTGAGGTTTGCCTTTTCGCGCCTTATTTTGATGTTTGCTCCTTTTATTTCTGATAACAAAATTTGAGGATTTCTTCAAGAATTTTGAGGGTTGCCCCTTTTCTTTTTTACACACCTTAGCTAGTGCTCCAACCTTCGGTTTCCCCTTACTTCAACAATAATGATAACGTTATTCCATAATTGTCAAAGATAACATTATTCCATACGAATAATATGACATATGTAGGTTATATCGTTTTTTTGGGGGATGGAAGCAATAATATGGCAAAAGTTTAGGTCGTTCCTATTATGGTGGGTTTAGAAGTAGAAAGAGGGCTTACTAAGTTACAAATCTTTAAGGATGCGAAGCTGGTAATAGAATAGACCATTCGTTAATGGAGGAATTTAAACTTGGCATTGAACATCTCATTCAAATACTTAGGTGTCGCTTTATAGATTGAACATCTACACTTGTAGGGTATATTCAAAGAATTAGATGTTACCATTAGCAAGGTATTGAAGCATGCAATGAAAGCGCAAGTAGGCTTACTTGAAACTAAGTCAAAGGATGCAGAAATTGTTTTCCTTCTTTCTAGATAGATCTTTGTCTAGATTCTATTAGTCACTATATGGAGGACATGCAATGTCTTATTATGATGTTGTTTTGGTTCATGGCCAACCTTGGTCCAGTTACTTTCTTTGGTCTTTTTAAGGAACTTTATCTTGATTCGTTACATTCTTCAAAATTGTTTGTTTCAATTTGCTAGTACATATGCTTTCGAGTTATAGGGATTTTCTTTTTATTAGACTTTATCAACTTCTAGGTGTTGCTTATAGTTACTCTTTTGGTTTTCCCAACTGTGTCTATTTCAAATGGCAAAGAGAAAAAATATTACATTTTTCACTTGGGTTTAAACCTGTTTGTGACATGTTCACTCTTCATGAACCAATTGTTGTTGGAGTTGGCAAGGTATCAACAATCTCATTCTCATTTATGGGCTTGAGAGTGGGATGAATTGTATTCCAAGGGGGGAAAAGTTACTCTTAGTTTTGTATCCTCGAACATGCACTTAATGTAATTTCATTATTTCTTATTGAATAAAGAAACTGCAACTTTTTTTTCAGAAGAATATAATTTGGCTATCTAACATTATTTTGTAAATCGAGATTTAAAATATATATTATTAGATTATTTTTTACATATAAAATACATAGAAATTTCAAACACAAATACACTTAACTACCATATAACATTGACACAATACACAATACTTGGCAATCACCAATCAGGTCACAAATGGCAATCACGAATCAAGTCTATTTCATGCTTTACACAATACTTCATAGTACTGCAATCACCAATCAGGTGACAAATGGCAATCACGAATCAAGTCACAAATGAGAATGGAAGCCTCAATCAGGTTACAAATGAGAATGGAAGCCTAATTGACAGCTTAATATGCTGCTGGACCAATACCCCCATTGTCAGATTTCATCCGAATTTTCATACATTTGATTGTTGACCATGAACCATTTGAAAATTAAAAAGAGTGTACATTTCCCATGTCGTCCCCATCCTTGTAAGTGCATTCTAAACAAACAAGCTTTGACTAGTGTTATAGCCACTAGAGAAAGCAATGATAGTTCAGAAAACATTACAGAAACCATCTCTACAACGCAATGAAAGACCAAAAATGGATAGTTCAGTAAGTAGTCAACAACTTTATGAGAACAGTTTCTTCAAAAACTGCGGATCGAGTGAAGTTATTGGTAGCAAAATCCAAGCATATTAGTGAAATGGGTTGCATAGTTGAAAATATATTTACATTCATTGAATTATCAAGCAGTCTGTACAGGAATTCGGGTTTCTGTGAATAGTTTGGGTTTTTTTAATCAAGCACCAAAATTGATTGTGATCGACTGATGAAGTTATCAAGACACCAAATCTAATTTCCATGGGCAGTAACAAAGAGTCCAGCTTACAACTTCAAATTAGAAGCATTAATGGCTCAAGCAAACAATGGTTTGAATTATTTCAACACACTCTCGAACATTTTTTAAAGTCATAATCAGTATATCAAATATTTTGAAAACAGTCAAAAATCGTTGCATAATATTACACTGTACATTGATTCCTTTGAACTCAAGTGCTAGATTGCTTATGTGAGGATCCCTCTGGATTCCTTTTTATTCCCCATCTGATTCATGCAGATCTATTAAGTATACTAAAATACGACTTGATGCTCGAAACTGAATGAATGACATGCTTTGCTACATGCCTTGTCCTTCTTATGTGTGGACAAAAACTAGGAACGCAGTTAATGGCCAGGGCCCAGCATCATTACAACTCAGTCTGGTTAAGACAAGTTTTAGAAAATTTCACAACAAAATTAAGTTTATCATTGAGCGACTTGACCTTTTCTCCTCAGAAGATGATCTAACATGTTGACTGGGTTAAATATCTTCCAAGATTGCCAGTCATTGGATCATTGTAAAATCCTATTCTGCCATGAAAACCTTTGTTTCAAGTTGATATGCTTTTGTGAAAAAGGAGGGCCAACTGAGGTACGTTGACATGATACTACTGAATGTCGCAGCACCTATCATCATATTCATGACAACAATTTGAAGCTGTATTGCTTCAAGAGGGGAGGCACCTCCCATTATTAGACCAGTCATTGCCCCAGGGAGAGAAATCAGTCCAACTGTCTTTGCATTGTCCAAAACTGGCGAAAGCGCAATTATCAAGGCCCTTCTTACCTGATGAACTGTTGCTTGCCTTGGAGTTGCTCCAAGAGCGAGGGCTGCCTCAACCTGCACATGCAGATGCTATGAGTTAAACAACAAAGAAGCAGAAGCACCGATAAAGATGTGAAGACTAGCATCTATTCCAGAGTTGAAAATATAAATACCATATGCTAGATACAGGACTGTAGAGGAAAGAGTAGTTGAGCATTGGAATGCCAGTATGGTAAATAAATAAAGGAAACTCACCAAATTCTACTGAATTTTGGTTAAGATATAAAGACTAGCATCTATTCCACAGTTGAAAATATAAAGACAAGAAGCTAGATACAGAACTGCAGAGGGAAGAGCAGTTGAGCATTGGAGTGTGAAAATAAATAAAGAAAAACTTACCAAACTCTGCTGAATTTTGATGTCATCCCGCAGCCTCTTCATAGTCACACCAGTTACTGTCATTGCATTTCCAACCACCATCCCTGCTACTGGAATGATGTATCGGGGAGTAAACTCAAAGACACGCAATATCACTAGCAAAAACATAGTCAATGATGTTCCTGTTAAAATGGATGCCCCTGCAACAAATGAGCTACGTGGGACATGCTTTGCACGTTGACCTGCTGTATAACCAGCCACAGTCACCTGCAACAAAAATAATCTTCTTGAAACCAACAGTGTGAAGGAAATCACACCCAGTTACAAAATCATGGTAAACCAACAACAGGAATGAAAGAAATGGCAAGCCTCAGAAAGGCAATATTCTAATAAAAACAGAAAAATAGTTTAAATGTTTATCATAGTGTCAGATGTAGATGCCATTACATTATGAGTTCAAACTATAAGTTGGGATTCCACGGCACTTCATATTGATGTGGCATTGTTTTTATTCTACACAATTCCATATAATTCCATGACTGAAAGTTCAGGAATCCAGGCACATGCTTTAGGTGCATCTCAGATTTTGAGATACCAAAACCCAAGAGCAAGTTCACTCCTAAGTTAATTCTATGATTACTTTACAAGGACTATACTAACCACTTTGCAGCATGTATCTGTACTTAGACCTTAAGTCACCTGTTCTACTTTCGTGCTCAAATTTGGCAACAGTGAAAATCAGAAAACATCACCAGAGCGAAATAAATGGATAAAATTTTCCATTAGGTTCAGCATACAGAATTAAACGAACCCCAAAACCAGATACCGGAACCACACATCGTGCAGAACCATTGCCAAAGCACCCCTGGAACCATGCTTCGGCCTTGATTTGCACACTTCCTGGAAATTTGGAACCACCACGTGCTAAACCACACTCCCATCGCACTTCCTGGACACTTCGTAGGCCCCCCTGGATGCTCACTAGACACATCATGGATGTATGCTCCTCAATGGTAGTAATATACAGGTTTCTCCATGCATGTTGATACCATTCAATGTTCTCACCTTATTGGCACGAAATGGTTTCTGTCATAAATGATGCCCCTAAAGGATACAAGAGCCCTGGGTATGATAAGGCTAGAACCGTTGGACTTAATCATGAAAAAGCAAAAAAATCACATTCTTTGAATAGAATGACAAGTTCTTGGACTGACCATGAGGTGTCCATTGTATCTGATGGATGGACAAATGTAAAAGGCAAGCCATTGATAAGTGTTCTTGCTGTGTCTGTTAGTGGTGCCATCTTTCTTTCAGCATATGATTACTCGACAAATTCAAGACCAGCATCAACATTGCAGAACCATCACTTGAAACAATTGAGCGTATTGGGCCATACGATGTCATCCAAGTCATCACTGATAATGCTCCTAATTGTAAGGCAGCGGGAGCAATTATTGAGGATAAATACCCCAACATATTTTGGTCTACGTGTTTGGTTCACACAATGAACCTTTTGATGCATGATATTGTTCAGAACAAAAACAAACAATACAAATGGATTGGTGATTTGTACAAGAGAGGCAAAGAAATGATAAAATTTATTACAAATCATAGCAATACCCATGGCCTTTTCCGTAGTCACTCAAGATTGGAGTTGTTGAAGATTGCGAGGACTAGATTTGGTAGCTATTACCTCACCTTCAGGGACCTTTTGAAGGTAAGAGAGTCATTGGCTAGCATGGTATCAAGTCCACACTGGCAGGTATTAAAGGAAAGGGCTACAAATGCAACTGACAAGTAAGGTTTTGAACAGATGGAGGAGGCCGCTCTTGATGGTATGTTTTGGGCACGTGTGAGGCAAGTATTGGATTTCACCAAACCCGTTTATCACATGATTCAGTTTGCAGATATAGATAAACCAGTGATTGGCGAGGTGTATGAGGAGATGGATACCATGTTGGGGCAAATAAAAGATATTGTTCATAAAAGTGATCCCAACTTGTATAAACTAATTCACGATTGTGTGTGTATACGGTGGGATAAACTTAATGTTCTAATATATTGCTTGGTGTATATCCTTACGCCAAAATACTACTTTGCATCTTGGTTGGGCCAACCTGCACCAGGGGGTGGGGTTAGGATCAAACCCCATATAGATGAAGAAGTATCTACAAGATATTTGCAAGCATTAGAAAAGTTGATACCTGATAGGGAGGAATGTGCTAGTGTGCGTCTTGAATTAGGCGGATACTTCAGTTTCACTGGTTTGTTTGGTACCTTTCACGCAATGGAAGATACAGACATATTTGATGCTCTCACATGGTGGGAATCATATGGCGGCCAAGGACTTTTGCCAAAATTGGCAAAAAAAGTTCTCGCACGTTGTAAATACTTCCTCTGCAGAGAGGTGTTGGAGCACCTACAGCTTCATACATAATGTGAAAAGAAACAGACTCAATGAAAACCGGGCAGAAAGCTTGGTTTATGTGCACTACAACTTGAGGTTGTTGAGTCATTAATGTGATCGGGGTTATGAGAATCCAACATATAAAATTTGGGACAACCACCCAGAGGATGATAACTTGAAGGATGGCACTATACATCTTGAAGAACTGGAAGCAGAACTTATGAGAGAGAAAGATGAAGCAATAACCATGCCACCTCCACCATCCAGTAGCAGTGCTCGAGTCCCGAGTCTTGTTCCTTTGTTGTCGCCGCCTCCATCTACACCCTCACGTGGAGGGCATGTGCCTTCTGGTTCTGGTTGTCGGTCTGTGCAGGAGGAGACTCCTAGAAGGCCACCACGACCTGCTCATACATCAGACACTTCTCGTGGCAAGGGCCACATGAAGTAGTAGATAATAGATTTACAATTTACTTGTCTTTTCTAGTTTCTATTAGTTTTCATAACTGTTGAGTCTTGACTCTTTCATATTTATTATGATATTTTTTGTAAACAATATATGACAATTTAAGTTTGAAGTTTGAAGTTGGCAATTATAACTCATTGGTAATGATTCTGAATTATGAATATGATGCTTCGTGAAAGTTGTTTCATTTCATTTCATAATTCATTTTATAACATTTCATTTCATGTTAGATATTATTTCTTGTAATGGTTAAACTTAGCTTACAAGTACAACTTTGGTGATCAATGATGATAAATGTTATATATTGAATTTTCAATTTTGAAAGCTTGAAGTTGAAACTTTAAGATTGATGAATCATGATTCACGAGACTCAATATGTTGTATGTTACTAACTTGTGGACGTGGTTGATGAAGATTATAACTTCTAGATGATTGATGTTATATGGTTCAATGATCAATCTATGTTTTTTTATGTTTTTTATATCTAATTCATCATTCTACATGTTTTTGTTGACATATATGTATCAAAATATAAAAAATATATAGGATTATATAAAAATCACTCCGAGATTCGCTCCCAAACAAGGAGCTTATAAAAATGTCGCTCCCACACCCGTTTTCGCTCCCGCTCCCTGTTCCAAGTAACATTGTTCACGAGACTCAACATGTTGTATGTTACTAACTTGTGGATGTGGTTGATGAAGATTATAACTTCTAGATGATTGATGTTATATGGTTCAATGATCAATCTATGTTTTTTTATGTTTTTTATATCTGATTCATCATTCTACATGTTTTTGTTGACATATATGTATCAAAATATAAAAAAATATATATATTATATAAAAATCGCTCCGGGATTCGCTCCCAAACCGGGAGCTTTTGAAAATGTCGCTCCCGCACCCGTTTTCACTCCCGCTCCCCGCTTTCGCTCCCACTCCCAAGTAACACTATGTTATATAGTTTAATCCATGTTTTTATGTTTTTATCTTTTTTATAACTAATTCATCATTCTACATGCATGTGTTGACATATATGCATCAAAATATATAAAAACATATATTATATATAAATCGATCCCATCATAGAAGCTTCTGAAAATTGTCGCTCCCCGCTCTCGCTTCCAACTTCCAAGTAGCCTTGTTCAAAATATGCTAATTATTTTTTCATACCATGCGTGAGGTGCTTGCTTTAGGCCATAAAGAGACTTGATAAGCTTGCATAACTTATGTTCTTGACCCTTTACAGTGAATCCTTTTGGTTGAGACATGTATACATTCTCTTTCAAATCACCATTTACGAAAGTTGTCTTCACATTCATGTGATGAATCTTGTGCATATCTCGTGCTACTAAAGCCAACAAAGCACGAATGTTAGCCCATTTTGTTGTGGGGGGAAAAGTCTCCTCATAGTTTATGTCTTCCTTTTTGTGCATATCCTTAGCCAATAGCCTCACCTTATCCCTGTTAAGTAAGCCATTTTTGTAAACCCACTTGCAACTAATTGGTTTGGTTCCAAATGGAGGAACCAACAATTTCCATGCCCCATTCTTGATGAGAGCATCATACTCCTTTTGCATAGCTTCTTTCCACTCATCATAAGAAACAACTTCTTCAAATGAAGTTGGTTCAACATTAGTGGATAAATGTAATTCACAATCATATGAAATTTCTATATTATTTACATCACCTTAATCTAAATCATCTAAATCACCTCCATCATCTTATCTTGCTAAACTTCTAGATCTTGTCTTTCCAACCTCATTGAGATGAACACTTTCAAGTGTCTTTATGATCCAATTTGGACAATTCTATAATGGTCCAGGTTGCTCCACTGATAAAATTTGAGTCAACCATTCACGTGCTCCTACCACATTCCCCAAGGGCCAGGTTTGCAATGTCAATGACATCTCTATCGATGTCGTTAAGGATAAGATGTTTAGACTTATGACAAATGACAGGATGCTTACCATTGAAAGGGAAATGGTTCAAACCCTGACATTGAAATTCTCCCTTTCTGTTGAGTAGGACCCCATTTAGATTCTACAAACACTACTTGTTCCACCAATATGGCCTCCAAAGACCATTAAAGATTTGGATCTAATCTTCATGCCAAACTAAAGTAAGCTATTTCTCAGAGCAATTTGCTAAAACAAATTGTTAAGAGATGACTTGATTACTGAGCAATCACTTGAACCTCATCTTAACTCCTTTAGATTTTACACATGACCCACCTATTTCTTTGGTTGCTACACTTAAAAGGAAGTGTCAATGCTAATCTACCATCAACTATAGCAAAGGAGATAGATACATCATCATATTCAACATCAACAGCTTTAAACATGTCATATACCTTTGGAACCGGGTTAGGCACTTTTATTGTCCCGCAAATAAAAGGAAGCAACAAGTGAGGAAGATCATGAAGTCATCTAAAAAAACACAAAGCTTTCATAACACTAAAAGGCCTTAAATAACTCCAATGTAAAAATAAATTTTAGTAATGTGAGTCATATTTAAATACATAAATTTTATTAATATGAGTCATATTTAAATACAACCAGATATGACTTTTAGCTTCATCTTCCAATACCTCTAATGGCTATTTCTATTCACCTATCACTCTTCATATTTCTCCTAAATAAAAAATATTTGCAAGACAACATAATCCCTAGGATGAGATATATAATAGCTCACCCTTAAGCATATAACCTCTCATACACCCATTTTTGGTGCCACACTTTGCATTTGCAATTAACTAAATTTTTGGTGCCAAACTATACTTATTCTTTTATGATGTTAGGCTCCTTGAACTTCTTGTGCTCACAATCCCCTCTTCCCACCCACAACCAACTACTATTAAAATATCCTATAGATTTGGTATATTCCCCCTGTAACTTGTACTCTTGTTAAATTGTTAAAGAAGCCAACCATGACTTCTTCGACTATAGGCTAACAAACAATGTTTTGGCCAACATTACAAGTTGTTCAACTGATACTGTCGAAAATCACAATCGTCATTAGACCAAAACTCACAAGCTGTTTCTCAACAATCACATCGCCAGAGATAAGGATACACGAGAGGTGGTTAGTCCATGTCATGAAACACACGAGAGCGTTGATTTATCCAATGTCCAACAATCTCCCCCCAATGAGAGCCGAGTGTGTATTGAACTCGTGACCTATGCTCTGATACCACTTGTCGAGAATTGTGATTGTCATTAGACCAAAACCCACAGGGTGTTTGTCAATGATCACATCGCCAGAAATAAGGATCCACAAGAGGCGGTTAGTCCATGTCGCGAAACACATGGGAACATTGATTTATCCAATATCCAATAGATACCACTAGATATGGCAATCCAACTTGGTTATCTCCCAGATTTCAATGCATGTGCACAATGTAAAACTTATTCAAGCTAGCATTTAACAACATGACTCTCTTGATGCAATCAACAACCATGACCAGACATCCAGTCCAAACCATAGTCACACCACTAGAACTTAGCAACCCAAAATGGAGAGTCAACTCGGCAACGTGGCAAAACTTGGTGCAAAACACAACAATAACTTGGCTTATTTTAGAAAAACTAAAAGGGGACATAGACTTCGTAAAACTTGACAAAACAAAGATAGAAAATTCGACCATAACTCGGCAAACTGATAAGTTGCCAGGTTTGACCAAAATACGACAACTTCTGGCTGAAATGTCAGCATAGCTTGCCCAAATTGGCTGCCCGAGTATTCATCAGACCTAGTGAGTTTGGGTCGAAAACTCTAATTTTTTGGCCAAAATCGATCATTATCACCATAGAAAATTTAGAGAAGCTATCGAAATAAGAAAACACCCCAATAACCTCAACCATGATGACGGTTGGAAAATTAGTGACAATTGGATTCCTACATTAACTGGGGATTCTACTGTCCCCTAGGTACTCTCGGACCCTTTATCTCTTGATGGTTCACCTATCCCTAAAATCATTAAATTAATATTTTAATTAGTTCATTCAAACCTTAATTAACCTAATCAAGTACTAAACAAAAAAAACGGTAACCTTTATATAATCTAACATCAATATCTAGGAACTTCCTTAAACAATTTATCTCAAGATTATTAATTAATAAAGAGAAATATAATTAACATTCAATTAATAATCTATAGAAAACCAAATTAATTAATAAACATTATTAATTAATATCCAGAAACCTTTATAGATCAATACATAATATTAATCTAACATCACAACCTAGGAACTTCCTCAGTAATTTATCTCAAAATTATTAATTAATAAAGAGAAATAATAAACATTCAATTAATAATATATAGATAAATACATAAATCTATAAATAAATAAATAAATTTAGATGTTTTAATTATCTTGCAACATTTAAAACATTAAGGTTAAAACTAAGTAAATTTAATATCAATAATTCAACAAATTAATTAATATTAAAACTTTTAGTTAAACATTATAATAGTTGCACATCATAATATTACATCATCATGTTTGAATAAATAACATTAAGTATTAAATAATGTCAACTAAAATAATTAATACAAAAACTTTTGGTTAATAACATCACAAGTATCAATGCCCCCAATCGGGGTGGACAAAATGGAGATGTGCGGGATTATGATGGAGGAGGGATGGTGGCAATACAGACCACCTCTCAATATAATCATCCCACATGACAATAAGACGGCCTGCAGACGCGGCAGAAACCCGAGGCGAGGAGACGCCAGAGTAGTGGAGAACGAAGGAGGAAGGATCGGTGGCGATCGGACAATGGGACGTTGGGTAGGTGGCGACAAATCAATAAGAGTAAGCATGGGCAGAGCTGAAGACAGTATGATGCGAAGGAGGGCGACGAAGGAAGCGAGCAGTTGGCAGGTATTCTGTGCAATTTGTTTCAGGAAGGGGCAGAGGGCAACGGCAGGAAGAATGAAAAGGGCAGGTAACGACGTTAGCAAGACGGGAAGGCAGACGAGACAGGACAAAGACATGCAAGGAGCACAGATCGACACCGAGCAGGACTAGATGGTGACAGAAAAACATAATGCCTAGGAGGAAGAGAGGCCCCCTGAGCATAAAGACCAAAATCCTGCTAGGAAAGGAAGGGCGGGGATGACCAAAATGCTTGAGAAAGGACAGGAAGGGAAAGAAATAAACCTGGATATGAAAGTTAAGGAGGCTGGCAGTGAGGAATTCATAGGGAACATGTCATTTGAGGTGGGGCAGGGGAGCCAGGAAACTAACAGGTGCAGACTGCTTCGGCCAGGCAGAGGAAGAGGACGCAGAGGCAGAGGGGGATGACGTCAATCCGGCAGACAAGACTCGAGAGGGCCTTCACCAGTTCGTCTTAGGCAGGGACGGAAAACCATGAAGCATATGGTACAGGAGGCAGAGAAGGCCTACAATGAAGGAACCAACGAAGACATACGCAGGATCATCCAAGAAATGGAAAATAACGCAATGCAGGAGGATTCGGAACCGGAGATGGAGGATTGAGGCAACCTCATCCCTGACCCGGGCAATACAAGGGGACGCCTGTCTTTATACAAGCAGGCCTTACATGTATATTGGGCAGTGAAGCGGTTACTGGCAAAGGCTATGGAGCAAGTTGCAGAGGAAATGGCGGAGATGGCTCAGGGCATACCAAATCTAAGAAGAGAGATGAAAAACCTCCAAATTACTTTGCTCATGCATGTTGACACCTAATCCTCTGCGATTGGGTGAATGTGGAATGTGAACAGTGATCAAGAAGATGAACTGATCAGTCACATTCATGTATATAACAATAGCTACCTAATGAAATAAATGAATCAGTTTTTCTGCCAAGTCTGGAGTTACTCCTGGCCTGACATGGTATCAGAGCTCCCAGGTTCTAAAAATAGATGTAACTCCTCTGTCTGCCATATCCCCTCTGTCCTGCCATATCCCCTCTGCCATATTCCTTTCCAGCGCTGCCTCTATTCATAACGCATCTGTCCATATTCAAAAAAAAACTGATGCCATCTTCTCTCTGCCATCCGCTCAGCTTGTCGGATTTCTTGTTCTGGCTCAAACGTTTTTGCAGTCCGAAAGTTCTCTGCTATGTTAACGCTCTAGTGCTCTGGCATCGTTTTTTGGTTCATGAAACGCACTGCAAACTCACTTACTACACCTCATTACTGAACGTTGTTTTGACATTATTGAAACGCTGTGCTGCTCTTTTCATTCCATCTCAAACGTAAACGCTGTGCTACCCTTTTTCAATCCATTGAAACGCTGTAGGATAATTTGTGGCAACGATATTTAGCCTGCTCTCAATTGCAGTCATTTCCTCAAGCGCCACCGAATCTTCTCCAATCTGCTGCAGCTCGGGCATCAGGGATTTACCGAAGGGATTGATTCCTTACCAACACGATATGAATTACCAAGAATGGCAACGACTAAACCAGGCCCGAGGTCGATGATACTAGTTATGTCCGACATTCAATACAAGCAAACTGCTGCTACCGAATTGCGTGTTTTGAAGTTTGTCCTCCATTATGTTGTAGTTAAAATTCCTTTAATGACAATATATTAATTCTGTGCAAAATATTTGATGCATGTAGTTATATGCAAGAGAGGATGCATTAAATGTTAACGTTCACTGATTCGGCTGTCAGGCTTTGGAGGCTGTGGGGTCTAAACTCAAACGATATGTTATTTTGTCACCAAACGAACCTTAATCCATGGTATTGCCTACGGCATAGATATTGGTTTGTGCAGTCACTAGCCCATGAGAAAGACAGATATGGAGTCTCTTACAGTTTAAAATTGTGGAGTCGGCGATTGGGAAGACCACTGAGATATTTGAGCACCACAGATCTTTTGTTGAATTTTAAACTCGTGTGAAAAGATTGAGCATCCCATGTTGTTTACTGTTGCGCATGCATGGAATGATTTTTATTGGTAGCTGTGTACATTTTTGAAAGTCATTTTCTGTCTGTGTATTGAAGTTGTGATGACAGTGATTCAACGGGTATATGAAAATCTTATGTTAGAAATTTTAGTGGATGATAATACCCTTTGAGAATGCCCTTTTGAGTACATTTCTACTGTATATTGGCAGAAAAAAAATTTATCAGCAGAAGTTTTTTTTACAGAATGCATTCAATCATCTCTATGGTAGGAATAGTTCTCACTGGCAAGGAGAACTATCCTGAATGGTCCCGGATGATAAAACACACCCTCATCTTCAATGAGTTGTGGAAAGGAGTGTGTGTCGGAGAAGGAGACAATGACCCAGTACAGCCTACATCAGACAAAGAGCTCGTCATTTGGGATAACAAGAACAGCAAAGCATATGCATTAATCGCAGCATCTGTAAATGAAGAAGTAAGTCGCCATATTTCATCATATTCAACTGCCTTTGAAGCTTTACAAAAGCTCAAAGAACTCTATGACTCACATTCTGCACTTGAAGTTGTTCAGCTCATGATTAAACTCTTCACTCTTGAACTGAAAAATAATGATCCTCTTGCTCTTGCATCTGAAGTAAAATCCATAATGCATGATATCAAATCCACTAAGGTTGAGCTGGATATCCCTCTTATTGCTTTTCTCAAGGCACTCTATCCTACTTACTCCAATTATCTTGAGTCTTTACAAGCAAATGGAAATCTTAAAGATATAACCTTTGACTCTCTTGTGAAAAAGTTTGCTGAAAGAGAGAAAGCCTTTGGAAAGAAGACAGTCCCTGAATCTTCTGAAGAGACTGTTTGCCTTGCTCATAAAGAAAAGCATCCTGCTCAAGATTCTACAAGAGGAAGAGGTGGACGAAGAGGAAGAGGAAGAGGAAGATACTTCAGAGGCAGGGGGGGCAGACATTCTCAAGCAGAAAAAGCAGATCTGCATTGCATTCGCTGCAAACGAAATGGATCATATGATGCTTCTACATGCAAGCTACCATGGGACAAAATTGAGCAGAAAAGAAACCAGCAGAAAGGTAAAATTGATGATACAGACAAAGGTAAAGCACCTGAATCCGCTCACTATATTGAGGCACAATGTAACATTGGAGTAAATGAAGATTTGTTTAATGCTTCACTTGCTTCTTCGAAAAATGATTGGTTGCTTGATTCAGGAGCAACCTGTCATATGACTCATAGGAAAGATTTTTTTGAAGATTTCACTGACAATGTTGATGGAGCAGTATACTTTGCAGATCAGTTAAAAATCAAGCCATCAGGGCTTGGCACAATCAGGCTTAAACTGTCTGGTCTTCCAGACTTTCTTCTGGATCATGTTCTATATCTCCCACAGCTCAAGAGAAACTTGCTGTCCTTGGTCCACATCCGCCAGCAAGGTCACTCCATTCATATGTTTGATGGCAAGCTTGAGGTAAGAAAAGCATCTGACCACTCACTTGTCATGAGGGGAATAGAAGAAGAAAGGCTTCTCAAATTGCAAGGAACCTCTGCTCATGCACAACATTTCTCATATATTTCTCATCATGGAGAAGGTACACTTCCATCAAGTTTATTATGGCATGCTAGATTTGGACATTTAAACTATGACAGTCTCCGCTTATTGAAGAAAAATGGTGTTGCTGGTTTGCCTACAATTCCTAGGAAACATAAGCAATGTGATGCTTGCATTCTAGGAAAGCATAGCAAACAGTCTTTTCATGATTCACATTCAAGAGCACATAGGAAGCTTGAACTCATTCATTCAGATTTATGTGGTCCAATGCCTGTTCCTTCTGCAAATGGAAATAAATATATCATGACATTTATTGATGATTACACCAGAATGTGTTGGGTTTATTTATTGAAGAACAAATCTGATGCTTTTCAAACATTCAAGAATTTTCATAAATGGATTGAAAATGATGCACAATCTCATATTGGGTCTATTCGCACTGATAATGGAAAAGAATATACATCAAATGAATTTGAACACTATCTTCGCCAACATGGGATTAAACATCAAACAACTGTGCCTTATAATCCCCAACAGAATGGTGTAGCTGAAAGAATGAATAGAACAATCTTGAATATGGTACGATCCATGCTCTTTTTCAAAAATGTAAAGATAATGTTTTGGGCTGATGCTGTTCTATGTGCTGCATATATAAAGAATAGATGTCCATCTAATGCTATAAGAAACAAGACTCCTTATGAATTGTGGTATGGACATGTTCCTTCGGTAAAACATCTCAGGATCTTTGGTTCCACCTGTTATGCTTTGATACCAAAGGTACATAGAAACAAACTTGGTGCTAGAAGTCGTAAGTGTATCTTCCTAGGGTATTCAAACACCTCTAAAGTATACCGCCTCTATGATGAAGTAAATAAAAAGTTTGTTGTATCTAGAGATGTCATTTTTCTTGAATCATCCAAATCTGACAATGTTGTTGAGCGGCAACTTGATCGCTTGGATAGATTCGCAAAAACGAAATCATTTCAAGAATTTGATAATCAGATTCCACATCTTGAAGGGGGGATTCCTATACTAGAACAACATGTGGAATCTTCTTCTGAAGAACAATCTCCTCTGCATGAAACTCCAACAACGGATGATGCTTTAAGTGATGTAATTGATAGAATTAGGAGACTCAATCTTGATTCAGTCCCAACTCAATCAACAGAGCAGCCTGGACCATCTCAGAAAGGTCCCCCAAAGTGGCTGACAAAGACACTTGAAAGTGTTCATCCTGATGAAATTGGAAAAACAGGAACCAAAAATTCAAACCGACAAAATGGAGGTGATGTAGATGACTCTAATTCACCTGTTGATATGGATGTTACTTATGATTGTGAATTGAACTTGTCTACAGATTTTGAACCAACTTCCTTCAAAGAAGCTACTTCTCATGATGAATGGAAAGAAGCGATGAAAAAGGAGTATGATGCCCTCATAAAGAATGGCACTTGGAAGCTGGTTGATCCTCCATTTGGAACCAAACCAATTGGCTGCAAGTGGGTCTACAAGAACAAATACAAAGCTGATGGCTCACTTGACAAGCACAAATCTAGGCTTGTGGCAAAAGGCTTTGCACAGAAGGAAGGGGTCGATTATGAGGAAACTTTTGCCCCCACAGCGAAATGGGCCACCATCCGGACACTCTTTACACTAGCTGCTCAGAACGGTTGGAAAGTCCATCAAATGGATGTAAAAACTGCATTCTTGAATGGAGATCTAAAAGAGAATGTTTTTATGTCCCAGCCTAAAGGATTTGCTGTGAAAGGACATGAACATAAAGTATGCAAACTTGTGAAGTCCTTGTATGGCCTCAAACAAGCACCACGAGCCTGGTATGAAAAACTAACTGAGCATCTTCTGAAACTCAACTTCAATCATTTTGATCTTGATGATGCAACTTTATTTGTCAAGAAAGTTGGCAAAACAGTTGTATATCTTGTGGTATACGTAGATGATCTTTTAATGACAGGGAACAATGAAAGCTATATTGCATCCATAAAGAAAGAATTAGGAAAAAGTTTTGAAATGACTGATTTGGGCTATGTTCATTACTATCTTGGCATTGAAGTAACCCAACATCCAAAATCTATATTTCTTTCTCAAAAGAAATACATTGGAGATTTGTTAAACAGATTTGGCATGACAGAGTGCAATCCTCTTTCTACTCCAATGGAACAAAACTTAAAGCTCACATCTATTGAAGGAAAGGAATTTGAGGATGCAACAAAGTATAGACAGCTTGTAGGAAGTCTCATCTACCTCACTACTACCAGACCAGACATTTCATTCACTGTTGGAATCCTCTCGAGGTTCATGCAAAAGCCTTGTGAGGGACATTGGTCTGCTGCAAAAAGAGTTCTAAGGTACTTGAAGGGAACTCAAGACCTTGGAATCAAGTATACACAGGTGGACGACTTCAGCTTGATTGGATACTCTGATTCAGACTTCGATGGAGACAAAGAAACTGGAGTATCTACTTCAGGATATGCTATGAGTCTTGGATCAGGAGTTGTCTCTTGGAGATCACGCAAACAATCAGTTCTAGCAGATTCCACAACAGAAGCAGAATACGTGGCAACAGCTGAAGCAACGAAAGAAATTGTGTGGCTCAGGAAAATTCTTGAAGATTTGCAGGTAAAACAAGTACAATCAACTCCACTCATGATTGACAACACCTCTGCAATAAAGTTGGCCAAGAACCCAAAGTTCCATGATCGTACAAAGCACATCAATACTAAATATCATCTGATCCGACATCATGTTGAGGCCAAAACAATCCATCTTCGTCATTGTTCCACAAATGAGCAAATTGCAGACATCTTCACCAAAGCGCTTGGAAGAGAAAAGCTTGAAAGATTCAGAACGATGCTTGGACTCACCAACATCCCTTCAGATTAAGGGGGGGAATGTTGACACCTAATCCTCTGCGATTGGGTGAATGTGGAATGTGAACAGTCATCAAGAAGATGAACTGATCAGTCACATTCATGTATATAACAATAGCTACCTAATGAAATAAATGAATCAGTTTTTCTGCCAAGTCTGGAGTTACTCCTGGCCTGACAATGCAAGACAGCAAGCTGGAAGAAATACAATAACAGCTGAAGAAGATAGCTACAGCGCCCCGGGAAGAAGAAACTTAGCCTGAAATCATGGTAGATTAATCTCTCTAGATTAAGTCAATGGTTTTTGTGTTAACTCTCTGAGAGCAAGTTTTCCTTTTTGTTCTGTTTTACGAAGATCATGTTGATAGGAAAACAGATTAGTATTTTTGACAGTGAAGTGTATTTGGCATGGATTGGCAGACTTTGTCTTTTTTGTTACTGGTCAGGGTATAAAGACTTAAGGTGGCCAACAGACCCGGTTCCCCTTCGGGGCGGGTTGAGGCCACCAAACGTTTGTACTTATTTTTATATGGATAAATAGAAAACAAAGGTCCTTCTTTAGCTGACAAAAAAAAACATCACAAGTATCAATTAATAAAAATAAAAATAATAATCATCATGAACATATAAACATACAAATATCAAATAAACTTTTAAATATTTAATCAAGTAAACTAAATTTATTTCTGAACATTAGCAAACCTGTTGGCTCCATACATCATCATCTCAACCCTATCCTCTATTTATTGCCCCATTATTTTCTGACTTTTTCACACTTCTGATCCTGATGATGAACCACAGAGGTTGGTTTGAAACGTCGATACAATACAATCATGAATGCGATGACTCCAGAAGACATCACTACACAAAATGAAGATCGCAGAAGCCTCAAATCTATAAATGACAAGACTTCCATCAGCAGTACAGACTTATGTTAATGGAAGCATAAATGATATCTCCCATGCAAGACATATGTTCAAAGGCTGGCAACTATGGCAGCATGGCATAGGGAACACACTGGAGGTGTTGAGAAGTTGCACATACTATACATATACACCTTGTATATCTCTGTATTTTTCCTTCTACTAGGTTCCAGTAGCAGAAAGAGGGCCTATAATCTGCATATTACAACCATGTCTCTGTATTTTTTTTGGTCCGGATCATGGGGCGTGAAGTAGATCAAATCTAATGGAATTCACTTCCTCCCACAAACAAAGAATTTTGGACACCATTAGATGTGCATCCAGGACGGGTATTTTGCCCTCTTTTATATCTCCTATAGAGCAAAAATCATAAGTGGAGAGACTGTCATGATAGAAAATTCGTAAGTGGTCTGTACAGACCTTCGAAGCCACAGTGAGAACTTGGGTACCTAATAATACCAGCACAAAATTCAAAAACCAATAGACACTGTTATCTTTACAGAACAACGGCAGTATTCACTGAAATTTGTTGAGTTTAATCAAGGTTTCTAGGCTTTTTGCAGGCAGTATGTGACATCTACCCTCATGTTACGGCTTGAATTGGCTTTAAAGAAACAACAATGTATGCGCACTGGCCTTTTTGAGTGAACATGTATGTACGGATATGCTAAAAATGGGTTTTTAAAAAGCCCCCAAGGATTTTTAAAAAGCCCCTAGCCCACCAACAACAGCTTCTTGAAAACAATGGGAACTCTTTTCTGAGAGAGCCACTGCCCCCCTTCCTCCCAAACACACAGGATTACAGAGAGAAACCAATAATTTTTTTTTTTTAATTGTTTCTAAATTAAAAGCCAACTCCAAACAGACGCAAAGCTTTGACCCCATAGATGATAATGTAGATGACATTGCAGAAAGCAACAGAAACTCACCGTGAATAAGTAGGCTGCCAAGATCCATATACGATTTTCCTGGTTAAATATGAATTGCAGCACAAATCCAATAATTGAGAGCTGAAGGAATGACCTTGATATTGAATAAACCATTTCCCATCCCAAGCCAAGTTTCAGCAAAAAGGACAGCACCACTGACACAGCCACTATTGATGTTGCAGCCAATGGCTGCAGCATTCCTTTGAGGTATTCTTCCCAATTAAAAGCCATTACACCGCAAGTGACACTATGTAAATTTTCTGGAGAATCAAAGCACTCAAGGTTCTCTGTTTAAGTTCGCTCATACAAGTTTGAAATGTCTCAGGTGCTAGTCGATTGGTTTTAAAGGCCAATATTAGCGTGGAATGAAGGGTTGAGAGACCGGGGGAGGCTGATCCAGTGGAAAATTCAGAATCCATCTCCTATTATGGTCAGGCTCTAACTGGTGTGCATCTTAATCAGTTGACCGCCGGGTTTTGCGGAGGTGATGTCCATGTAGCTAATCAATGGGGCCTCTTTCCTAAAAAAAACCACTGCCCTTCTTCCTCCCATTACAGACAACTACAAAGAAACCAAAAATCTCTTTCTTATTTTTTAATTGTTTCTAGATTGAAAGCAACTCCAAACAAACCCAAAGCTCTGATCCTATAGATGATAATTCAGATGGTAATTCAGAATGCAACAGAAACTCACCATGAATAAGTAGGCTGCCAAGATCCATATAGCATTTTTCTGGGTAAATATGAATTGCAGCACAAATCCAATAATTGAGAGCTGGAGGAATGACCTTGATATTGAATAAACCATTTCCCACCCCAAGCCAAGTTTCTGGAAAAAGGACAGCGCCACTGCCAAAGCCACTATTGCTGTAGCAGCCAATGGCTTCAGCATTCCTTCGAAAAACTCTGCCCATTGAACAGCCATTACGCCCCAAGCGACACTTTAAAATTTCTCAAGAACCAAAGCATTCAATGTCCTCTGTTTAAGTTCGCTCATACAGGTTTGAGATGTCTCAGCTGCCATCTGTTTAGTTTTGAACGCCAACATCAGCGGGGGCCGGAGGGATGAGAACCCTGGGGTAGGTTGAACCAGTGGAGAATCCACCTCCTATTATGGGCAGGCTCTAACTGGTGTGAGGCTTTAACTTGTGTGTATCTCAATCCATTGACCATCGGATCTGACAAAGGTGATATCCATGGATCAAATAAATGGACTCTTCCTATCTTTATTATATTCATAGAATCGCTAGTTGAAAGCTTATCACCACCATGCGGGCCCTTCAATGTACCTGCAACTTTATTCCTATGGAAAATTGGTTGAATTAGTCCGTGGTACCCCGTACTAACAGAGCTATACCCTTTATAATGTCCCGCACCCGAAAAAGTAAATCTATCCCTCTCCTATTCCCGAAGTACTTTAAAAAGTGATATAGAGTTAAAACAAGCGTGCATGTAATGCATGATACTGCCGAATATTGAAATATAATAAAAGAGATAATACTTCGCTGAATAATAAAATACAATAAAAATGGGAAGTAATATAATTAAAAAAATACTTTGTTGAATAATAAAATATAATAAAAAAAATCTATTATTGTGGATTGTAGTCAGTGATGATGATGTTCACCGTTGGTTTGATAGGATAAATATGATATGTTTCCTTATTATTAAAAAATATAATATAATAAAAAATTGATATTTTCATGTGTTTATAATAAAAAATGATATTTTCATATTTTCATGAGGCATCTGGCAGGAGTGAGAGCCTGCTCCCGATTACGGACCACCAGCAGGGTTATGCCAGGTGGCGTGGTTTTCCTATTTAACAGTGATGAGTCAAACCCAGCATTCGCGGATAGCAGCCAGAGATGGCTGTCCTCACTGTTGGTTTGACACCTGAGTTGATAGGTTTTACCACCTTCGGAAAAAAAAAAAAAAAAAATGATATTTTCATATGTTTATATGGGGTTAAAGTTTCTAGTGTTTTTATTTTGATTTGTGATTATGTGTTTATATGGGGTTAAACTTTCTAGTGTTTAGTGTTTTCATTTTGAATTGTGATTATGTGATCTAAAAGTCATGGATCATTGTGTTAGCTTGTGATTATGTGATTTAAAAGTCATTGGATCATTATGCTATGAATAGTAGGATTAGAGTTTATTTTCATAGTTGTTATGGTATTGACCAGCAAAATAGTGGGATTAGAGTTTATTTTTCATTGTTGTTATGGTGTTGGTCATCGAAATATCTGTGTTCACCATCTGAATATCTTTTAAAATTGAATTTGGGCTTCACCTTTATGGTGTTACATCGGAATATATCTTTTAGAGTTGAATTTGGGCTAGTGGGATTAGAGTTTATTTTTCATCATTGTTATGGTGTTGACCATCCGAATACTGAGTTGACCATCTAAATATTTTTTAGAGTTGAATTTGGACTTCACCTTTATGGTGTTGAGCATCAGAATATATCTTTTAGAGTTGAATTTGGGCTTCACCTTTCTTTATATAAATGACATCTGGGAATTTAACATAGTTATTTGTTCATTTGTAGATATAGAATTCAGATTTTCCATAGTGATATTTGAAAGCTATGGACATTTCAAACCCAAAAGAAAATTCATCATGGGAGCCAATTTAACATAATTAGAATTATTTGTTCATTTGTAGATATAAAATTCAGATTTTCTATAGCGATATTTGAAAACTAGGGACATTTCGAACCCAAAAGAGAATTCATCTCTGAGACAATGGTCGAAAGAAAGCAAATGTATAAATACAAAGAAACAAAAAAAAGAATGGTAAACGGAGAAAACCCTAAACCTAAAATGGTTTGCTAAGCAAAACCCTAAACCTAAAATGAAAATATATTTAATTATTAAAGATCATTCTGGAGTAATAAAAATAATAAAATTATATATAATCTATATAATCCTAAAGAAAAAAAAAAAACAAAAACAAACAGTGATAATTATTATTACAAACTATAATATAATAATTATTTATTAGGAACCATAATATAACAATGTTGAATAAAAATATATTATTATATAATATATAATAATAATATTATTATAATAAAATTGAGTTAATATATTATTTTGATTTATATTTTATTTATTTTGTTTTTTTATTTTCTTAATATTATTTTTAGTTTTATTGTTTAGTAGGGTTAAATTTGATTTGATTATTTTTATTTTGTTTGTTTGTTTATTTATTTATTTATTATTTATTTATTTTTATCCAAGATGAACCACACTAGATTGTTCAAAACGTGTTGACTTAAAGTTCTCTTAACATTCATAATAAATATATTATTAATATCAATAATACTTCCATAAATATATAATATTAATATCTCCAATATCTAAATAAATATATATATTACTAATATTCAAATGTAAGACAATATTATTAATAATGATGATGATGATAATAATAATAATAAGTGAATTATTTGTCTGAATATAATATAACCATTTCTTTAAAACAAATATTATTAGTATTAGTAATATGTGTAATAACTATAGTGATATGTATAATAACTATAGTAATAATATAATTATTATAATATATAATATTAGTATGTGTATAATAAACAAGGGCTACATAGTCGCTAGTCCTTGTAGCTTAGTTTAAATATAGCTCAATGAAACAAAAACTATAATAAAAACAAAGATTTCATCACAAAAATAAAACAACTAATAAAATATTATATTGTTAAATGCCATCACCAAAAATTAAGAAATATGATTAATTAATATTGTTTATGTTAAAATATGTGTGTTTTATTTTTATTAATATATATAATTGTCATTAATTAAATTTATTAAAATATGTTTTTAATATAATAATAAGTCACCCTTAAATTGAAAATATTGTGAAAAAATTATAATTCATGAAAATAGAAATAATAAAAAAAGAAAGAGAAAAAATAAAAAAGTTAAATAAAAAGGAAATAAAACTAAAAATAGAAAATTAATAACTAATAGAAATGGAAGTTACTAAACAACACATAATAAGACCTCAACCAATCACCTTACAAATAAATAAATTTCAATAATAATAAAAGGAATAAAAATTGAATTCCTAATGTTAAACTATTGATAAACGTCATGAATTTTTGGTCAAAAACAAACTAATAGCCAGTTAAAGGAAAAATTGACGTTATACCATGTCTGCTTATAATAATGACATAATATTATAATTTATATCTAATATTATTATAATTAATGTATATACATTAATATGTATTTAGCCAAGTTATATGGTATTATTTTGGAAAAGAAGTTGAGCATATGGCTTGAAAGTGAAGGTAAGCGCGTTAAAGGCCAAGTGGGTTTTAGAAGGCATCACTCAACAACAGATCACCTCGTTATGCTTAGGATCATTGTGGAGGAATGTCATAATGATAAATCCAATCTCTTTTGTTGCTTTGTGGACTTCATAAAGGCTTTCGATATGGTTCCTAGAAACAACCTTTGGAATAGATTAGAAGAGCTAAAGGTTCCTTTCGAGTTGAGAGCTACCGCTATAAGGTTATACGAGAATGTAATTGCCAAGCTAAAAAGCAATGAGGGGTGGTCGAAACATATTAAATGTAATATCGAAGTTAAACAAGGTTGCTTCCTCTCCCCTACCCTATTTGGCATTTACATCGACAAGCTTGAAGGTTATTTAGAGGAAGCAGGATATGCTGGCACGATCTTCGTTGGGATAGTCATCATCCTTCTTATCTATGCTGGCGATATTGTTCTTCTCGCAAGGTGCTCATCTGATCTTGATAAGCAACTTAGGCTTCTTAAGGATTTCTCCTCTACCATGGGTATGACTATTAACACTAACAAAACAAAAATTATGATTATCAAATCCAAGATGGACACTTACGCTAATTTTATGTATGACAATAATAACTTGGAGGAAGCGTATTCTTACAAGTACCTAGTAATTGATATTCATCACAAGCTCAACTGGAACTATAGCATTGAGAAAAGGATTAATGGGGGGTGGAAAGCTTATTTTGGTCTTGAAAATAATTGTAAAACAGCAAACCTCGTAATGTGGGATAAAAAGAAGTTCTTCTTTGGTATTTGAGTCATCTTGCTTGTCGTGGTCGGAATGATGAGTTTAGTAATAAAGATATTGAAGTCTAGTCTTTTAGATCCAGGGTTGGGATTCATACAAATCAACATATTATGCTTGAAAACCCACATCCACGTGTGGGTCCTTTTAACCAGGATTTAAACAATTTCACGGTCTTTGTGAGATTAATATCATGGGGACCCCTTTTTGTGTAACTAAAAACCTCAAATCTTGTCTCCTCACTCACAACCAAGATCTAATATTGGGTCAAAATCCCATATGACACCTTTTGGCTTCTACATGAAGGACGACAACTTCAAGATAAAAAATTGCTCAACAAGTATGACATAACCAAAGATGCCTCGATTTATATTGTATCAAGAATAACAGGAGGAGATAAAGGCTAGGGTGTGTCCTCCTCATCCCAACCCAAATCCTTTAAAGATGCCATAAAGCTAGGACCCACACCTCCAAACCCTAAAGATCTCTTAGGGTTAGCATTCGTGGTGGAACAAGCGGTGGAATCACCATCTCTTGAAGTTGATAATGTTATATCTAGACTCTTGGTTGCATATTATGCACAAAAGGAAATTAGTTTATGTTTTAATGGATTTTGTCCCTCCTCATCCACACTAAAGAAATGGGTGAACCAAAATTGGTCTCAGAATATAGTGTTGCATTTTTCCTCAAAGGATATTTGTTGTGTTCTTTAAAAAATTAGAGGACCAAAAAAAGGTTTTTGATCGAGGACCCTAGATTTCAGGCTGATATGGTCTCTCTTTCCAACCATGGTTTCCTGAATTTAATCCTCTTACCATGAAGTCTCTGGAAACCCCAGTTTGGGTAAGGCTTCTGAACATACCCATTCAGTTTTTACATCCAAATATATTAGAAGATGTGGAGAATTTACTAGGTCACTTCATCAAAGTAGACAATGAAAGGCTTTCAAAAGCATTGTTTGCATGTGTCAAAGTGGAACTTAGTAAGTAGTTCCATAATAAAAACCTCCTCAAATAAAGGGTAGGATTTATCTACAACCGGTGGATTATGAAAACACCGCTTTTCATTGCAGGAATTGTCAACAACCTAGACATATCCAAAATGTTTGTCCCTTTTCGCAAGGGCCCCATACCCACCCATATGCTAAGAAAAAGAACCATGGATGGAAAGATCCAAAGGGAACCAAAGGATCCAAGACCATTGTGGCTCGCAAGCAGGACAACACAGAAACAAAAGGCATCTATTTCCCACCTAGCCCCATTAATATTAGCTCAACCTCATGTTGACCCTTCTCAATCCCACAACAAAGGAAGCTCAAATTTCGATCTAAAAGGAAGGAGACTCAAAGATAACTTCGGCTCGAACAATGAGTGGGAACAAACACACCCATGAATCAAATCACGTGGGTAGCGATAAGGAAACAACAAATATGTCAGAACCTTTAGCAATTGAAACGTCTCAAGGAAATGTTGTCATTGTCTCATCTACATTTGCTATTAGTAATTCCTAAGAATGGATAGACATTCATAAGATAAATTGAAAGAAGTAAAACCCCATGAACAATCCTAGGAGCTAAGATCAAGAAGGTTGTAAATGTATTGTTATGTATTTTTCTTATTAGAGATGGAAAGAATGATGTAATTTGATATTTTGAAGTAATATAATTCAATTTACTAAAAAAACATATATACATTTAGAAAAACATGTAATAAGATTCTTACCCATGAAGATTCACTCCACTTAATCATGGAGATTTTAAACATATAAATAAGCTTTGTTACAATATCACGGGCCAATAACATGGCTTACTAATACCACATGCCCAAAAACGCATCACTCATATTCATATGGCACATGTTCACATGACATATTTTTTTAATTAATCAATTTAATTAAAAGAGTAGAAAGAGCATAACGAGGTTAGAGATAAATCTCAACCTTTGATATGTGTATATACTAAAAAAAATCTAAGATATTATGTGGAGGTTAAATATCTATCATCCACCTAATAATTATTGATAATTAAAATAAAATTTTTAAAGTCTATTCCAAACTAAATATGTCTATAAACATATATATATATATATATAATTTAAATTTTTATATAATTTAATCTACAAAAATATTAGAAAATTGATTCCAAAAACTATAAAGTAAATATTTAATATAATTGTAATAAAACTTGTGATTATATAGTTTTAATAATTAATTTTAATTGTTGGTTAAAAAAGGATATTACTTAAAGGAAAAAAAGATATGATAATAATTTTGAAGTGAGTAAATTGCTCTATCTATCAAGTATGACAATTTTCTACAAAATTATTTCTCCACTATGTTGAAACAAAAAGTCATTTAATGTTTTAATGTTTTAGTTATAAAATATATTTTTATTAAACATAAATTTATTTTAATAGTTAAATTATATGTGCAACTTCGAGGGTTAGTTCAATTGGTTGAGGCTTGTTGCTAAAATACTTAGCTATTGGGAGTTCACAGGTTTTATTCTCTTTGACACCCTTGGGGTAAGCCCTAAATTAGTTTGGGCAGAGAGTGGTCCCTGCGGGTGAACCTACCCTGATTTTCTAAAGGAAAAACTATTTAAATTGTGTGTGTGTGTGTCATAGAGGAACCCAGTAGCTTGTTTGACATGTAACTACTAGTAAACCCTTGGGGGTCTACGACATGTCTTCCTCTCCATAAAAGAAATCACAAACGGGAGATTTGAACCTTAGATCTCTCAGTTTCATAGATTTCACATTACTTCGATCACCAATTAAATTGCCCCTAGGACAAATTATATATATATATATATATATATATATATATATATATAGAAATACAAAATTTATCTTTTAATACCTCATATTGTAATACCACCTTGTTTTTTTGGTTAAAAAGTTTTAATTCAAAAAACATTAACAAAAGACTCTTAATCATTAAAGTTGTTGTTTTTTTTGTTGGGGGGTGGGGGGGGGGGGTGATGAATTAGGTTTATTTGTTTAATTATATTTGAGAATTTTGTTATATTTTAATGTATGTTGCTCAACCATGGCTTTTGTATATGTGATTCTATTTCAATGTATATATATGTAGATTATGAATTTTGTATATGGTTTTTATATTTGGGTTAAATTTTTGAACTTGAAAATGCTAGGCCAAGCATTGGTAATTCCACAAATGATGCATTCTATTAGGAAAATCATGAATATATACCAAGAAAGGGAGACTATTGGAATTTTCATTCCAATGTTTCTTCATCTTCTCATTTGTGTATTTACAATAATTTCCTAATCCCTAAAGATCAGGTGTCAACATCCCCCCCCCCCACCCCTTAATATGAAGGGATGTTAGTGAGTCCAAGCATCATTTTGAATCTTTCAAACTTTTCTCTTCCAAGATCTTTGGTGAATATGTCTGCAATCTGCTTGATTGTGGAACTACAGCGTAGGTGAATAGTTTTGGCTTCAACATGATGTTGAATCAAATGATACTTTGTATTGATATGCTTGGTTTGATCATGGAACTTTGGGTTCTTGGCCAACTTTATTGCAAAAGTATTGTCAATCAAAAGAGGATTAGAATGCACTTGTTTCTCCTGGAAATCTTCAAGAATCGTCTTGAGCCACACAATTTCCTTCATTGCTTATGCAACTGCCACATATTCTGCCTTTATTGAGGAATTTGTTGAAATTGATTGTTTGCATGACCTTTAGGATACAACTCTTGATCCAAGACTCATAACATAATGTGAAGTAGATACCCCACTTTCTTTATCTCCATCAAAATATGAATCAGAGTATCCAATCAAGTTGAAGTCATCCACCTATGTATACTTGAGTCTAAAGTCTTGAGTTCCCTTCACATACCTTAGTTTTTTTTTTCAGCATACCAATGACCCTCGCAAGGCTTTTTCATAAACCTAGAGAGGATTCCAACAACAAATGAAATGTTTTATCTGGTAGTAGTCAGGCAGTTAAGACTTCATATGAGTTGTTTGTACTTTGTTACACCCTAAAATTCATTTCCTTCTGTGGATGTGAGATTTATATTTTGTTCCATTGGAGTGGTCAAAGGATTTCACTCATCCATGCCAATTTTTTTCAACAAATTTCCATTGTACTTCTTTTGGGAAAGGAATATAAACTTCAAATGTTGGTTTACTTGATTACCTAGATAGTAGTGAACATATCACAAATTTTTCATCTCAAAACCTTTCCTCAATTCTTTCATTGTAGATGCAATGTAATTTTCATTGTTCCCTATCATCAATAGATCATCTACATACACCACAAGATATACAATAGTTTTTCCAACTTTCTTGACAAACAAAGTTGCATCATCAAGATCATAGTGTTTGAAATTTAGTTTCAGAAGATGCTTAGTCAATTTCTCGTACCAGGCTCGTGGTGCTTGTTTGAGGCCATACAAGGATTTGAAAAGCTTACATACTTTGTGCTCCTATCCCTTCACAACAAATCCTTCTGGTTGAGACATAAAAACATCATATTTCATATCTTCATTCAAGAAAACAATTTTACATCCATTTGATGGACTTTCTAACCATTATGAGATGCTAAGGCAAAGAGAGGCCAGATGGTAGCCCATTTTGCTATGGGGAAAAAAGTCTCCTCATAATCTACCCCTTCTCTATGAAAAACCTTTTTCCATGATCCTAGATTTATACTTGTCAAGTGAGCCATCTGCTTATACTTGTTCTTGAAGACCCACTTGCAACCAATCGGTTTGGTTCCCAATGGAGGGTCCACCAACTTCCAGGTTCCATTCTTTATCAAAGCATCATACTCTTTATGCATTTCTTCTTTCCATTCATCATTAGAAGCAGCTACGAAGTTAGTTTGAAATATGTAGACAAATTTATTTCACAATCATAAGAAACATCCATATCAACAGTTGAATAAAAATTGTCTACATACCCTCCATCATGTCTAAAAGAGTTTCTTGTTTATGTCTTTCTAGCCTCATCAATATGAACACTTTCAAGTGGCCTAGGAGCCATTTTGGAGGACCTTTTTGAGATGGCCCATTCTATTCAATTGATTGAGATGGGCCTGAATCAAGATTTAGCCTTCCAATTCTCTCAATCGCGTCTCTCAAAGTGTCTTCTTGATTAGTGGTTGGAGCTTCATAAGGGGGAGAGAGTGCTTCAGAAGGAGATTCCATAGATTGATTCAGGATAAGGATCCCCCCTTCAAGATGTGGAATCTCATTATCAAATTCCTGAAATATTTTTCATGCCTAAATATGTCCAAGCGATCAAGTTGTCGCTCAACAACATTGTTAGTTTTGGAAGATTAAAGAAAGACCACATCTCTTGATAATATAAACTTCTTATTTACTTCATCATAGATACAGTTTGCTTTGAAGGTATCTAAGTACCCTAATAAGATATATTTTTGACTCCTTGCACCATGTTTATTTCTTTGTTCCTTAGGTATCAAGGCATAATAGGTGGAACCAAAAACCCAGAGATGCCTCACTGGAGGAATGTGACCATACCACATTTAATAAGGAGTCTTGTTTTTGAAAGCATGAGATGGACACCTATTCTTAATATACATTGCACATAGAACTGCATCAACATAGAACATCAGCTTAACATATTTTAAAAACATAATTAGACGTACCATATTTAAGATTGTCATGTTCATTCTTTCGGCTACACCATTTTGTTGAGGATTATAAGGCATAGTTGTTTGATGTTGGATCCCTTGTTGGCAAAGATAGTTTTCAAATTCATTCAAAGTATATTTCTGTTATTAGTATGAATAAAGCCAATATGAGATTGTGTATTGTTTTCATCCATGCATGAAAGATTTAAAGTTTCAAAAGCTTCATATTTGTTCTTCAATAGATATACCCAACACATTCTGGTGTAGTCATCAATAAAAGTCATCATGTATTTATTTCCATTGGTAGAAGGAACTGGCATAGGGTAACACAAGTCAGAATGAATCAGTTCAAGATTTCTATGTAATCTAGAATGAGAATCATGAAATGACTGTTTGTTGTGTTTCCCTAAGATACAAGCATCGCATTCCTTAAGTTTCCTAGGAATGGTTGGCAAACCAGTAACACTATTTCTCTTCAATAAATAAAGAGTGTCATAGTTCATATGTCCAAATCTAGCATGTCATGAGAGACTGTATGGTAGTGCACCTTCATCATATTGAGAAGTACATGAAAAGTTTTGTGCACGAACAAAGGTTCCTTACAGCTTTAAGAGTCTTTCTTCTTGTGTCCTAGTCATGAAAAGTGAGTTTTCTGATGTTTTTCTCACCTCAACCTTGAGATCAAATATGTGAATGGAGTGTCCTTCCTAGCGGAAGTGAACCATGGACAAGAAGTTTCTCCACAACTTTGGGAGGTAGAGAACATCATGTAGAAGAAAGTTAGAGAGACCAAGCAATTTGAGCCTGATGGTGCCAAGCTAGGATGGCTTGAGTTTTAACTTGTCTGCAAAGTAGATTGTTGATCCATCAATATTGTACTTAATTATTCAAAGAATATCTTTGAAAATCCATGTGGCAAGTTGTTGTTGAATCAAGCAACCATGCATCTTTCCACGAAGAAAGTGAAGCATTAAACAAGTCTTTAGTTACTCCAATATTGCAATGTTAATCTGAACTTAAACAAGAAGGCAACAAATTATAGATTTAACCATAAATACAGAGATGCAACAGAAATAAAAATTCATTTCATTAAAATCAAATACTGAAATATGCTTACAAATAGAATGGAAATAAGACTAGCTCAGGCGATGGTAGCTTATATTTGAGAAGAGATGTGGTGGCTACATGCCTCTAAACTATGTTACAATGAGGCTCAGAGGCCTATTTATTATTGAGAAACAATGGAAAACCCTAAACATCCAAAAACCTAACCCTAGGAGATGAAGCACCAAAACTATGGGCCCCGTTTGGGTAAATTGGTACATCAACTTCCCAGGGTCGTAACTTTGGCATACGATCTTCGTTTGACGTGCATAATACCTCATTAGAAAGATCTATGAAAGGACTATAAATTCCAAGTGGCCCCTTGATTTTCCCCAAAAAAAGGTCATATATCGCCTCAAAACAGCTCCGGAAGTTCAGGACTCGAAAAACTACCAAAAATAGTAAATTGTGCTACAATTAAGGAAACTGAAAAATTGAAAGAGACAATGGTGGAGGTCCAAGTGGAATAGGTGAGTGGCCACCAACATCCACTTGGATCATCCCTCCCCCCTTAGGAAGCAATGGTCCCCATTTCCTTTGAGTGCCTCGATGATATGGGGAAACTTCTATTGAACTTGGTCCCTGGTGAGCCACTTGCCTTGGTGCAGGAGTTGGCTAGCTTTGACAACCCCATATAGTTGGATCTTCTGTTGACAAGTGTTCTTCCCAACTTTTTCTGAAGATGGGGATGACGTCTAGATAAATAACCACATATGAGTTGGTGAAGGGCCGCAAGATGTCATCTATTAGCCTCATAAACGTAGCAGGGGAATTTGTCAACCCAAAGGGCATAACCAACCATTCAAAAAGGCCTTCCTTAGATTTGAAGGCGGTCTTCCATACATCTGTAGGCTCTACTGGAACCTGGTGATAGCCAAACTTCAAATAAATCTTGCTGAAATACTTTCCCCCCTTGAGTTTGTCCAAAAGGTCATCAATCGTGGGATTGGTTACCTATTCTTGACAGTGATTTTGTTTAGTGCCTAATAGTCAATGCAGAGCCTCCAGGTCCCATCCTTCTTCTATACAAGTACAATCGGGCTTCCACAAGGCGAGGAAATTGGTCGGATGTGCCCTTTTTGCAGCAACTCTTGGATTTTCCGCTTGATCTCTTCATTTTCTAGAATGGAGTGCCGCTATATCGGCCTGTTGGGTAGAGGTGCTCCGGGAGTCAGATCGATCGAATGCTTGACTTGACAATGCAAGGGTACCCCGATGGGTGAGGAGAAGATGTCCTTGTTTTCTTCCACGACTGTATCCACCTACTTCTGTTTCATGGAGGAACCCTTCCCAGGGGCAATGGATGTGGCTACAATCTTCCCCTTTGAGAACGAACCAGAAAGAAAACAAATTTCCCAGTTTGGGAGATGATCTTACTGCATTTCTTAGCAGAGATCGAAGAGATGGCGGTAGGTGGGGCTACCCCCGGTATACTATGTAACTTACTACCCAAAGAAATAATAATAGAGCAGACTCTAGACTCATTACAACATGTCACTTCCACAAGTATCGTTGTTTTAATAATACATCACAAACTTCAAAAGGAGAAATGTCACATAGTACCTCATCCGTGAAGGGCTTGATGTTGTAGAGAAGGCAAAAATGTTGGTTGACGTAGAGATCTCGTCCTTGGTGAAGCCACCCGATGGTGTACAACTACATATGTGTTGTAGTCGGTATGCCCAGCCGCTTCACGACTTTTGCTAAAATGAGGTTCTTTTGGCTCCTTTTATCGACAATGAACTGCAATGGAGAACCCTTCACCCACATCTATGAGTGGAATAGGCATTCCCCCTCCTCTGGATCTTCAAGCTCAAACTTTTGGATCTTGGTGGTGGTCACAATGGAACTGGGATATGCATTAATGATATGCTTCCCTTTGTCATTCCCCTTGTCGGGTTCTGACTCAGAGACGAAACATGTGTCTGACTTGGAAGCCTTCATCTCGACCGCTAGTGAGTACTTGGCCCGACACTCACTTGTGTTATGAGTGGAGCTCTTATGGAACTCACAACACTTTCTCGTGTCCTTCTTTGTCTTCGTGGTGTTATTATTTGCTTGCGGCTCCAGTGGATTATCCTGGGTCACCCTGCCTTGGCTTTGCCCTTTCCTGTATGGTTTGGGGGCACCTCTCCCTTGTTTCAGATTCACGGATCCAAAGTCTCTCTTTTTTTGTTTAAAATTCTTCTTAATCTTGACGACGTATCTATATGTTGTTTCGAGTGAGGAGATGTCCAGGAACTCCATCTCATCTTGGATTTACCTGTGTAGGTAGTCGCGGTACTTGAGTGCCAAATGTTTCTCAAAATCCTTGATACCCAACTTTGTGTGAAGGGTATGAAAAACATTGGTATACTCTTGCACGTCTTGGTCCCTGCCTTGACGTAGCGTGGTCCATTTTATGTATTTCTCCTCATAGCTCCTGTTTGGTCAATTTAGTGTGTCCTAAATTTCTATTTAAAATGTCAATCCGAGAGTCGTAAACTACTGAAGTGAAGTGCACTGTATATGCAAGATAACTGATTTCTTAGTTCTTTGTCGTTTTTGAGTTTTTGGTTTGTTTTTGGGTTTATCTTCTGTGGATTCCCTAATGTGAGATGGCAGAATTGAAGGTCAATTATGGATGGTAATGGTGATTTCTACAATGATTTTCCAAACTTTAAAGTTCTCAAAAAGAAGGTTTCAAACTGGCTGTGATGAAATCAATTCTCAAAAGAAAATAAAAATGTACCAAAACAGTGAACTAGTGACAATGAAGCCCAGTATCCTTACTGCTGTATAAAAAGAAAATAAAAACTGAACTCAAAGCAATTCAAAGACTGAAAGCAAAGCAAACTAAATCACACTACTTCAACCCATATTCTGACCCTTCACCTTTCGACTCGCTCTGGCTATAGGAAGTAATCATAAACAAGTTGAGTAATATGATATCTAAATTGCAGGAAATGAAATTGCATAAAATGAAACTAAGATGTAACTACTCATTCATATTTCAATTCCTGAAAATGACATAAGTAATTTAATCACTAACTTGCAGGAAAGTAAACTAAATCATACTACATCAAGTAATATTTTGATTCCTCACTATTTGAGTCGCTTGGCTATAGGAAGGAAATCATAACCAAATGAGTAATATGATATCTAAGTTACAGAAAAGTAAATAAGCAAAGCAAAAGTGAAAGAAATGACAATGTTGGAATTAAAACTCAGTAAATGAATCAGCAGAAAAGACAAGATGATCTCATGTCATTAGTCATTAAAACTATGTAATTTGCCCGGGCTGCCTACAAGAACCTGAAAGAAAAATATTGATCAGCTAGCAATCATGAGAAAGCATAAAAGAAAAGATGAACAACAGTTAGTATAAATAACAGGACAACGTAATATATACAAGAAAATGATTATAAAAGCAGTAACATAATGAAGCAAGTAAAAAACTATACAATAAATACAGAGCCTTGGTGTACAGGGGCCTTTCCAACCTCGGCCAATCAATACTCAGTCACAAATTGAACTTAAGAGTGTTGTCTTCTCATATATTAAAGTGCAGTCAAAACATAGAAATAGAGCACGACACAGTGGGCTCGTAAACACAGTCAAGATTACATGTAAAAGCTAACTATCAAGCATATGATAACGCGTTATTTATAACTGAAGGTGCTATAACTGATTCCTAAATTCTACGCTGCCAAACAGACACGTAAATCTCCACGTCTTGAGATCTAGCAGTATGGTAATCATGACAAATAAATCTATGGAGTGGTGGTTGTTCGATTTGGTTCACGGATTGATCCACAGGTGTTAGCACACCTCCGGAGATTGAGGATCTTGCCACGCAAAACTTCACGTGGGCAAAACAGAGCCGTGCCACCGCAAAACTCTTGGTTTGACCACTCCTTTGACCGTCTTTGACCATGGCTGTTTGTGAGTGATTCGGCTGAACCAAGGGGACACGCTCCATGTACATGTCATTTGCAGCTTGCCCATGTGGCCGGATTCTCCATTGGACACCTGTAACATAGTCTTCAACAAAATGGCTGCGGAAACTTGAGCTGGCTGCGGAAAGTGACAAGTTTCCGCAGCTGATTGAACAAAAATCTAAATCAAACAGCAGTCACAAACATAGTTAGGAAACCATTTTATAAGCTCTTTTTAAACTAATATGCAATGATTTGACAGCTTGGTGGGTCAAGTAAATGGAAAAGAAGGCTGAAAAGGTATATAGGGGAGATGCAAGTTTGGGACTCAACAGCTCCCAACAGGGTAGTAGTGCTCCTTGATGGCATCTCGGAACAAATTCCAAGTGGGTGCAGCCAAAAATAGTGAGGGTGTACTTTCATCCTTCTTCTCACAGTAGGTTTCCGAGCAGTCCTTGATGTGGGGGGTGACTTTGAGAAGTGCAAAAGTAATCTTTTCTTGGCTGGTAAAATCATGAATAGAAAAATATCCTTCTAGCAGATTTAACCATTTATCTACAACGTCTGCATCTATCTGACCCTCAAATATGGGTATTTCAAAATTAACTTGTACCTTAAAGGGTGTGGCGCTTCTAGAGTAGCTATTGGAAGGAGATGTGTTGCCTTTGGGTAGCCGCTGAAGGATCTAGGAAAAATTGTCTATCATCACGTTCCTCTGTTGCTCAAGGGCTTCTTCGAGAAATATTTTGAAAGGATCTCTTGCCGCCTCATCTTTCTTATCCTATGCCATGGGAGGTCGTTGAGATTTGTGAGGTTGTTCTTGAAAAGGTTCGACCAGTTCAAGCCCTAACTCCTTATATCCCAACCTCGTTGGGGACATGCAAAGAAAAACAAAGAAAGAGTGGACACCTCTGATACCATTGATCCGAACGTAAAAAATAACACAAAAAATTATAGATATAACCATATATATAGAGATGTAGCAGAAATAACACTTCGTTTCATTAATATCTAATATTGAAATATGCTTACAAACAGAATGGAAAGAAGACTAGCTCGAGCGATGGTAGCTTATCTCTTAGAAGAGATGTGGCGGCTACATGCCTCTGAATTGTGTTACAATGAGGCCTGGAGGCCTATTTATTATCAAGAAACCATGGAAAACCATAAACATCCAAAAACCTAACCCTAGGAGATGGAGCACCAAAACTATGGGCCTGTTTGGGTAAATTGGTACATCAACTTCCCGAGGTCTTAACTTTGGCATATGATCTATGTTTGACACGCACAATACCTCGTTAGAAATATCTATCTGAGGAATACAATTTCCGAGTGGCCAACATTGAGCAAAGATTCATGTTGGCCCCATGTTACACAATATTTTGTCATTGACCCCGATGTCAAGCTTGCGATGTCAAGGCATGGTTGTAAGCTTTGCTTTTGCTCATATTAATACAATCAACGGTTGTTTCCTATGTCTTGTATGAAATATATTTGATATCTTATGGTTCCTTGACTCTGTAAGTAAATAGTTCATTGTTGTACTCTATGATGTGTTTCGTTGTTCTCTTATGTTGTTTCAGGTGAATCACTCATCAAGGAGAAGGGAATGATAGCTGGATCAGCGTAACGAAGATTTCATCGAACACCAGCATAAGGTAAGCTCTTTCAATGATGACTATTTAAGGAAATTAGTTGTTGTATTTGTCTTAATATGAGCAAAAGCAAAGCTTACAACCATGTCTTGACGTCGCAAGCTTCCTTGAAGGGTCCAATCAACATGTCTCCTCAAGCATTCCCTCTAAAAAAGGTCTCCCAAAAGGTTGATAACTCTCTCTCTCACCCAAAAGCACTAGTATAAGGCTAAGGTAATCCACAACCAATTGTTAGACTATCAACAATTCACATTGCAAACTATCAATCTCACACCAAAACTAGCTAATTTGCTCAATACCAAAAAACTAGCCTTTCATAGCAATGGGGAATGCTTTTATAAGAGGAGGAGCCTCCATAAATGAGGGAGAGGGAGATTATCTTCATGTGAGGTTGCTCAAAAGGTGGAACCACCATCTCAAAGGAGGAAAGGCGAACTTCCTTGACCCAACAACTAGTTCCAGAACCACCCAAAAGCATTCTGTTTGAACTAATTCGCCATATCTGGGTCGTCACGAGACAAACACTAGGACTCAAAGAATACGTCGCGAGGAAACAGTGTATTTAGAGCTACCGTCACAAGAGGATACTGATGACTTGCGAAAAGCCCTAAAATCCGACCATCGCAGAGAACAGATGTACTCTTGCGACGGTGTCGCGAGGTTCTGGTTCACTTTAATCCATCATCGCAAATAGAACACTGGTGTCTTGTGACGATCTTGAAACATAGGCAAAAAGGGTCAACTTTAGGATTAATGAGCATGGTTGATCTTCTTGAGTGATGTGGAAGATATGGACACATATTTTGATGTATGACATAGAACAGATGCCATTCAGGGACTGACTCTACCCAGGATCAAGGGATGCGAGGTCGATGACAAAATATTGTGTAACAGATGCCCCCTAAAGCATGAAGGCCGAGAGAGTGGGAGAGGTGAAATTCTTTACGAAACCATAACTAAACCAGAGCACCATCGCAGAGAACCTGCAGACGCAAGTACAACTGATATCTATGATAGTGAAATAAATACATGTAGTCTATGTATGGGCGCAACCATCCAAAAGACAAATAGAATTGGTATGTGGTATGGACGCAGCCACCCAGTCGATAAGACCATATGAAAATATAGGTATGGTCACATCCTTCCAGAAAGACTCAGGTATGGTCGCAACCATCTGATCAAAGAGTCATGTATGCAATCATGAACCAATCCATGCAACCCGAACTCATGTAATCTTAGTCCAGGGTCTTGAATCCCATCCTGTCCATCATACAATTTCTAATATGTGAATAAATGTGTTGAAGTCGAACATACTAGAAAATCGCTTGATTGCCGGCCAATGACATGAACCATTAACAAGCGCGAGAGAGACCACCAGTAATGTCAATGGTTCTCAAGGTACCGCTAATACAATCCATAAAGTGTGAAGAATGATTTGGAGTCGAACACTTGTGAAATCACCCGATCGAAGACCAATAATGCAAGTCTATCGTCAAATGTGAACAACTTGCCATTGAGGCATGCAAGCTCTAAGGTACCCGAAAGGAGTCCCTAGATCAACTTCCTGGATAATGAGTTGATGTCGACAGGAAAGGATCCGTCGCAGGAGGGCCATAATGTTCCCCACATCAACGACACGAGACAAAGGAACGAGATGTGGATGGATGAAACAAAGAATCAAAGGAGGATGTAAGGGCACAAACTGCAGAAGGATTAAGCTCTTGAACATATCGATGACACGACTCTAGAATGCGGTGGCATTTAGATACCAAGGGATCGAAGGTCATGCGGAGACAACAGGGATCGAATGGAATGAGGCAAAATGAAGAACCCAAACCCAGAAGGCCAATGACGAAGTGAGGATGTCACAAACTCGGCGAGAAGCAACAAAGGTGTCGATGTTCAAGAGTGACACGCTGTCGTAGGTGATCAACATGATATTTCCAAATTTTTTCCCCACCATTTCTAGTGAGTACCCCAATTATTTTTGAAACAAAAGCTTGAAGGGGGTAGCATATGCTTGCAAAGGTAGAAAACGATACTCGAGAGAACCGCTTGACCATTTCAGTTAAGGAGTACTTTTCATAAATAGTGCCTCCAACCCGAAAAATTAAAAAACTTACTGGGGACACGACATTTTGTAGCCATTAAGAAACTCGAAACAACAAGAGCTCGACAATATTTTCACATTTCAAAGGGTCAGAAAAAGAGCTAAAAGAGGACCCCCCCATTTTTATTCTCTTTAACAAGTCAAAAAGGGAAAAAATACTCAGAAATCTTTTCTTCTTTTACGAGTCAGAAAAGAGCTTAAAGGTGACTCGTCCTAGAGTGATGAGTGGTATAAAGGGTTGCAACTGGTTCCGACAATGGTGGAACTGCTCAAAACATGTAATGATCAAGATGCTAGCTAATAAAACCACTCGTTGTTGTGGTCCCTCAAGAAAGGAAAAATAACCAAGTGAAAGCATATGATCAGCCAAAGAGATGGTGTTGATGGAATGAAATAACCAAGGCTCATATAGCAGAAATTAGCTGATAAAAATGGCGATCACGAGGGTGAAAATTGGGTGTGGGTTCATTTTTACACAAGCTTGAAATGAAAAATTGTGCTTGAATAAGTTTCGCATGCCCCGGGCATAATGATTCAATCGAGGTACATGCCCCCCAAGCTTCATTGCATTCAACTAAGTGGATGTAATGAAGGTTCACTTTCGAGATCCAGGAAAGACTCGACTGGGATTTTACGAGATCTTAATCAAAGACTCGATTGGGAAAAGGGAGTTGTTTCATTTTTTAAATGAGGTTGACACAGTGAAAGAACTATCCTCAAGACATTTGTTTCATTTTTTAACGAGGTTGACACAAGATCAAGAACTCTCCTCAAGATGCCTTGATTCATTTTTTAACGAGCTTGACACAAGACAAGGAACTATGCTCCATACTCCTTGTTTCATTTTTTAACGAGGTTGACACAAGATCATGAACTATCCTCACTCCTTGTTTCATTTTTAACGAGTTTGACACAAGAAAAGAACTATCCTCGGGACTCCTGGTTTCATTTTTTTAAACGAGGTTGACACAAGAAACGAACCATCCTCGGTGCTCCTGTTCATGGGCCATATGAGAACATGACTCCCAAGAGGTCTTTGCTGGAGGGAAGAACCGTTCTCTGGGAGGAATACATGTCATTGGGCACCAACGACAGATCAGGTTCCAATGCCCCCAGTACATGATGTACGAGACCATCTGCATGATCATTAATAGATGCGGAGATGGAATGGGTAGCCACATAATTGACCTGTGGTGGGAAAGGTACTGCTTGCGAATAAGAGCCAATAGGGGATGATGGCTGCATAGGAGTTACTTGGTGACCAAAGAATGACAATTGATCTATAGTCACAATTCTTTCGTCATGTGGAAAACAAACCACACAGAAAAGTGAAGAAACAAGAGCCCCCATGGCATAAATATAGCCGCGGCCAAGGAGAACACTGAAATCCAACACACCTTGGATGACCATCACGTCTATATAGACGGTTTTGCCTCCCAAAGTAACTGGGAACTTCGGAAGGATCCCCAAAGGTTGACTAGTTCCTCTGTCGAAAGCCAACAAATTCTGGGTAACAAGCACAAGCTATGGGGAGCCCAAAGCTTGCAAAGTAGTGGAAGGCATGAGGCTAATCGACGCACCTTCATCCAGGAGAGTGTCAGGTATTGCCTTATTATAGGCGTGTACTATAATCTGGAAAGGTAGATACAATGGGAGGTAGAAAGCAGTCAAGTGACTCCAGTCGAAGGAAACGATAAAATTACTAGGTAGGGGTATCATATGATTTCCCCCATGCTCTACAGGAATCGAAGAAGGACTTTTTTGATCAACTGGGACAACAGGGTCACTCTTTGATTCAGGAGAATCTGACGAGACGAGAAGAACATGAGCAGTATGATCATGATGCTCTTCTGGAATAGATTGAACGATTGGTGGCGAAACCAAGCTGACACTCTTCTCGACCAATGGTTGGCCGGAAATAGACATAACACAGCCAAGATCTGGAAGAGTAGGATGGACAAGAGATGAATCTAAGTCAATATTTTTTTCAACCAAGAGAGGGTTAGAAGAGAGCCTCTGGTAACCAACTGGAAGTTGGGGTGAAGGGGCTATAAGATTTTCCAAAACAGCGGAAGCTTTATCCATGAGTGGAAAAAGGTGAAGGAGATGGTCGCCTTCACATAACGTATAGGGGAATCTAATCTTCCCTTTCTTCTTACCATTTCCAATTGAGGGTGTAACATTGATATGAGTTTCAGAGGGCGATGAGGGACGAGCCAAATCGTGATACCATACTTCTAAGATCCTAGGAATACCAGGACAATCTTGAAGAAAATGGTCACCCTTGCACAACTTGCAAGGACATTTAACCTTCCGCGGAGGATCAGAAGGTTTTTCGACCTGAGATGTACTCGAAGAAATAGTTGTACAGGTGGCCCTTTGCTTATCTAACTTCTTCTTCTTTGTCTTCCTCTTCTTCTTCTTAGCCTCCTGGTTACTAGACGTGGAACTTTCACTAGGCGAAGTAGGAGAGGAGGATGAAGAAACAAGGGAAGAAGGTGAAGGCTCAACCCTAGAATCATCTTGTCGTGATTCAAACGAAGGAGACAACGAAACAGGAGTCACGACACTTGGGACCACTGAGGTTGAAAACAACCAAACAGGCAAACCAATGGTTAACCCAGGCAAGGACAACATTGCCACATACAGAGCACCAACATTTCCAATAGAAGGAAAAGGACCAGGATTCCCATCCGTGGGGGAGACCTTGACTGGTGGACTCTGGGAATGTTGCCATTGGGATCAACCTTGAAAGGAACTCTAACTATAACCAGGAATATTTTGTGGGCAGTAAATTTTACGACATAGGAACGAAACTTGACCTTTTCATGTTTAAAGAGTCAAGAAAAGGACGAAAAGGTGACTCTATCGCTTTCGAAGTTTAATGAGCCTAAAAGGACAAGTGCTCAGATGATCCTTTTACTTTTAAAGAGTCGAGAAGGAATGAAAGTGACTACTCTGGAGTACTAGACAAGAGGTTTACCAGATAAATCGTAAAATTGCATATAGACCTTCGTGATCAAATGAAAGAGAAATGATCAAGGACTTTCCATACGGCAGTCAATCTTCTTGAATGTTGTGTTCGGTGCATTACGATTCATAAGGCGGTAGACTCGGCTTCCTATGGTTAATAGGATGATAACCTAGTGGGGTCTCCTAATATATACTCGACGGTATCGGGAGCACAAATCTGTACTAGTACCTATTGGATCACAGAAGGAGGAATCACCCAACCTTAGTGAAAACAATAGTAACTAGGTTTAACGACGCTGAAACACGTCTCTAGCCTAGACCTCTAGATAAGTGTGCGTTAGGTTCCAATGCGTTTTTAAGTTCATTCAATAGATTTTAAGAGTTAATCTTGAATTAAGTCTCGGTTTTAAGGCCCTACCGAATGTATTTCAACAATTCCTAGGATGCAACTACAATGAGTAAAACACCATTCCTTTTGATGAACAACTACCTAAATGAGGGTAAGGAGTTCATTTCCAAGCGAACGCAAACCATAACAAGCAAATGCAAGAGAAGTAGTGCATGCAAGCAATCCAATCACTAGGAAACACAATGCATCAATGCACTTATCTCACAACTACTAATGAAAGATTTGAACTTTGCTTTCTAATTTCTCAATCATGAAAAATTCACTAATGCAAATGTGCTTTCACTTTCGTATGTTGTATGAATGCAATATTTTTTATTTTTGGGATTTAATGACAAACAAGCAAATGTAAGCCTGATTGATCCAAACAAATGTAATCTATGTTTGATAGTGCAGAAATCAAATCAACATGAGAAATTGGTTCGATAACCAAACACTATAGACTAATCAGAAAGAAGACAAGCAGAAGAACAGCCTCAAACAAACCAATCAGATGGTTGTGGACAAATCTTGGAAGGACAAGCAACCCAAACAAATGACTTCTTGATGAAACCTTAAAAATATTTAGGTCACATAGCCTGAAAACACAAGACTCAGACAAATGAAACCAAGGAGAAAGTGCCTTAACAAACACAGTCAAAACAAGCTTGATAAGATACAAGAGATAGCAGGGGACAAGCAACACTGGTTGATTCAAGAGGTAAGGCTGTGAAAAACAACCTTACAGGAATCGTCGCAGGGGTTAAACTAGCAACCAGAGATGAAATGCAAATCGTCGCAAACACAAAGCTAGCAATTGAGCGACGTCGTTGCAAGAGTACACTTGTCTTCGACGACGGTCCGATTTCAGGAATCGTCGCAGCTGTATGACGGGATATCCATGACGTATAGCTTGATCAAAGAGGACAGGCGCGACTCGTCGCAACAGTTAAGGGCTAAAAAGTGACAATCTCAATTAAGAGGCAAAACAAAGCAAAAACACTTGAAAGACACCAGAGTAATCTCTCAGACAGTGAGAAGGACTACCAGATTTACTCAAGTAACCCAGAACATTGATGGCTCAGTCCCAAAATCAAGAGACAATATGTAATTCAATAAAAAACAAATCAAGAGCAAAACAAGAGACAACACACAAATGACTCCCCAGTGTGGTCGCCAACTTGTGATGTAGGTAATGTTCCCTCTATGGACAAAGGCAACCCCTCTAGCCCTAGAGTGGGTCTAGTCACAGCAAGACAAATACAACAGCTAATTTCCTTAAATAGTCATTGTTGAAAGAGCCTACCTTATGTCGGTGTTCGTTACAGTCTTCGTTATGCTGCTCCAGCTATCGTTCCCTTCTCCTTGATGAGTTATTCACTTGAAACGACATAAGAGAACAACGAAACACATCATAGAGCACAACAATGAACTATTTACTTACAGAGTCAAGGAACCATAAGATATCAAATATATTTCATACAAGACATAGGAAACAACCGTTGATTGTATTAATATGAGCAAAAGCAAAACTTACAACCATGCCTTGACATTGCAAGCTTCCTTGAAGGGTCCAGTCAGCATGTCTCCTCAAGCATTCACTCTCAAAAAGGTCTCCCAAAAGGCTGATAACTCTCTCTCTCACCCAAAAGCACTAGTATAAGGCTAAGTCAATCCACAACCAATAGCTAGACTAACAACAATTCACACTGCAAACTATCAATCTCACACCAAAACTAGCTAATTTGCTCAATACCAAAAAACTAGCTGATCATAGCAATGGGGAATGATTTTATAAGAGGAAGAGCCTCCATAAATGAGGGAGAGGGAGCTTATCTTCATGGGAGGTTGCTCAAAAGGTGGAACCACCGTCTCAAAGGAGGAAAGGCAAAATTCCTTGACCCAAAAACCAGTTCCAGAACCACCCAGAATCATTATGTTTGAACTAATTCACCATATCTTGGTCGTCGCGAATCAAACACTAGGACTCAGAGACGACATTGCGAAGAAACAGTGTATTCAGAGCTACTGTCGCAAGAGGGATACTGATGACTTGGTAAAATCCGACTGTCGCAGAGAACAAATGTACTCTTGCGATGGTGTCGCGAGGTTCTGGTTCACTTTGGTCCATCATCATAGACAGAACACTGGTGTCTTGCGACGATCTTGAAACATAGGCAAAAAGGGTCAACTTTAGGATTAATGAGCATGGTTGATCTTCTTGAGTGACGTGGAAGATATGGACACATATTTTGATGTATGACACAAAACAGATGCCATTCAGGGACTGACTCTACCCGGGATCAAGGGATGCGGGGTTGGTGACAAAATACTGTGTAACACCCCAGTTTTCCTAAAAAATGTCATTTAGGGCCTTGAAACAGCTCCAGAAGTTCAGGACCCGAAAAACTGCTAAAAATAGTAAATTGTGCTACAATTAAGGAAACTGAAAAACTGAAAAAGACAGTGGTGGCGGTCCAAGTGGAATATGTGGGTGACCACCAACGTCCACCTGGATCAAATGTGCCACAATATAATGAGTGTATTCAACTGCTTTACCTTTCCCTGGATTTGGTGATTTTCCTTTCTCTTCACTCCTTTCTTGTCTGATTCTATCCCAAGAGAGCTTGCATGTGGAATCATCGTGTCCATTTATGTTGCACCTTATATAATGAAGACCAGGTCTTCCTATTTGGTAATGCCATCACCCCCTGCCTTTGTTATTCTTCTTTCCACATCCTCTTCTACCACCTCTTCCTCTAGAAGAATCCTATGCCTGATTCTTCTCTTTCCGTGCAAGGCACACAACTTCTTTAGAAGATTGAGAATTTGTCTTCTTTTTCCCACTTTCTCTCTTTTAGCAAAATTCTCTACAAGAGAGTCAAAGGAAATATCCTTAAGTTTTCCACTAGCTTGTAATGACTCAAGATAATGAGAATAAGTGGCATATAGTGCCTTGACGAAAATTGTGAGAGGAACATCTATTTTAAATTTGGTAGCTTCTATATCATGCATAATAGCTCTTATTTCATAGGCTATGGCAAGGGGTCATCGTATTTCAATTCAAGATTGAACAATTTGATCATTAATTGAACTACTTCAAGCTCAAAGTGTGAGAACAATGTAGACTTTGAAACAGGAACTATAAACTCAAAACGAGAAATATAAACTCAAAATTCATATGCATGTTTTTATTCATTGACAAATATCTATTCCTTTTCTCCAATGCAAACTTGAAATCCATATGTTTCAAACAATCTTTTTGACAACATTCACTTGAAATGAGAGCATTGATAGAAATTCTTCTCGTCATATATTTTACTCTACCCCTTATATAACTAGAACATTTTGGATTGATACGAAAAGGTCTGCTCCTACTCCTCGATAAAATATTTGCTGGCAACATCTCCATCATTGGATCATCATCTATATAAGCATTTTCATCATCATTATGAGGAATATTATCCTCACACTGATCATTTGTGCTTTTGAAATATTGACTTGGAGGATATTCTTCATCTTGCTCTTCTTCAATGCTACCCTCATAGTATTTAGAATTAGGACTAAATGGAAAATTTGACTCTATGTTTATTGGATATTCTTCATCATGTGCATTGTCAGTGCTACTCTCATAGTCCATAGGATTAGGACTATGTGGAAAATGTGACTCTTTACTTACTGGAAATTCTTCATCCTGCCCTTCGTCACTGCTGCTCTCATAGTCCTTAGGATTAGGACTAAGTGCTTCATCCTGCCCTTCGTCACTATTGCTCTCATAGTCCTTAGGATTAGGACTAGGTGGAAAATGTGACTCTCGATTTATTGAAAATTCTTCATCCTAGCCTTCATCACTGCTGCTCTCATAGTCCATAGGATTAGGACTAAGTGTACACCATGACTCTCTATTCATTTGAAATTCTTCATCATGCTCTTCACCACTGTTGCTCTCGTAGTCCATAGGATTAGGACTAAGTGGACAGTATGACTCTCTATTCATTTGAAATTCTTCATCATGTTCTTCATGAATGTTGCTCTCATATTCCATAGGATTAGGACTAAGTGGAAACCACGACTCTTTATTTATTTGAAAATCTTCATCATGCTCTTCATCACTGCTGCTCTCATAGTCCATAGGATTAGGACTAAGTGGAAACTATGACTCTTTATTTATTTGAAATTCTTCATCCTAACCTTCATCAGTGTTGCTCTCATAGTCCTTAGGATTAGGACTAAGTGGAAGATTTGACTCTCTATTCATAGTGGAAGAATTTTTGTTATATTCATCAATATGAATAGAGTTGTTATGCGACGAAGATGTTGATGCTTCACAAAGCGAAACTTCACTATCAGAAGAATCCATTCCTTTCAAACATAAGAGTTTGAATAATACAATTGAACTCTCTACTAATGATAATATATAGCTTAAAGAATGAGAAATTCTCTTCAAAGTTTCCCTCTAAAAGTTTTCACCGAAATTTTTCCCTCCAAAAATTTCGTTTCATTCACCATGCGGTAAAACAATTCCATAATGTTCGCTTTATCATAATTTATTATATCGCCATAACAAGATTTATATGTTAATTTTTTTATAAAAACAAATTAATCCCACATTCACCTTGCGGTAAAACAATTCCGTAATGTTCGTTTTATCATAGTTCCCTATATCGCCATAACAAAATTTATATGTTAAAGTTTTTATAAAAACAAATTAATCCCACATTAACTGTGCGGTAAAACAATTCCGTAATTTTCGCTATATCATAAATTTCATTATCACTATTCCTCACATCACATCAAGGCTTTTCGAGGTTCGTTAAAAGACTTGGAGCGATTTTGTGGAGCAGCTACATTGCTATCGACAACATATTCAACAGAAGATTATTACATTTGAAATGTTAATTTCCTTTTTTTCTGTGTGTAAGTTTTCAAATTTAATAGGTTTACTAGTAGTTATGTGTTAGTTGGTTGTTATTTTCGTGTAAAATACCTGAACAAAAACATATTCCAGTAAAATAATACTTAATTTTTTATTAATGAAATCTAGATTTTTTTTACAAATTAAAAATTTAGATGAGCCGAGCATACCCGATAGCCCCATGGTTGGCAGAAGGCCACTGCGTCTGCAGTGGGCGTTGTGGGCCGAGTCGTGCCCACTGGCGGCACCCACCCTCGCGGCCTAGCCTGCCAAGGGTGAGGGCTGATTCTTAGAATCAAGCATCCACACCCACGGGCCCATTGGGCCACGGGGGTGGGGTGGGAAGGGGTTGCGTGCAGCCCCCTCTTGCCCCACCCTCGCTACCCAACGGGCCCAATGGGCTGTTGGGGTGGGGCGAAGGGGTTGCACTTCGTGGGGGTGGGGTGGGGGATTGCGCTCGCAACCCCTCTACCCCAACCCTGCGTCCCGGGTGCAGCCCTTCCGCCCCACCCCGCGACCCGATTCTGAGAATTAGGCCTCCACCCCCACGACCCTGTCGGGCTGCGGGGTGGGGTAGGAGGGGCTGCATTTTTTTAATTTTTAATTTTTAATTAAAAAAAAAAAGGTTATGTTTTACAAAACTATTTATGATTTATGATTATTTATCGTTTTTAGATTTTGTTTGTTTTTTTGTAATTTACTGATTTATATATGTGTATATTTTTTGTAGTAAAATTGCATCAAAGAAGATTTCTGTGAATCTTTCTAGACCAAAACTGCTAAAATTAAAGGTGTATCCTCAAAAATCATTGTTGAACAAACCAAACTTGAGCTAATAACTACAAATATATCAAGTGCGTCAAACGATAAGAAGACGATTTCATACTAGAAGAAATCAAAATAAGTGAATCTTACAGGAAATGTATGGTATTTGAGAGATATAGAAGGCGAACAATAGGTGCAAATATATCTATATGTTGATATCCCTAACGATAATGGAATTTATGAGGTGTTGGGAAAAGTCATAGACATCTGTTTGATACCGGACACTGAAGTTGTTTATGTACTTACAAAACCGCCCAAGTCACATGACAAGATTAAATATCAGTTATCATTGTCATTGTATGACACGACAAAGGAATCTACAAAGTTGTGTAAACAAATTATAAATGACATTGCACAAGATATGGTAAGTATTGTTATTTATATTTGTGTTTTGTGTTATTATAACTATATCATTATATTTTTATAACTTAGTTTTTATTGACATATGATATTTTGTTTGACAGAACTTGATTGAAAATATATCAATTATGTTGGGAGGCATTCATTTCATAGAACAAGATATTATGAATGTTGTCAATATTTTCTACTTAGGGTCAGAAGAAGATATGACAAAGAAGCAAAAAATAGTAATTCATGATGCTAAAAAACTACATCCAAGGGATCAACAAAGAATCTCTATAGCGGATAAATCTAGCAAAGGTAGACAAGTTACTTTTGAAGATGAGGAAGTTGAAACTGACGCTGAAGAATATGTTTCCATTACTGAGGATGACATTAGAACTGATGTTAGAAAGGAGAAGAGCCATAAAAGACCAAAAGTAACAATGCCCAAGAATGTCTCTGTTCTAGTTAATGATGAGAATGTTAGGAGGAAGAAAATGAAAGTTGAACATTCTCAAGTAGTCATTGCCAACAGTGAAGATCCTAGTGAAAATTCAAAAGAAATCAGGGAAATCATTACACTAAGAGTTGATTTAGAAGATGGCATTATTAAAACAAAACAAAATACCATTCAACATAACTTGACAAAGACAAACTTAATTGAGGGTAGTCGTACATTTTAGCTCAATGTGAGACAAATCTATAAGAAAAGTGAAGGACAATCTAAATATCAAATCAGAAAGCCACACCACCTGCATGTTCACAACTTGAAGACATTGATGAGGTACAATCCATATGCTCATGTGGTTAATTATGTGCTTCTTATTGATCCAGTACAACTTTCCAACAAAGAAGCTTTTGATAAGTCAAAATGTTTTGAATACAATTATTATGTGCTTGGGGGGAACCATTCTGTAGAAGCTCAAAGGCAATTGATGGAGGAATATCCCAACAACCCACGTTTTGAAACAATGAAATATATCATTTATGTTGGTTTATCAGAAACAAAAGCAAAGTTATTGGCATGTAATCATAATTTAGATAATGAATATATGATGTCTATGACTTTCATCCAAGGGTTAGATTTATTCATAATGAATTTGAAGAAAGATGTGGCGGGGATAAGTAAATGCTACTATAGAATTTCAAAAGGAATGTTGTATGGAAATAGGCTATCAAATTGAGGAGAAAATCAATTCAAAAGGTGGCAAAGTAAATATTGATATATTCAGAAGTATTGATAGCACTTTCCATTTGGAATTTAGAACTGGAGAGATATGGGAATTGATTAATGATATTTTTAGTATGTGGGAGAACATTGGCATTAAAAACCAGAAAGTTAAAAGGTCTAAACCATTGATATGTAGCAACAATAAATCAAGTTCTGAAATGAAGCAACTTCTAGAAGATATGACTATCACACCTTGGAGAGCATTGCAAGGAGTGAAGGATGAAAAACTTGTCAAAGCAGTGTTATCTCATGTGAAGTCAGAGAAATTATTATTGGAGGAAATGTCTGAGGAATTTCAAAAGTAAGTTTGTTGAATTATTTTTACTTATTTCTAGATTATAATTTTCTTTTAAATATAACATATTGTTCTTGGTAGTATTTGTTATATATATATATATATATATATATATATTATATATATTCCATCACAATGTTTATATGAAAATATAAGAACAAATGGTTAAATTATTGAATGAAGATAGTTGGGATGATGTTGTACGCAACTATCCAGATTCAAGTTCTACATCAACACTAAATTTTTTTTATCTTGCATTTAAAAAGGTATTTTGATTATACATTCATTTTTATTCATCTGTATACTATTTTATTTTATAACTTATACATATATTTGTTTAATTTATTAAAGACGAGGAAGGATACAAATGGAGCACCAAATAATTTCAGAACCTTTATTGAAAAAATTAAGATCGAAAGACTGAAAAAGCAACATCTTAGGAATGTTGAACTTGATCCAACTCTTACTGATTTCATTTGGAATGAGATTGAAACTATTCAATATCAAGTAATATAAGGTGACTGTGAAGACATTGCTAAACTCATACTTAAAAGAGATTATTCCCTAGTTATTGCAGATATTCCCCATGGTTTCAATATCCCAAACATTGACTATGATAGTGATCCTTATACTTATCAAGCTCTTAGTAAAGTGGTTGCAGGATTTGTAGAAGTCACATCATCACCATTATGGATATTTGTGACATTTCATTTAGACACACAATTGGAAACATGTTATTATCAAGCTTCAAGGGGAAAAGAAACTCAAGGATGCAGCTTACCTAGTAAGACGTTGAAAATGTATGTTTGATTAATATTAAAAAATTCATTTATGTACAAGTTAATTGAACTTTTACTATTTCATGTTACAGGAAAAAGTCAAATCTTCTTAACCGTGAAGATCAACCAATTATAAATGATTGTGAGTTCATCCATAGTGATAGTTGGACAAAAGATGATAGCTATATATCTATGCTTTTTAATCAGGTAGATGGAAAGAGTCATAGCTAAGTACTGGTTTATGATGTTGTTGTGAAAAAACTAACATATGAAGATAAAGAAGCAAAATAAGAGATAGTTAACATTTATCAAAAACCACAGTCATTGATTAACTATCTTATAGACTTATATTCAAATGAAGGAGAATGGGTTTTGGATTTATTTTCTAGCTCATATAAGTTTTATTATATAGAATTGAATTTCAATATATTCTTTCTTAATGTAATGTCATTATACTAATTTAATTCATTATTTATTTTGTACTTGATAATTAAGTACAACACTAGCTTGTTGCCTACAAATAGGAAGAAATTGCATTGCCATTGAAAAAGATCCAGTACAGTGCTAATTTATTCAGCAAAGAATTAATGCTCTTCAATTTCTTCCAAATGCAATGCAAGAAATTGAGTTGAAGAAAGGGGATTTTAGTGAATCACGTGTGGCAAAAAAGGCAAAGGAACCTTAACCACCATTACATGGAATGATTGGAAAGGCATACATTGGGAGATTCACAGACATTAAATATCCATTAGAAGAGGAAAATGAGCAAAATGAAGCAGAAAATATTGTGAAAGAAGAAAATGATGAATCTCTAAAGGATGAAGAGTTTGGATTACGGGATATTGTTGATTAAATTTAAGTTATGCTTGGAAATCAAGCTCATTTTTTGTAACTATTAATTAGTTATACTTGTAACGTTTTGACTTTGACATTTTATGAGAAGAATAAGCATTCAATTAATGTTGTTATGTGTTCAATATTTGTATTATGTGATTTTCGCTTTAATTTTTATGTGAATCATTATTTTTTGAAAAAACAGTGATTATTATTTTTTTTCACATGAAATTCATAAAAAAAAAAACTATTATTTAACCATTTTTTGTTAATTTTTTTCCTATAAAAATTTTGATTTTGACATGTCATTTCTAGCAAAAAATTATCAAAATGTGTAATTTTTAGTTGTATTTATGTTCAAAATAGTTATTTTTATGTCAATTGTTAAATTTTTTTTTTTTTTAGAGACAATTATTTGATGTGAATTGAAAAATTAATTAACGATATATAAATACGTAGAATATCAAAACTTTAAAATATCGACCTTCTTCTTTAACTATGCAAAAAAATAAAAACCTCACTATTAAAAAAAAAAGAATTAAAAGAAAAACAAGAAAATATGAAGAAGAAGACCACTTCAAAAATTGTTAAATTTAGAAAATAATTATTTACATTTAATACATTAGAAAATTTAAAGTCAAAATATAGGTCTTTTAAAAAAAGGGTCTGATGCAGAACCAACACTTTTTAAAATTAGCATGCAAATCACTAACATTCTAAAAACTAATGTACATAAAAAAAAATTAAAGTGTCAGAAACTATGCTAAAAAAAATGTGTATTTTGCATCACCACTTTTCAAAATCGGTTGAATTTTTTGCTACTTCAATGAAATGGGTAATCGTATCAGTTCCCGTTTTAAAGTTTAGATTGTTTTAGTCATATAAGTCTTTCAGCTTCTTTAAAACTTCAAAGGCATTTGTCAATGGTGCAATATGACGACTCACCTCTTCATTGACTGATGTTGAAATCAAGGCATAAGCCTCGCTATTTTTGTTTTCCCAAATGGCGAGCTCTTTGTTAGATGTCGGATTTTTAGGTGGATTCCCAACTTCTCCTTCACATACTCCTTTCCAAAATTCATTATAAATGAGGGTGTGCTTTATCTTTTTATGCCATCCATGGTAGTTTTCTTTTCTAGTGAGAACTACTCCAATGATGGAAATGTGAAAATGCATCTTTAACAATAATTACATCTCACAGTACCTCTACCTTCCTTAGATTACAATTCAGATTGTATACTTGTGCAATCATTAAAAACAACGGTTATGAAAATACAATGTTAACAAAAAATGATAGCCTTCAATTCAACCATAACTCACGGCTACAAAGTGCACATATATACCAATTCAATGTTGCAAATTTAAACTATTCAACTCACATTCAATTGTAGGACTCACAACATTAAGATCACTATAAAACAATTCACCATAAACCAATTCAATGCACTATTCAACCATATAACATTAACCAACCATATAACATTAACTGATGCAATCAACCAATGTATATGACATGGCAACATATAGTAGGAACCAAAGAACACATACCAGCGTTGCGAACAAGAGTTATGCACATTCTTCAAGGTAGAGAGTCATATAAAATAGAGTTTCGACCAACGAGCTTACCAGAATCAACACAGGCTTGGAATACACTCAAACAACCACATTCAATGCTCCATTTCCAGTTAACGACGCTCCATTCCCACACTATAATTCACTTCAAACAATTATTTTATGTAGGTTCAATGGTGAGGCAATCAAAACAACATCGAACATTCACAATTCAACCATATACATGGGTTACACACATACAAGGGCTCCATTCCAATGCTTTAATATACAAAGAAATCAACACCCAGCGTCTATGACCTTCAAAACTTATATAGAACAAATTTTAGAACCATCATATTCCTTCAACTTTTGATGCTTCAAACAATGATTCAGCGCACTATTCTTTCATTCAAAACTAGTGCGCAAATAAACTCATGCTTCATCGCATTCTAATGCACAAACTTGGAATTAACACACAACTCAAATGAAGAGGGACAAAGTAACACCAGTGACAAAGCAGGGACAACTCTAAGGAAAATAACAGGAGTTACTGGGGTAGAGAGCCAAATTTAAGACTTGCACTCTAATACCATGTCATGCCAGGCATTGGTAACTCCACGAATGATGTATTCTATTAGGAAAATCATGAATATATACAAGGGGAGGGTGACTATTGGAATTCATATTCCAATGTCTTTTCATCTTCTAATTTGTGTATTTACAATATTGACAATAATTTCCTAATCCTTAAAGATTAGGTGTCAACGAAAAAATTATATTTTAAAGTTTTAAGATTGGTTATGCGCATAGATATTTGTAATTGTATAAAAATTATATGTTAATTTTTATATAAAAAATATGAAATGTATTTTATAATTTAATTATATATATATATATATATATATATATATATATATATATATATATATTTGACACAAATGAGTAGTGATTTTATTAAATTTGCACTCGATCATAGCAACTACACAGGGAATTCAATAAATTGCCATTTTTGTACAAGATCTCCCACTCAAGTAATGAATAACTTCATGAGAGACAAATCCTTGTGTTTTTCACAGGTATGACAACTGAGTCCTTCTACATTTTTACAAAAGTAAATTCTTACATATTGTGAGCATAAGAGAATGCACAAACAATACATTGAGATCTTTGGGGAGTTTTTTGAGCAAAGAGTCCACACAGAGTTGGGATCGTGAAGCCAAGTTAGAATTCATTTTGCATTCTCGCTTTTATTTATTGGATTTCCTACCTCTTGTGAGAGGTGGTTCCATTGCATTCGAGGAGAAGGATTTTTCAGCGTTGTCTCCCATGCATGATTTTGCATGAGCTTCTTTAATTGCCATAGCTTTCTCGTAAAACTTTGGAGTAAACCGCTTCATCTCTGCAAGAGTGGAGGGTGTCAATTCAAATGCTCTTTGCTCAAAATATGAATCTAGACCTGGAGGGTAGACCTGTGAAGGGGATTTCTCTTCATTTTCCATCGACACTTTTGTATTTCCCTAATCCTATATTGGGGTTTCATTAATAGGGGTATCTTGTTTTAGATCTTGAAGAGCCTCAAAAGATTTTTTTTTGAAGGAAGGTTTTGGTATTGGATTTGCTTCAACATATTTATTTGGGGCTATAACCTTGTTTTGTTGATTCCTTCTTCACCTTTGTGCTAGTTGGAAACTCACATATTTAGAAATAGGGGCTTGGCCTAGTTCAGCTTTTTACGTTGAGGGTAGTTTTTGGAAAAATGCCCATGAGAATGATAATAGATGTATTAGAAAGGAATCTGATCATAGTATAATTCCTGGATGTGGCTCCATTCTACAAGATTTATCTTTAGGGCCTTTAGTAAACCTTCATTGAGGTTTACCTCAACATAAATGTGGGCACTAGAAAATTGACCTCCTTTCTCTTTTCCTTTATCCATATAGCAACCCAACTTGTTTCCAATATATTTTAGTGCATCAAGCCCCCAAAGATAAAGAGGGAGGTTTGGCAGTCGAACCCACACTAACACTGCAATGATCTCAGAATCTAGATTGAAATTCGGAGTCCATGGAGTAATAAAGAGGCCTCTAGACCCCATGAAATATGGTCCTGATATGAAAATCAAATCTCTTTCCATTTTATTGAGAAACAAAAAAACATAGAAGCCCCTTCCCCTTACAAAGAAAGTTACCTGCCTTGAAGCTTCAAGGTCCATTGTTCTGCGATCGAGGTTTCAAGATCTTTTGGATTTACCCACCAGCCCATAAACTTATCAACCAACACTTTTTTTGAGAGAACTAAAGCTCTCTTGCATGGATCCAAAGGGGATAGTTCCACTGTAGGGATCTCAACTAATTTCTTCATAATTTTTTAAAGGGGAGAAGTCCCCCAAGATTTTTGAGCGTGCACCAAGGCTTTGAATGCAACTTCCTCCTCCATGGTACAATGAAAAAAATACACTAACAAAGAGCAGGCATGATCAATAATGGAAACAACTGAAGCTATGGGTTTGAAGTGTCTCAAAGTAGTGAAACCACAAGTTTCTCAACGATCCATGTATCTACGATGTCTCCAGACAAAGGGGCTCGAAGCTTGACCCGAACCTGCAAAGAAAAAAACCCTACGACAAAAGCCATATTCCGCAAAGCACATTTAATATCTCTCTATGGTGTGTTCAAATTAAAAAAGGTAGATATTTAATTTTAAGATGCAAAAAAATAAGATATTTAATTTTAAGATGCAAAAAGATAATAAATTTATATTAATTTCATTTTTTTTAGAAAATTTATATAAAAACTTCATCTTATTATTTTTAATAATTTTTATGTGAACATAAATTTTAGAGAAATTTATTAGACTCATTGTCTCATTTCAAGGATAATACCCAAAATAAATTGGATTTTATAAAGGTTTTAGGCTTTGGTAACACCGAGCTCAAGGCTATATTCATCAATAGTTCAACATGTTACTCATGGAAATTAAACATGAATAGAGAAAATTATATTCTTTCTCACAACCACCTAAACTAAACCCAATGGACAATCACTCTCCATACTTAATAAATTTATTCTTAATATAATTAAGTAATATATTTGTACTTATTTCAATTTGAATTATGAACTTTATAAAAAGAAAATAGCCCAAAATACTAACTTAATTGGTGATTAATGTGTTATGAAATATTATGTAAACCATACAGTTCAAAGTTTAAAAAAATGCTTTTAATAATAATATTAACATTCAATAAAATAAAATTAATAATAATAATTAAAATTTTATTATCACAATGTTTTTATACTTAAAAAAAATCTAATTAAAAAATCAAAAAAATTTTGAAAATATAAATAATAAATCATTAATTATTAGGATATTCTGACACATAAGTAATAGTTAAGCATAACTTGGTCTAGTGTAGAGTTAGGTAAAGTGTGTTTCTTTATTATGTACATTTGTAACGTACAATCTGACGGTCATGATATGTTCTAGACATGAAGTGATCCGATGGTTCATTCTCTCCTCGGTATTACCAACACTTGATTCGTGGCTTAACACTTGATTGATCCATGATCTCTATTTAAAAAGCATGGAGGGTCATTTGTAGGGTGACCATTCATGAGAGAAGTTTATGTAAATTTTCTTTCTTTTATTAATAAATTGCCTGAAGTCGCTGCGTTGGCTCAAGCCGTGGACTGTTTCCCTCTTTGAGGGTTTTAACTACGTCAAGAATATTGATGTATTGATTTGTGATCTGTTTGTCAGCGGTGTGCTTTGGTGTTCTATCTGAGAAACTTACTCTGTAAATTCCTACATGGTATAAGAGCTATTTGAGGGCCACATTCGTTGGTGATCTAAATCCGAAGCCAGTATAATTGCATCCAAATGTCGTTTCCTATATCTACTATTTCTGACTGCTTCCAGGCTGAGATTACTGCTCTATTGTGTTAGAAGCATCTGTTCCAGTGATGAACCCCTTTTGTTTCACGCGAAAAGGTTTCCGTAGCCCTAGTTACATCTTTTTTAAGATCTGGAGGTAGATAGTCTTTATTTGCAGTTTTAGTTATTCATCTATCTGTTTATTTCGGTTTATGTAGCTCTTTGTTTTTTATTACTGGATCTATACCTTTCATTTTTGCGTATGCTGTTTGCCCCGCGACTCTGTGCGATTTGGGCAAATCAGAAATAGAAAGGAAGGATTTTTCTCATGCGTATGCTCTTTTCTGCCACGCCTTAGTGTGATCTCGGAAAATCAGAAACATTGAGGAAAATATTTAGTTTCCAGCGAAAGCTAACTTCAAACCATAAGGTTTGGTTTTTTTGCATGTTCGTGTTGAGTTATGTGTTTTTGTGTTTTGTAGGGAAAATAGTTTTTTCAAGTAAGCACACACCCCAAAGCTTTAATGACTCGAACAAAAAAAAAACTCTTCCTATTTTCCAAAAATTACTAACTTTTTAAACTAACCCACTTGGTCCAAAGTTACTTTATGAGAATAGAGGTCTTGGGTTCAAGTCTTTCTTTTTGTTGAGTTACTTTTTCAAAAATCACATGTAACTTATGTTTTAAAGTTACTTTATGTAAAAGTGTTCTCACATTATAAAAAGTGAGTCACTTATAATTCTATAGTCTTTTTATCTTTTATTTAAATTACAATTTAGTGAGTAGATCATAAAATACCATTGTCAAAGCGACTTTCACTTATTTATAAAAGTGGGTTACATAACTTTTTTTCAAATGAACTAATTAGATTAAGTTTGGAAAAGGGGATGATCTTGTTCAAATATAATATTATCATTCACTTCTGCACATTCACGCACTTTGTCGGCATCTTCAACAACTTTTCTTCAAAAAGCCATAACCTCTTCATCCAGAAGCCGTTTTCAGAGCAGTTTTTTTTAATTGGCCTAATTTTTTGAGATTTTTCCATTGAAACACTTAGTTTCAACATTTATAGCTCTAGTTTATTTTAAAATGGAAATTTCATGCCAAGTTATTCTTGACAGCACCAACTACTTCCAATGGTGGTCCCACATTGTGGATTTACTTAGAAGTATAAGTTTTTACAGTAAGCAAGATCAAGCACGTGCGTTAATAGGGATGTCTATTTCTCTAGACCTTAGATTCCATATCGCAGCACTTGATACCACTAATGAAGCAATGAAACAACTCACTAAAGTTTTTGGAATTAAAAATGAAATTAGAGCCCATCAACTCGAAAATGAGTTGCTTACGTTGGACCCCAATAATTTTTCTTCCATTGAATATTTTTTGCCCAACTTCAAGACCCTTGAACTTCTCTTGGAAGGTGTTAAAGTTAAGAAAGAAGATGGTAGCCTTATCTATTCCATTCTTACTAAGTTGTGACCAGCTTACTCTCTGTTTGTTTCCACCTTCCATTCTACTAGAGAAGCCTTCATTTCTCAAGGACAAGACTACAAGTCCCCCTCTTTTGATGCCTTTTCTGATTCTTTAATAAGAGAACAAGAAAAACTCTTACATCTTGATCTTCTTAATCTTGGAAACTCTTCTAAGAAAGCCTTAGCCGCTTAACAACAATCAAATTCAAAGAATCCTAAGAAGTAGTGTCCTAAAAAGAATGGTCCTAAACCAAACAAGGGTCCAGGAATTTCAGTCTCAAAATGATAAGGCAAATAAAAACGAAGGGAAGAAGATTGATAGACATTGCAACTTTTGTAATCAAGATGGCCACTTAGAATCCAAATGCTTTAAGAAGATGGAAGCCTTGGAAGCAACAATGAAGAAGCATAACATCCATTTGGAGCATTCTTCAACTTCAACTTCATCTTCAGGAATAACACTTTCTGCATGTGGTTGTCAAGCATCTCGGTTTGGTTATGCACTAAATGTATCTTCTTCTTCTCATTCTCATGAGTGGCTCATTGATTTTGGAGCTTCTTATGACATGGCCAAAAACAAAGCCATGCTTTCTTCTTTGAATGATTGTAACACCAAAAATATATATGTTGGTGATGATAGATCTCTTAGCGTTGTAGGGACTGGAACTATTCATCTAGACAATAGTCAATTTAATGATCTATTAAGTGTTCCAACCTTATCCTACAACCTTCTATCTGTATATCGGGTAACTCATTCAGGTGAATTTTCACCTCATGATGTTGTAATTAAGGACTTAAGAGATCCTAGACAAATTTTAGCTACTTGCATTGTTGACGATTCTACAAGGTTGTATAAGTTTAACAACTTTGGGTCATCAACTCTTCCCTCTATATTTGTTGATCATAATGATGAAGTGAGCAAACTTTGGCATGAGCGATTTGGTCACTTAAACTATCACTCCCTTCAAAATCTATGTAAAGAAAATATGGTGACATGTCTTCCTATGGTATCATGCAGAGATGGTGTTTGTTTTGGATGTGTACTTGGAAAACATCATCGTGATAGTTTTGAAAAACATGCCTCTTGGCATGCCTCAGCCCCTTTACAACTTGTGCATAGTGATTTATGTGGTCCACTTCCAGTTGTTTCATTCTTTGGCTACAAGTATTTATTAACTTTCATTGATGATTTCTCCAAACACACTTGGGTATACTTCTTAAAACTCAAGAGTGAAGTATTTAACATGTTCTTGGCCTTTAAGGCCTTTGTTGAGAAACAATCTGGACATCAAATTCTTAAGCTAAGATCTGATAATGACGGAGAATATGTTAACAACAAATTCATCAACTTTTGCACTGAGCATGGAATTCAAATGCAACATACTGTTCCATATACTCCATAACAAAATGGTGTAGCTGAAATGAAGAATCACACCTGAAGGAAATGGATAATTGTATGCTTCAATCTAAAGGACTTAGTCTTAACTTTTGGGCAGAAGCAACTAACTGTGCAAATTACATAGTAAATTGCACTCCTACTAAGGTTTTAAAGAATATCACTCTAGAAGAAGCATGAAGCTCAATTAAACCAGATGTAAGTCACTTTTGTGTCTTTGGAAGTGAAGCACGGGCCCATATTCCAGATGAGAAACATAAAGCTTTAGAACCTAAGAGTAAAAAATGTATTTTTGTTGGATATTCTAAAGATGTCAAAGGATATAGACTTCTTTCACCTAAGTCCAAAAATGCTATCATTAGAAGAGATGTAAAGTTTGCTAAAAATATAACGGCCTATGAGCCTAGTTTGGCAGTTGTGCCACCTCTCTCTATCCCTTCTACTTCTCAAAATATTTCTTCTTCAGATGATGACAGCGAGGATGAAAATCCTCCCTTACCTTCTCAAGATCCTCCTTCAGCTCCTCAGCTTCCAAAATGTGTTTGTGCTACTCAGGATGCAGCAGGTTCTCTTGCAGGTGATCTTAAAAATCAGTGACATACATGTTCTTAGTTCGATAGAGCCTCTTCTTTACTGGCTCAAGCTTCATCGAGTTATGATCTTGACACCTTTGCAGAAGCTTCAGGCCATCCAGATTGGGATGCAACTATGAATGAATAATATCGTTCATTATTGGAAAAATGATACATGGGATCTTGTTCCTCTTCCAAAGGGACGAAAACTTGTTAGATGCAAATGGGTTTACAAAACCAAGTTTGGACTAGATGGAAAAATTGATAAACATAAAGATCATCTTGTTGCTAAGGGTTTTTCAGAAGTTTAAGGCATTGACTATATTGAAACCTTCTCCCCTATTGCCAAAATGAACTCTATCTGCTTGGTTCTTTCCCTTGCTGCCTCTTTCAAATGGGAAGTCCATCAGATGGATTTTAAATCTACCTTCTTGCATGGGGACTTGCATGAAGAAATATATATGGAACAACCTCTTGGCTTTATACAAATAGACTCCAGCCTTGTATGTCAGCTTAAGAAATCCCTTTATGGTCCCAAGCAAGCCCCTCGGCCTTGGTATGCCAAAATGGATAACTTTCTTTTAGATACTGGCTTTTCTAGGTGTTATTTTGATATTACTTTCTACAGCGAGAAAGTGGGTAAGTCCCTTATTATTCTTTTTATTTATGTTGGTGATCTTATCCTTACTGGTAGTGATCCCAACCTTATAAACCATGTGAAGTCCAACCTTAAAAAGAAGTTTGAAATGACAGACTTAGGACACTTGCATTATTTTCTTGGTCTTCAAGTCTTGAAATCCAAGGAAGGTATTTCCCTTTCCCAATCTAAGTATGCATGTGATCTTCTACGTCACTTTCACATGGAAGATTGTAAGCCATCCCCTTATCCCTTTCAACCTGGTGCCAAACTTTCAGTCACTTGTACTTCCCCTGAAGTTGATGCTACCTTATATCGTCAACTTGTAGGAAAAATTTTGTATCTGACTCATACCCGTCCTGCCCTTTCCTTTGTTGTTGGCCTTATTGCTTGGTTTATGAAAAATCCACATGAAAGTCATTGGAAAGCAGCTAAAAGAATACTTCGTTATGTTTGAGGTACAATTCAGTTTGGGATTCATTACATTGCAGAAGCATCTCCTCTATTGGTTGGTTTCACTGATTCCGATTGGGCTGGTGACCCTGATGATCGGAAGTCTACTGCAGGTTATGTCTTCACTCTTGGTTCTAGACCTATTACATGGGCTTGCAAGAAACAAAGTGCCATTTCTCTTTCTTCAGCAAAAGTAGAGTATCATGGCGTTGTAGAAGCTAGTAAGGAAGCCCTATGGCTTCATCAGATCCTGTCAGAGTTTGGATTTCAGCAGCAACATCCGACTACACTTTGGTGTTATAATCAAAGTGCCATTAAACTATGCAAAGATCCAATCCAACATCAACGCAACAAACACATTGAACTACACATGCACTTCATCAGAAAGCTCATTCATGACCATGTTCTTGAAGTGCAATATTGTTCAACTGATGATCAAGTTGCAGACATCTTTACAAAGGCTCTCACAGAGGCGAAGTTTACAAATTTTCGACTTATGGTTGGAGTTCAAGAAGTTTTCATTAAGGGTGGATAGATTCTAATTCCTTCTTCCTTCTCCTATTGTGTCATATTTGTACATCCTTCAATCATATCCCAAGTTGTTCTTAAGGGGGGATGTTAAGATATTCCGACACATAGGATTAAGTATAACTTGGTCTAGCGTAGAGTTAGGTAAAGTGTGTTTCTTCACTATGTACATTTGTAACTTACAATTCGACAGTCACGATATGTTATAGACATGAAGTGATCTGATGGTTCATTCTCTCCTCGATATTACTAACACTTGATCTGTGGCTTAACACCCGATTGGTCCATGATATCTATTTAAAGAGCATGGAGGGTCATTTGTAGGGTGACCGTTCATGAGAGAAGCTTATGTAAATTTTATTTCTTTTATTAATAAATTGCCTGAAGTGACCGTGTTGGCTCAGGCCATGGACTGTTTCCCTCTTTGAGGGTTTTAACCACGTCAATAATACTGGTGTATTGATCTATGATCTGTTTGTGAGTGGTGTCCTTTGGTGTTCTATCTGAGAAACTTACCCTATAAATTCCTACATTAATAGTATCCCATTCATCATAATTCATAACTTATTTAACATTTAAACCCATTCCACTATTGTAGACTATTTTTAAATATTTTTAAACTAGCAATTGCACCAGATGTTGCAAAGTGAACACTGTAAGGCATAAATTTGAGAAGAATCATGATGTATAGAATATCAATGAATATAAAAATTAGTAAACAATATGATGTTCAAAAGCTTGATTAAAATCTTAAATTCTTTTACCATTTTCTCTTAAGGTGATTGGATTTTCCTTTACTTGTCATTGCTTAACTTATTTTGTGCATTTGGACTGGTTTGTGACAAAAGAGGTTTATTCAAAGTTTTTTTTCCAAAATGACAAATTCAAAATTTACCATTGGATGAACTAGTTTAAAGTAGAGCTATGAAATAGATATACCAATAAAGCTAGTCAATGACATAACAACTTTACATTGTTTGATATTGGATAAGTGGATCTTTTGTTGAGCATTGATTAAATAATTCGTTTAACTGACATAACAACTTTAATTCACTATTCAGAGGTACCATGGTGAACTCCTATGGAAGCAACCACAAGCTTTCCCTTATTCCAGATAATATTCGATGAGACCTAGCTATGTGTTTGACTAGGAATGGGCCTATAAATAAACACAAAAAACTTTTTTTGCCTTAGAAAGCAAACTTTATTCCCAAAAAGTAGAAAAAGGCTGCGAAGTGTGCATTTGATGCTGAGATTGTTTCCTTCCACACAAGTTTGGTGCATATTTATTTCTCCTCTCCTAGTCATTTCTGACCATTTTTCAATATTGAACTGTCTCACTTGATCAAAAGCTTGCATTCTTTTACATTCTACATGCACATAATTTGATTATGAATGTGTTAATTTATGCATTATTGTATGTAGGTCTAATGGAGGAGAAGGATTGATCTCATACATAGATTTCATAATTACTATTAAGTTACTTGAACAAAATGTCTGATACATGAAAAAAATAAAAGCAAAAACAAAACTCTACATGTGCATTTTTGTACCTTCTCTGCTTCAAGTAAATAATTTTCAATTTCTGCTCCACATTGTTCAATCCACATTCTTTGGAAAAGTTATGAGCTTGCACCATGTTGCATGGGGATCCATCTTAGCTAAGACAAGGGAGTCAACCCCACAAAGCTGCTTTGCAATTTTATTATATGTAGGTTCTAATGTTTGTTAAAGAGCCTTGACTGTGTAGTATATCATGATATTGAGTAGGTTGAATGCCTATGTCCAATTCTTTCATAACACAACAATAGCAGTACAATTTAAGGAATGGATGAATCATGAGAAAGGTTACTCTTACATAAAGGAAACTATGGGTCTATCATACCCCCCAAATGTTTTCACAATAAGTTGGGTTCAATTTTGTTGCTTAAAAAACTTGTTGTAATTTCTTAATACATGGTTGATTTGAGCCTAACAGACTATTATCATAGAATATTGATAATGGGCGGAATGTCTACTTAAAATATTTGTGAGAACAATTTTATCAAATATAAAAAGTATTTAATCTACAAGAAAAAAGCTATTAGTTGCTCTCATTTATTTTAATCTACAAAGTTCGATTACCAATATAAATAACCCAACCAACTTTAATTGCAATACAATAAGAATCTAAAAGTTTGAGTGAAAAATCATCAAAATTGGTTTCCAGTTATATCTCAAGTAAAAAGCATTGTTTCTAACTATTGATTTTTCACCTCAGACTGATGATTGTATCGAAGATAGGAGAAACCATGAAACTAGCTCAAATGCTTCTTAATTCCATAAATATTGGAACATTATAAAAGAGGTATGTTGCCATTGTCTTCTTCAACTAATTGTTTTTTTTCATTACAAGTTTCAACTCCGTCATCATTTGTTGTAGAGTAGTCTAATACTTACAAAAAGATAAAAATAATATTTGTAATTAATTTTGAGAAAGAACATGAGCATGCTGGAACGAATTTTGAGGGATATGTAACTCAAGGAGGTTTTTGAAAAGTGGAATTCCAATGGATGTTGAACCGATTGAAGAAAATGGAGATCAAATTAGGGAAGACAGTAAAGACCATGAGGTGAGGAATGAGCCAGTTGAGCTAGAGGATCCTCTTCAAGATGTTGTTGACTCATAAAATAAAGGCCTGGAGAAGTTAAAGATAAATTTGGCCCTTGAAACTTAAGATAGAAAATGTGTTAATGTCCATCATGTTCCTCCATTGATGAATTTGTCCCTACACCTTACAAGTGTAGTAAAGTTAAATATGTGCTTGAGATATGAAGCAGAAAAAAATAATTTATTTTCTCAACAATACCCTAGAATTAGAAGGGTTCAACAAATTATCGAGGAGAGTGATTATATGTAACATGATGAATGGGTTACCTTTTATGGATCGAGATTGGTTGTAAATGTTTATACTTTATTCCATGATTTATCAAGATAACTTAGTTGTATTTCAGACAAAAATTCTTACACAATAATATCCTCAATTTAGTTTCATCATTTAGATTAATATTAATATAATGTAATTCAGTTTTTATAGGATTTTTTGTAGAGGTTTCAATTTTTAGGGTTTCATCTTTTAGATTAATATTACAAATCATCAAAAGTATCCTAACTTCAATTTCAATAAAATAAAGAGCTAAAACTCTCAAATTTAAAATCTTATGGTATTTTGAGTGTCTCTAAGATGTCTCTCAACTATTTTTTTTTCCAATTTTTGTTTGAAATCCAATTCGAATTCAATATTGATGATCGTGCCTCAAACTTCCCTTGTTTTGTTTGGTTGAGGGCATCCACTCTGCCAGGGTTCTCTTTAATCCTTCGCTGGAAGGTTGCCATCCAAATGGTGTTTAACTAAAATAAAAATCCCCACAAATACCAAACGAGGTGGAATATTCCCATAGAAAACCAATCTAGCTGCTATCATAATAGCAACTCCAACTGCTATCATAATAGCAACTCCAACTGCTATCATAATAGCAACTCCAACTGCTATCATAATAACAATGATGGAATCCTTTAGCTGGCAGGAGACCGAGATAGGTGCCCCAAAATGGTCCTTCAAAATGAGAGCTTGATGCAATGGAGCTCGAAGGGTATTATTTTTTAGCATCCAAGTTTCACGGCATCGTCATAAATGAAGCAAATGGAGCTCAAAGGATGTTATTTTTTAGCATCAGAGTTTGACGACCTCATCATAAATGAAGGAAGCTTGATTCTTAAATTTAGGTTTCAATTTTTAAGGTTTTTTATTTTAGATTAATACTACAAATAATCAAAAGTCTCCTAACTTCAATTTCAATAAAATAATGACCTAAAACTTTTGAATGTTATTGATGAAATATCAATGAACGGTTTCAGCCTCCATTAATTGTTTGATTGGTCGTTAATTACTTTTACTAAGAAGCTTCCTTGGTACCTCAGTGGCCTTGTAAATAATTGAATATGGTGGATACTAAAGAATTGCATTTTTTTTACAAAATTTATGAATAAAGATCAAAATAAAATGAGGATTTCAGGATCCATGGCACTGACTTCCAACTTATAGAATCTAAAATACCCAAATCCACTCTAATTCATTCACAATAGATTTAGCAAAAAAAGTAATATTACTGACCTGTTGTGGGTTGCAGTGTAACAGAGGCATGATGAAGCGAGTGATATCTACTAAAAATAAAATCATGATGAAACACTTTCTGTACCAAATAATACAAAGTTTTTTTCAGTCCCATGTGAAGAAAAATAATATATATCAATCCCTCTGTATTCCAAAAGAGCATGCCTAAGAGAAATGATAAGAAGTTGTGAGCAACAATTGCCATGTATTCCTGTAGTATAATGAAATTATCCCTAAATCCATAGAGATGCATCAAACATTCACATATATACATGCACAACTTTGATTTTAGAAGGAATTGATGTAAATGCACATTCATAAACGTCATTATAAATTATTTGAAACTCAACTATCATAATAGGAAATTCACAAATTTCCAAAGGCACAAGATATGAATGATCTAATCGTGCTCGTTGTGTAATAAAGACAGGGAAATGAAATTAGAAGGTCAAATTCAGGTACTCTCAGTAAACCCTGCCAATAATTGCTACCGTTGAACCCTTCTTGGGTTTTCCTACATTCAAAGTAGCACCAATCCCTCATTCCACAAAATAAATGGATTTCAAACAATAGTTCTGATCAAAGAAGCCATTACATGGATAATTTTATTAACAATCCAACCAACAAAATAAATACTTTTCAATTTCTGCTCCACATTTTTCAATCGACATTCTTTGGAAAAGTTATGAGCTTGCACCATGTTGCATGGGGATCGATCTTAGCTAAGACAAGGGATACGATTCTTTGCAATTTAATTATATGTAGGTTCTAATGGTTGGCAGAGAGTCTTGACTGTGTAGTATCATGATATTGAGTAGGTTGAATGCCTAGGTCCAATCTTTTCACAACATAGCAGTAGCAATACAATCTTAGGAATGGATGAATCATGAGAAATGTTACTCTTACATAAAGGAAACTATGGGTCTACCATACCCCCTAAATGTTTTAACAATAAGTTGGGTTAGGTTTTGTTGCATAAAAAACTTGATGTTATTTCATAATACATGGTTGATTTGAGCCTAACAGACTATTATCATACAATATTGATAATGGGTGGAGTGTCCACTTAAAATATTTGTGAGAACAATTTAATTAGATTGAAAGAGTATTTAATCTACAAGAAAAAGGCTATCAACTGCTCTCATTTATTTTAATCTACAAAACCTGGATTACCAATATGAATAACACAACCAACTTCAATTGCAATATAATAAAAAGCTAGAAGTTTGAGTGAAAAATCATCAAAAGTGGTTTCCAGGTTCATCTCAAGTAAAAAGCATTGTTTCTGACTATTGATTTTGCACCTCAGACTGATGATTGCATCAAAGATATGAGAAACCATGAACCTGACTTAAATGCTCCTCGGTTCCATCAATATTTGTGAAGAGGTATGTTGTGCTTGTCTTCTTTAACTAATTTTTGTCTTTTTCATTACAAGTTTCAACTAAGTCATCATGTGTAGAGAAGTTTGTTATGTACAAAAAGATAAAAATAATATTTGTAATTAATTATGAGAAAGAACAGGAGCATGTTGGAACTGATTTTGAGGGATATGTAACTCAAGGAGGTTTTCCAAAAGTGGAATTCCGATGGATGTCTAACCGATTGAAGGAGATGGAGATCGAATTGGGAAATACACTAAAGACCGTAAAGTGAGGAATGAGCGAGTTGAGCTAGAGGATCCTCTTGAAGATGTTTTTGACTCATAAAATAAAGGCCTGGAGAAGTTGAAATAAATTTGGCCCTTGAACCTTAAGATAGAAAATGTGTTCATGTCCATCATGTTCCTCCATTGATGAATTTGTTAGTTTATTTTCTCAGCAATACCTTGGAAATAGAATTCCCAAGGATAGTGATTATATGCAACATGATGAATGGGTGAATTTTTATGGATTTAGATTGGTTGCAAATGTTTATACTTTATTCCATGATTTCTCAAGCCAATTCACTTGTATTTTAGACAAAAAATAATATTCTCAATTCAATTTCATCATTTAGATTAATATTACTCTAATAATATCCTCAATTCAATTTCATCATTTAGATTAATATATATATTTTTTTCTCTGCAAAGACTAAAATCTATTAACTGAAAAGAGGAATATTTTTACATGGAGTTGAGGCCTTAGAGAGCATAACCCGAGAGCACTCAACACAGCAAAACTGCCCCCTTACAAAAAGAACCCGGGGAGACCAGTTACATAGAGCTAGAAAACATATATAAAACCCAGAGATAGACTCGTAGAACGAAGATAGAGACATTGACAGCAGAAAAGCCTAAATACTTGGCAAACCAACCGGTAAATAAACCACCACTTCCCCGAAGGGAAACCAAAACAACAGGCTGAAGATGCCGAACCTTGACTGTGAGCAGAATTGCCTGGAGGTGGTCATCTGAGCGATATCAAAACCAAAAAGGGAGAAAAGCAGGCCCAGGTGGCGTTAAACTTCCATATCCTCACCAGGAGTCTTCTCCGCTACCAGACACGCGCTGCCAATCCTCAAACTTTCATTTCCATCCATCTCGCTGACTGGGTTCGCCAAGGTATGACTTGTGGCTCCAAAAGTCCCTTCCCCAGCTACTAGACATATGTCTTCAAGGGGCGGAATGCTTTTGGGAGTTTCATCCTGATATTCTCTGGGCTTCCCTCATCCATTGAATGCTCACTGCTTTGAGAAGGATCAGGAGCCATGCATGACAGAGGGGAGATTTGATTTTCTTCTTCCGAAAGGATTATAATGATGTGAGCAGTAATCAGAGGCCTATTCAGATTACTTTGAAATTTGAAATGCGTGGTTTGGAAAGCACTATTTGGAATTGGCTTGCGCATAGGGCTCAGAGGAGGCACATCCTCATGAGAGGAGGGAAGATTGATAGGCGATTGTTCAGTCCACAGAATGACTAGCGGTTGGATGTTTACCGCTTCCACGTCGCCCCCCCCGGAACGATTCCTCCTTCCCTAGCGAACCATTATGAAGAGCGAAGGGGAAGGCACAGAGAGACCAGAGAGACCAGAGACAACAATAGGGGGATGGAAAGATTGACACAGAGACCGAATTAAACGCACAAAGAATGCCCGAGACGGAGATGCAACACATCCAATTCTAAATTCAAGAGCTTTGGAGAGCTTACCCCTTAAAGTCGTGCTAATCCTTCTGTGGGGAACCTTAGCGTAATGGAACCTCTTCCAGAAATACAGAGAGCCTGCCTGGAGCTTGCCTCTGTTTGCAAGGTTCTGCCTGTCACCAAAAACCACATCAGACCAGGGCCCGTAGCAGTAAGACTGAGCGCAAGGTGTGAAGAGAACATACAGGATCGCCATGATTATAACAACCACAGTGTTTCTTTGAACAACGCACTCCATTAATGCAAAAATCCTACATTATCCAACCTTAATAATGCCATCCCACTTGTGCGAGGTGAGAACCTGGGAAGCCACGCTGCCCTGCAGCTGGTAGTACCTGGTTTTACAATCTGTCATGACGTTCATTTAATTCATTTGTGCCACCCGCATCTGGGGATCATTTAGATTAATATCACTGTAATGTAATTTAATTTTTATAGACTTACAGTATAGGTTTCAATTTTTAGGGTTTCATCTTTTAGATTAATATCACAAATCATCAAAAGTCTCCTAACTTCAATTTCAATAAAATAAAGAGCTAAAACTTTTGAATGTTATTGATGAAATATCAATGAATGGTTTCAAACTCTCCTAATTGTACTATTGGTTGTTAATTACTTTTACTAAGATGCTTCCTTGGTAACCCAGTGGCCTTGTAAATAATTGAATATGGTGGAATTATAATGAAATTGAGGAATGGTTGAATTAATGTTAAAATTCGATTTTGGCTTTCTCAATTATTTTTGAGCTGCAGTTCAATATCATATTTGCTTTTTAAAATAAATATAAAATATTATCTAAATAAAAGATAATTTCAACTATAATAAAAATAAAAATGAATATACATGTTTGTCTAAATTTAATTAAAAATATTATAAAACTTCAATAATACCACTAGCACAATGTGATTGTTAGATTTATTGTTAATATTTTAATGCAGAATGACGAAGATGTAAAAAAATTCACTCTTATTCTGAACTATAAATAAAATATTTCAAAATTTATGTGAAATAACATAATTTTAACTTTAAAAAGATAAAATTTATTACACTTCCAAAAACTTGTAGTTTTCATTTTGAATACTAGTAAAATGTAAAAAAAGACAAGAAAATTAACCACTATAAAATATTTCAATACTCAAAAGAAATAAATAATTGAAAAAAAATCAATTATTTTAATAAAATATATAATTCATTTAATTTTTTATTTTAATAAAATATATAATTCATTTAATTTTTAATAAAAAAATTATAAGTGACTTTTTAAAAATGTTAATAATAATAATAAAATTTGATTTAAAAAATTTAATTGCAAGTTGAAAAACGAAACCTAAAAATTGAAACAATTGAAACCTTCACCGGATCCATGAAAGTAAGAAGAATAGAAAGTTACTAAATGAGGAAGTGAGTTTAGTATTGGTGTAATAAGGCCTGGTTGCCAAAAAAATGTGAGTCATCACCTTAGTACCTCTGCAATCTCTATATTTCAAAAAGAGTAATTATTTTTCTCATGAAAAGGAAAATAACAAAAAATTATTAAATTAGTAAAAAATCGTTGAAACAATTTTAATTATTAGTGTTTTCTTAATTATTAATTATTAATTTGATGACTCGTCTTTTTTCAATTATCTAACATCCCATCCAATAATACATATAAGTACACAATAACCACTAAAAAAAAATTCCAAAAAACACCTTACAACATAAATATTTTATAACATAACCAACTAAACCACATAATAAATAAGTAAAAAACAAAACTCTCATAAATAAGAATTAAGAATTATGATATTAATATTATCAAAACTTCAATATCAAAAAAATAAAGTATAGCTATACCTCATCAACCCAAAAATTAACATATTAAAATTGCACATTTAACTACAAAAATAAAATAAAATTGCACATTGCAGTGATGTCGTAAAGACATTAAATATATTACAGAAGTTCATGTCATGAGAGCTCCCTTCACCTTCACTGGAAGAAACAAACATATTCATGTAATCTCACCAATAAGTATATGAACATTTTTGTTTCATTTGTGCGTGTGGGCTCATGTGCGAAGGACTTAATTTGGTATCTATATATATAAAAAGGTATTTAGTTAATTTTGAAGGAAAAAAATGAAATTAAAATTGAATATAAAAAAGTTGTTAATATTGAAATATAAGTGGTGAATAAAAGATGTATCTTTTTTATTTTTTTTAGATTTTACTAGTAAAAATTTTAATTTTTAATTTTTAAAAAAATAATTAATTGATTATTTATTTATTAAAGTAGTAGTAGTTTTGTTTTTACTCATATTTTCAAACATATTACTCCTAAAATTTAATACAATGAGTAAAACTATCCATTTAAAACATAATAAGTAAACCCATTTATTTAAAACATATCTGTACTAGGAAACCATAATTTACAAATTTAAATTCAATAAAATTATTTGAAATTATTATAGTAATTATAGAAATTAAAAAAATATTAAATTTATTTATATATTAAATTTAAAATTAAAATTTCCCATCCAAAATATTTAAATTCCACCAAAATATATGTCATCTAATTTAACCAAATAACACCAACTTAAAAAAAATAAAAAAATAAATTGTTTACACTAACTAATTATGACATCTCTTTTCAAAAAAGCTTAGAACAATTTATAAAGATACTATCACTCTCACCATTGTTTTAGACCAATTTATTGGGAGAGAATCAATGTTAGCCACCATTGAAATGACCCTAACCTAAAAATCTAACATTTTAAAATACAACCTAAAAATCTAACATTTTAAAATATAATTGATCACCCATTTAAGTACAACATAGAGATTATCTAATTATTTCCTTACTTTCCTTGCTAAAACATCTAATGGTACACGTGTCAAATGTGCAACGCCCCATGCCACTGTAGAGGTTGCTGTCCCATTTCTAATGGGGTGAAGGTACAGATATGCACTTCCCATGTGCCTCCAAAATCAAGTCAATTTGTATATGCAATTATTACAAATTATTACTACAAAGGTAAAGGTGATGGAATTATTATTACAAAGGTCTTCTCTGCGTAAGTGAAAATGGAATATATGATGTGCAAAGTGGGTCCGTTTGGAATTAGCCAAAGGTGGCACGCAAGCAAATGGGACCTCACTCCATAATTTTGTTGTGGAAATATAACGGAATCTTTTATTTGAATAAATCTAAAGTAATCTCCTTTCCTAAAAAAAATCTGTCAATGGTTTTGTATAAATTAAGTAGTGATAAATTGAGTAGTTATTCTAGTAGTATAAATTTAGTTATTCTAGTAGTATAAATTAAGTAGTTATTCTAGTAGTATAAATTAAGTAGTGATAAATTGAGTAGTTATTCTAGTAGTATAAATTAAGTAGTGATAAATTGAGTAGTTATTCTAGCCATTATTTTGATTATGGTTTTGAATATTTTGTCCATTTTGTAAAGTACTTAATTTAGTTTTATAATATTTTTATATAGTTTTAGGATTTTAATGAACATTTGCATTATTATGTGTAAATAAAATTTAGTATTTTTAAGAAAGGGTTAGACTTCTCGTCTTACCAAATGTGTATAGGTGTTTGGTTATTATTTTATTTATCTATATTTAAGAAAAAACTATATTTTTAATTTATAAAAAGTAATTTAAGGTCTTATACCAAGACTAATTAAATAAAATTGTAACAACATAATGTACAAAATATAGAATATATAACTTAATATATTCTTTATTCATCTCAATAACATTTGGTGTAAATTTTGAGATGCACTATTGGGGACATGAGCACACCCAATGTAGGGTGGAGTCATGCTGCCAAGGCTTAAAGGCTCCTTATTATCATGCAGCCTAAGCAGATAGTTAGCAGATATGCCATAGATCTATCACATGCAGGGAATTATGGCAAAGAGTAAGTGGGTACATGCTATTCATGAACTTCAGTGGGAAGAAATTAGCTATATAGAAAAGTCAAGGACAAAGCAATCATGTTGTTTAAATATTCCATTAACCAAGATGATAATGCAAGTCAAGACAAAGATCAAGAACTCAATTGGGGTCTCCAAGCATTATATTATTTGGAAATTCTCAACAAATTCCTTTCAACATGTAAACAATAGTACATTATTTCCTAAATTCATTATTTCCTAAATTCATTTGGTTGGTCAACGCCAAAGGCACCATTGATATAGTGAGACTCATATACCATTGAAATTGGCCTTTTGTGCCCTCGCTTATCTTATGTAGGGGTTGAAAGACTATGAAATTTCCTACTAATAATTGTGAGCATCCTCAGGCTCACAATTCAAAAGGTTACCAACTCAAGGCTTGTTTCATTCTGGTAAATAGCTTCATGGCTTATCACTACCTCTAGGAATGTAAGGTCAAAGGGTTTGACGTGGAAGAGGCAGGCCAACTCACTCCCAAGCTTAGCAAGGGGCACAACAATCCACATAAATATTATGGGAGAATACTCCCCCTTATATCCAAGAGGAAATTGAGAAAACAAAAGAGGTAGTGAAACATGAGAGTCAGTTTAGCCATGGTACAAATATTAATAAAAAATCCATGATGTTGTTGCTCAAATCATCCATGAAGAGAAAGCTAGTCCTATGACGAAGACCCAAGGGGAAAACTAGGCAAGCTACCCATCACCTCGATGGCTTTACTTCTTACTTATAGGTTGACATGTTTTCTATATACCCTATTATTTATATCAAGATATATAACTAATTAAGTCATTTAAATGTCAATCCATGGCTTGTACGCTTGTGAAGTATCATGCAAAATGTTTACAAAGAATTAAGTACTTGAATAAAATGTTGGACACGTAATCCTTCAGGAATTTTGTATCATTGTAAATAATTTGTATGCAATACATAGGTAGATGAAATGAGGATTCATGAGAAAGACCAAGAGTCCCTCATAGCAAGTGAAATGAATAGACACCCTATTGTATATATGTATAGTTTGAGTTAATGAAAACAAGCATGCATGGGGTTATTCCCTCAACATGATAGTGATATTAAGGCTCTAGTGTTTCTAATAACTCTATGATTCCACTAAAAAATGTCCCTTCCCACTCATACTTGTACCACAACACATACAGTCCATTGTTATGCCTCGCACATTCATTCTCTTATTATTTCTCTGCTTGCCAAAACCTAGTTTAGGTTTCTATTATTTAGCTCTCCATCAATGCACATTTCCTCAAGACAACACTTATTTCTTGTTTTCTCTAACACCCAATCCCTTGAATCATGGTATCCATGAGCTCAAAAAAATTGATGCATGAGGAACAATGAACTCCTTGATTACAAGTAGATTTGTTGGGTACCTTTGTGATATTCTACATCTGGTTATGTTATTAGTTCTCTAGGAATGATATCCCCTAACAACTAATTTCTTGTTTTCTCCAGCACTCAATCCCTTGACTCGTGGTATCCATGAGCTCAAAAAAAATTGATGCGTGAGGAACAATGAACTCCTTGATTACAAGTAGATTTGTTGGGTACCTTTGTGATATTCTACATCTAGTTATGTTATTAGTTCTCTAGGAATGATATCCCCTAATAACTATATGGTATGCCAGTAACAACAATCTCTTACTCTTCAAACAATAGGTTGAGCACATAAGCCAAACACTTTAACACACCCAACCCCTTAATGTCGTATTAGGGTTGTGGGGTGCAATTAGACATGACTTTCAAGGTTTATTATGAAGATGAGGCTATCAAATTTCCTCTCTGTGCTCTCATTTAAATCCGAAATTCTAATGCTACCATCATCTTCTCCTTGTTAAGGGCTTTCCAACGATATAAATTTCATCTCATTTCGAGTTCCAAGCACAAAATTATTCCCTTTTGAAGTTTCACCCTTTAAATGCCACATCAACAATCATACAAACCATGTGGTTGACAAATGGAAGCTCTGAGCCATATGTCTCACCTGCGCTAGTCCACGTTTATTGCCCTTCTGTCATACCAGATTCCTGTCACATCAATATTTTTCATTACAAGTGCAATTTCCAAATCCCCTCGTGTTCTAGTATGCCAATATTTCTAGTGGTCCAATATGTTGATATATCAATATGACACCTCACTATAAGCCTATTATATTCCAATACGTTGGTGGCCTAATATGTCGATATTGGTAAAAATTATACATTGTCATTCTTTATAATTCTTGATATGTCGATGGGCCTATGGGACAACTCGACATGCTACCTCACTCTTTGACCCCCAATCAAAATTTGACACGTGGTAGGTAGTGACATGCCTGACACATTGAATTGTTGATGTGTATACCAAGAAATTGAGATATTGGTGATTTTCCAAAGTGAAACCCCCACACAATCCCAATATGTTGATATGGAAGCTCAACATGCCACCTCATTCCTTTGACACCCAATCACAATTTGACATGTAGTGTATGATGATATATCCTCTACCACATGACACTACTAACATGTGCCACTTATTATTCACAATTCCATAAGTGGAAAACCAGAAACGCCAAATCAGGGTGACACGTGTTATACATGTGGCATCATCATGTCATCATTTATTACATCATCATGATGTCACTCTCCAAGATTACCCAATACTATGAGGTCTGGGTGCCTTCAATTAATGCACCCTTTCAACAAAAATGTTTTACCATTAAGTGTCCTATGTCAATTAGAGTTGTGCCATACCATAGACTTCCCCGAAGTAATTTATTTTATCCTCTAGGGCTCAACACCCTGATAAGCCCCTTCGAGTTGGCTCATGGTCATAGCCTTGATGCAATCCATATGAATAGGGGCTGAGGCTAAGGTCTTCAAACCCCAAATTCATGTATAATGTTGTGTGAAGGACTCTATCCCGAAATTTCTTTGCAATCGAACATGAGAATAAAACCCCAAAGTTCTTCTCTCTAAAACCAAGAACCACACAATTGATTTGCATCGAAAACTAGTATACATTATGATTGTTTTAAACCTTTTGTTAACCTCTAATAGCTCCAAAACTTTTTACTGAATTCCTTCCTATTTTCCATTAGATGTTTTGAGAAAAATCTTTCCAATAACTATCTCCTTTTGAAATCAAGGCTTATGTCCATTCCTATGACATCCACATCATTCACAAGACTCTCTGATCACTTCTATTGGTATGGAGCTTTTCCACTCTACCTAAAGATAGATCATGGACACTAGCCATGAGTATGACTAAAATTCCTTCAATTATATTCTTAAGGGTCCATTTACTTTTTGTCCATAACATGAAAGGTATGAAACAATAATAAAATAAAGATTTATCATGGAGAATATGAGAATTATACATCCAAATCCAACCTAATCTATTGCTTCACATCATTAAAAGACATCATATATACCATATTACCCACTAAGTAGACAAACACATAAACATAATACCTTTCAATAATGATCCTTTATTTCTCATAGTTTATATTACAAATATGGATTCCACATGGTTACTCATCTGATCAAGATCCTATGTTTTCTACAACTTATGAAGGGTGAGCCACATTCCCCCCACCATAGGCTCAAGTGCATTATAATATTTCTTGCAATTGGCTACCCCCGCCAGACCAAGAAGCCGTGAGGGAAGTTTTGCTTAGAAATATAGGGTGGAGTCTTGAAGGCCACTCTCCTTCATCAAGTTAGCTCATCATATCCCTTAAGTCACACCAAGTCCAAAGTCCTACCCAACCACTATGGGCCGTTTCTCTGTTTCTCTATAATAGAAGCACCATAGGAGCAACATCTGCCAGGATACTAGTGGTGAAAGGATGAGGGAAACTATCCTTTATCCACTCAGAGGTCAGCATGGAGTCTTTCATCTTATAGATCCATGCCTTGGTCTCATTCCAAATTTGGTCACAATGGATTCTACATAGCACAAGGAGACCCCTTAACTTAGTCAAGATTTCCTAGATGTCTCTCTCGTGTGCTTAGGTGCATTTATTTCAACAAATTTTTCAACAAGTGGCCATTCGAGGTCCACAATGCATACAAGAAGCGCTTCACTTAGTCGAGAATCCCCCGTTACTTCCTTATAGAGTTGTCGTGCATAACAATGACAATCCTCAATGAATCCATTCGACCCTCTAGCTCTAGTTAATACTCACCCCCTAACTTCACTCACTAAAGTAAGGAAAACCAAAAATCATGCACACGGTTCCCTTCTCGTTCACACAGTATCCTCCACAAGTGTTCATCTTTTGTTATTCTTTACCCTTGCACGATACTTCATTCTTCTCTCTCTGCTCTTGTGCACCCCACTCATGTTTCTTCTCTATCTTTCCTTATCCTTCATAGGTAAGCTTTGTTATCACTGAAAAATCATACAATCAATTGCACTATCCATGGCACTCAACACTAAAGAATGGCATGTGTAATCAAAGGTTCCCAATGTTTCCATTTAAACAATCAAACCATGCAAAGTCACCTCAATTTTTTGCATAGATCACCGCAATAGTTTCTTTGATAGTTGAACGAATACATATAGGTGACATCTCAATAGTTTGTGGGCCAAATCAAATTAAATTAGAAACCACCAAGTGAAAGGACAATGTTAGGTACCTCAATTTCAATCCATGACACCAATGAAGTGGCATTAAGGAGACTCCAAAGGACTTCCCTTGTCTCCCATTATCTCACTAAAAGACAAAATCTCATCAATGAGCCAAGTGGAGGCAAGGCATGGGATTTGGCCTATAAATATGAATGTATTTGGGACCAAAAAAAGAGAGAATCCCAAGAAAAGTTATGATGTGAATTGTATAGTGATCTAGCATTTGTTGGTGCTCATAGAGCTCACCATTTCAGATCTTCCATAGTACTTCTTTGAGGAGAGATCATTCTTGCAAGGAGAGGGAAAATGGACCTTCCTTTAGGAGATTCACTGGGTCCATTTCCCTGTAAAATCACTTTAGTGTATTTGAGATGATTTTGTAACTCTTTTCATCAAGCAATAAAGATAATTCTTGACTCCCAACCTCCATTTTTATTTTTCTTTGTTTTCTTCGTTTTTACATTGTAACAAATATTGTTGCTTAGATTTATTTGATTTGTTCATTTGTTTATGTGTTTTTCTTGCTAACCTTTTTCTTGTTGGTTCTATGATGGGAACAATAGCCTTGTACTAGAGTGGATTCTAGTACATCCATGCTCCAAAAGAAACACATCAAATTAGCATCTCCACTTTCTTTTTCTCTCTTTTTAGTTATTTCTAGGCTCTCCTCTTAGCTATATTTCATTCATCATATCTATAGATTTCTTGTATAACATTTTAGTCCTCCTCTTGGCCCATGTGAGCTGGAAATCATTTTTGTTTAATTTTCGAGCTTGACTACATGGATATCAAAGAAACAGTCACAATGTTTCCCCCGTGACTGCTAGTAAAATTTTTGCACGGGTCTACCAAAGTTCACTGAATTGTAATTTTCTCTTCTTTTCAGAGTCAAGTGGTAGCCCCTAAAGACCTGCCCCCATTCCTACATGTTTTAGCAGCTTAGTTAGTTTTTTTTTCATCTTATTAGCCACCAATGTAGAAGAATTTAGTTCTTTTGACACGTGGATGGCCTTTGTTTTTACTAACCAATTGTAGTATTGGGACTAAAGTGGAGCTAATCACTTTGAAGTATGCTCTTCCCGTTGTTTGCATAGTGATATGGGGGAACTGAAAACATCTTGAAAGCCCATTTTCATCTCCCTTTAGGATTAGAGGTTAAACCACATAGTGTAATAGGAGGAAAGTAAGTGTCCCATCATACACACATATTTACTTTCTTGCAACATACAACACTGAAAGCATCATTATATTGGAAAGTAACATATCCCTCTATATCCATATATATAAAATATAATAAAGATTTGTGATTTTCATTTGACACTTTACACCCATTACACCCCACACACAAGAATTTCACTTAGTTCTTACTTGATTAGTATGCTCTTCCCCTTGCACCCATATGGGGGAAATCAGTTATCCAATTGTATACTACTTGAACTTCACAATTCTTCACACCCTAAGTCACACCATTTTTGGGCCATCATACCAAACTCATAGCCTCTTAAAAGAAACCTAATTTAAACACATTGTGGGGTCACAAAATAAATTATAGTCAAAGTTAGGACCCTAGGGGTAGGCATCCAAATAACCCCTTTTATCATTCTCATTTGAAACATAGAATGTTGTATTTTAGGGAACTTTAAATCATCCATAATTAAGTGTTACAAAGGTAGTGATGAGAAGAAACCCTTGAAGGGACAAGGTTGAGACCAAAGATTATCGCGAGCCTCCTTGAGTCTCCCAACTCTTGGTAGGGGATTTGAATCTATGGTTGATACCCATAACCTTATATTCCCTCACTTGCAATGGATGGAGGTAGCTTAGTGGAAAACAATTAGGGCATCTTACCAAAGGTGGCGGGTGTGGGAGCACTTGCACTTGGAGGAAATTTTGAATGGTTATATAAAATTTCGCCAGTTTCTTCGAGATGTAGCTCAGTACCCTGCATTCTAACCCTCTTTTCATACCTTTTCTAGTTTTCTTCTGATGGCTTGAGACCCCACTTTCAAAAATAATAGTGACTTTTGAGTGGAGGGATGTTATTTATGTTAGGATTTCATGTGCAAAACCCCCACACCAAAAACTTGGATTGTTTTAAGCATTAAAACATGATTAAAGGTAATTAACCCTTTGTTTTTTTTGTTGTTTTATGTATTGATACATTTTTTTGCATACTTGATATCCCCCTCATCATTCTTAGATCCTTTTGAGATCCATAGGGAGCCACTTAGCACCCCATCACTCTAGACGCCTTCAAGGCCTCCCACCTTTGGTAGGAGAAATGGATTTTTTTGTAGCTTCACCTACTCGACCTTCCCCTCAGAGTTCACCTTTTGATCCATCTTTTCTAGGCTCTTTCATCCTTGGTGCCACTTTGCTAAGAACCTGGTTACCTTAAAGTATCCCTTCATCTCACATAGCTTGTACAAGTATAACAACCCCTACATGTAACCTTCCATTTTCCCTTCACTGAATCTCCCTAATCTTTTGAAGCTGACAAATGATCCCATAGCTCATGAAACTACATGGCAGGCCATGCCTACCAATTTTTATTTAGACATACCAACTTTTGAAGGGAAACCTAGGGAAGATCCCACAAACCATGTGATGACCTTTGATTTATGGTGTTCTTCTAACATCATCATTAGAAACTCAGTTCACCTAAGCCCCTTCTAATGCACCCTCACTGAACCCTCAGCTAAATACATGTCAATGAGAAGGAAAGACCCCACAACACATTTGAATCCCTAGCTAAGTCATTTCTTAAATTTTTCTAACTACATGTTTTTCATGATACAAGGTTAGAATTATTGTCAGAGTTTTGATAGATATCTTCCACTCACATCATGGATTATATCCATGAGTGGTGCATATGCTGCATCATCTACAAAATTAAAGTTCGCAAATAATTTCACTTAGATTTTTTCCTTAAGTCCCTTTTGCCTGTAATATCAAAGGACATTGCCACCACCATGTCATAGAATGAGGAAGAATTGCAAGGTATTTTTTAAGGATTCAAATATTATACCTATGTATAGTATTCTAGGCAACTATTTTGGCTTGAAAAATCATACATATAGATGTAGGAAAATATTCAATTAAAAAACATGTAATTTACTATTAAAATTAGTAAATTTTTGGTGAATATTATCAATTTAATCACATGTAAAAAAAGGTGATTTTTTGACCAAAAGGGAAAATATTCTTTTTAGAATATGTCCAAAAAATCGCCAATTGGCAAAATTTCACCTCTAAAAAAATCTCGAAGAAGAAGTTGTAACAAAAACTAAATAGTTTGAGATCATTTATGCGCAAATAGGATACCTTTATACGCTAATCCTAGATGCTCCACAAACTCAACCATTCAACAAATAAAATCAAGGGGCATCAAACATTGTGGATGGCCTAATTGGGTTCATTACCCAATACCAACACTAATAAGGGTATGAAATTCCCTATCAAGTAAATTCATATGGACCACCTCCATCGTTCCCCCATGTAGGTGAGTGGTCATCAATACCCTCAACCAAATGATAGGGTACTATCATAGTGCTCCTACTCAAATTAATAACCACCCCATGCAAGGGAAATATTATCCCATTCGTGGAATTCTGAAAATGTGTCAACATTCCAACACTCATATGGAAATCTGACACAAGGAAATCCATATTTCCCTTTCCAAAGTCAACAAAAATAACCCTCCTATTGCACATAGTGATGTCATTGATGACAACAATGTGTCATTGATCTCAAAGGGGTTCCTAAGGAAGCAATAATACCCTCTATGACGTAGTTTGGTAGCTAGGTCTTTTGCAGGTTCTCATCGAGGGAAGTTAAAAGAACATGACGTTTATTAAGTTTTGATGAAGCTATGATACCCTAATAAGCCTACAAATAGTGTGGTTGGATTTTTCATGTTGATACCTTTCCAACGATATATTATACCTTGAAAAATGTTTCTCATACGAGAAGTTATGGTTGTTTCAAAAATACATCACTAGAAGACCCAAATATGGGGATATTTTATTGAAGAACATCATGATCATTGGGTTTTAACGATTATGGTCACATGGTCATCCCAAAGACATGGTCATGTATGGTTATGACTCATGGTAATGTCAGACCATGACACAAACTTTAATAGAAGGGGTATATGGAGCATAACCAAAAGGCTTAGTCTTTGGCCATATGACACCATTAACCCTATGGTTAACAATTGGCATTGTTTTATTGCAAGAATTATAGGCATAAATCGTGGGCTTTTGGTTGGCCCTATCATAAAATTGGAACATACATACGAGTATAAATATCCATGCCATGGTAGAGAATAAGAGCAAACTTGTGGAAGAAAAGGTAAGCAATAGAAGTGTTGAGTTCTAGTTTGAACAAGAAAGGAGTTATGTTTGATTTGTAATTATTCTATGTTTTGGCTTGAAGGTTGAATATGATGAATACAACTAAGGAGATTTCGTTTGCCGCAGATGATTTTTTCTGGAATGTGTTTTGGTTCGTTACAAAGATTGTTGTATGCAGAAACGTTTTGCAGTTTGATTGAAATACAATTAAAGTGAAGATGAACCATGAAGGGTTCCACATATTAAGAAATTGAATTGGTTATAACCTGATGCATATTTTGATTGAACCCCTAGATTAGTTCTCAGCTTATATACATATAAATTTGTGTTTTGACTATGCTTGGATCGTGATTGGTTGTTGAGTGGCCATAGAGGCAGAAACACAAGGTGTATAAAAAGATGTCATTGATATTGTTATTGTTATGAGCGAAGGAGTGTTCCATAGTTCATTTTGAATGTTGTGACCATTTATTGGATTACATGAAATATTTTGATTCTTCACCAAAATTGAAAAAGATACACATTTTGCAATGGTGTGGATACATTCAAATCGAGTGGAGAAAGTTTTATATTTGGTAAGACATATAGCCAATGACACCAAATGAATTAAAAGCCTCAAATCTGGTTGCATTGACTTGGTGGGGTTTTGAATTCATTGTGATTTGGTTCAGTCACAATGTGATTGGCCTATTTTGGAGTCATTTAGTCTAAACCAATTACATTTTGGTAACTTGTTGCAAGGTTATGATCATATGTTGGGGGGTTTCATAGGAATTTGATACAATTGACCATAATATCTATGGACGTTTCAATTGGAATTGTGTTTTACATGTGGCACCGGTGACATGGCAGAAGCCATGTGATGTGGCACACAAAGGACATAACATTGGCTCAAATGGACGAAGGCACTATAGAACAACTCAATGTTAGAACTAGGGTTGTATTGGCAAAATTGGCATTGTTTGTGTGAGTTGTCGTATTTTGAATAATTGTGTTATGGAAACTATGTCGCCAAAGTAAGGTATGGGTTTCTTGTCTCTATATCTATAGTTGGGTCCTACACCCAGTTTATTGTGACGTCTCACTAACTATATCACTAACAAATACAAATTGGAGGCATAACTCCACAAGAAACACACAATAGCACAATAGGTATTGAATCTTGGTGGGAAATCGAGGTCTGAAGTTTGAGGCCTAGAAATTGATAGGTCATAATGTCATTTTTATTTTTGCTCATTTGGTTCATTTTTTCAAATGAATAGAAAACCTATTGTATACAATTTATAACATTGTTGCCGAAAAATGGCAACTTATAAAAGCGCACCCTAAAAAGGACGATCTTTAGAACACTCAATTTATTATATGGTTATGAATGGTTTTTGAGGGTTTTTAGCTTCGTTATTTGTCCAAATTGAATTTCGAAAGAAGCATGGCTCTGGAAGCATAAAAAGCCTTGTTAACAAAATATTTAATGAGAATCTCTGTTGTATGGGTCTATGAGCAAGTTGAAGTGGTTTTGGATACATGGTGAAAACAAGTTATGAGTAAGTGTTTTAATGACCATATTGATGATATGGTTAGAATAGAGTTTGGGCAGTAGTATGATAGCCAGTAATAGTGATTTATATGTCTGCTACGATTCAATGATTGCAGTAATAGTGGTTTGCAGTGGCAGTGGTTGCAAGTTGTGGCAATGATTATTGCGTTGAGAGGCGCTCTACAACCCAGTATAGGGTAGATGTGTAGGAGTAATGTAAGTATGCAAACAATTTTAAATGTTGGCTCAATTAAAAAATAATAAAAATTTACTTTAGTGATTTGGGGGATGAGTGTAAACATTTAAAGTTAAAAATAATAAACAAAAATTTAAAAGTAATAAATAAAAAACTAAAATTAATATAGACCCTATAGCAAATGAGTGTAGACATTTAAATGTTGGCTTAATTAATAATAAAAAGTTAAAAAGATCAGATGGAGGGTTTCGATCGCGATGGTTTTGGTTAGCTAGGGTTTACCGTTCTCCTGCAGTTACCTGTGACTGCGCGTCTCTTTTGACATCTGCATCCACTGGGTGCCCCTACCACCTCTCGTTTTTGCTGGCCGGCTCAATTATTCTATGCAATAGGCTCCTGGTGTCCAGATCAGGGTTTTTCATGCAGTCACCTTCTGGTTACTAGTTGTTACGATTGTTTCATTGCGGCCCGATTATTGGGTCACTGCATTCCGAAGTAACTGCTGATCCGAGATTACTGCTGACAATATGGAGGACCATTAAGCCGTCGACTACTCTGAAGACCCATTGGCAGGGGTTTCTATCTGGCGCACTCCCATTTCCACATCTCAAGGTAAGTATAATACTGGTCTCTCCAATAACCTGGCTTCTTTTTCCATCGGGGAGCCGTCGCGGCCATGTCCTGTGACTCTTCCGGATATTCCCCCCTCCTGGCCAGCTCTTTCCTCGCCTCCTATCTCTCTGGCTCCCCTCGGATCTGCGGCGGACTGTATTAACCCTATCCCCCTTTCTGCCCCCCATACTGCTTCTATTTCGTGGACATCTACATCTGCTTCGCCCTCCACTAACCCTGTCGCCGACTCTTTGTTTACCGATCCTCCATTGGGCTGTTTCTCACATAATCCTCCACTCTCTGATCCGTTGAACTTCCCCGGTGGCTGCGATGTACCCTCATCACCAAACCCTATCCCTCCTCCCATTCATGGCTCCACCCCGATATCGAATCGAGCTCGGAACCCTTCTCCGGACCCTGGCCCTAAGAAGAAATAGAGATGCTTCAAGACCAAAGCTGAAGATATCTTCCTTAGACTTGAGGAGGACATCCAGTGGGGCGAAATCATGGATCATGCAGACAGAGTCCTGGTGGGACGCATCAGGGGACGGAAATACTCGGCTACTCGTTTGAAGACCTGGGCTTCTGAAGTTTGGGGACATCATCTGATGGACGCCCCCTTCGTACAAATTTTAGTAAGAGGATGGTTTGCTTTAAGGTTCGCTCATGCCGACCATACAAATTGGGTCTTGTCCTCTCATTGGCATTTTGATCATGCTCCAGTTCTCCTTAAGCGCTGGACACCTTTGTTCGACCCCGAATCTGAGCAGATTGGCATTGGGCCTATATGGGTTCGGCTTCCTGGCCTCCCATTACAGTATTGGTCTGAAGACATCTTCAGAAGAATTGGGAATGCAATGGGTACCTTCTTGGATTATGATAGATCCTTTCAACAATCTGGTTTGATGTCCTATGCTCGCCTTCTCATCAACCTGGACACCAGGGGTGGTCTACAAGAATATATTACTATACATTGGCGGAACTCAACTCGCAAGCAGATTATTGACTATGAAGGGATCCCGTATAGATGCCGAAGATGTCACCAAGTTGGACATCTATACAGAGATTGTCCACTTCTTCGCAAGGGTAAGGAGACTGATCAGGAAGAGGCTTCAGAGCGCCCCCCGCACCTTCCTACTCGGCCACCGACGGAGAAGACTCAGACAAAGCATAATATGACTGCAGGAGCTCCACACGATCCACCGGGCATCACAGTCGAACACTCTATCCGCACATCGCCAGCCCCCACGTGCGAAGACACTGATCTGCAGGGCGATGTATCTTCGGTTTCGAATGTCTCTCCCCTTATATTCCTCTGGCATCATTTACTGTTGTAGGCTCTGCACCTCATCAGAGTACATGCCCTCCATGCCGCTCTTTTGAAAATCTCTCGGGGGCTCCCCACGGCTTCTCTGTCCCCCTTCCCTCTCCCTCTCTTATCTGCTCCCTTCCGGCCCCTTCTCCTGCCATATCCCCGAGTTTACCCTCTCTGACCACTTCCTCCATCTCCGCCTTCCCTGCTCCATCCCCCCCTGCATCCCCACGATATTCCTTCAGATCCAGATCAAAAGATAGAGGTTTCGATGTTATTGGTCTTGATTCCGTATCTGCTCCTGTCCCCCATAAGAATTCTCGGGGTCGTCCCTCTCGCATTACAAAAGCCAGACACACAGCTGATGCAGAAGTCGACATTGGGCGACAACAAACCATCCTCAGGGCCCTTAGAGCGAAGAATGGCCCAGCCCCCCTCCCTACATGAAAGTTCTCTCATACAATTGCAGGGGTTTTGCTAGTTCCCCCAAAAAACTAGCTCTCAGGAGATTGCTTACCTTATCACAACCTGACATCATATTTCTACAAGAGACCCTCTGTCCTGCAGACCCCCTAGTCCAGTCTCTCAACTCCTGGATGCCAAACTGGACATTTCATGCATTAGATGCAGCAGGGAGATCGGGTGGATTAGCTATTGGGATCCACAATAGAGCAATCAAGATTCAAAACATTTGGGGCGGCAGAGGTTTCATCGGCTTGGACGTTTATGTTCTCTCCATGGAAATGGACATACGGGTCATCAACGTTTATGGCCCATGTACTAACAGGGCCACTTTTTGGAGTGCCTTACTAGAATCTGAACTATTAAAGGAGGACAACATAATACTCGGTGGCGACTTAAATTTCACCTTGGGCTTCTGCGAATCGTGGGGGCACTCTGCCCAGGTTGACATTTTTTCGGATACTATATCCAATCTGTTGGAGGAGCATCATTGGGTAGACATACCCACTGCCAGGTTACAGCACACTTGGACTAACAATCGAAGTAGAATACAGAGCTTGGCCAGAAGATTAGATAGATTTTTGATTAAGGAATCCCTATATAACAGACTTCTGCGCATAAGGCAATGGGTCGGATCCGGGGGCATCTCGGACCATCGCCCTATTTTCCTGGAAATGTTCGACATCATCAACAAGATTAAGAGCCCCTTCAAATTTAATTCCTCATGGTTAAAGGACCCCTCCTACATTCAATTGGTTACTGATTACTGGTAGAACAATCCTATTAGGGAACATGAAGACCAAGGAGGAGTTCACCAGAATTCAACCTGCCAAGCCAACGAAAGAGATCAGAAAGAAACTGTTGTCTGAGGCAGGCATACCCATGCTCAGAAATAGTAAAGCATGTCCACATGTCAAGTACAAAAGCAGATCCAATATGCATACAAGTATAAAGGAACTGCAAATACATAACGGATCATCTAATCACAATCAAGAAATTACATGTTTGAATATCACATATAAAGAGCTAATCAATGATGCTGAAGTATGAAACTGATCACTGAAGTCAAAAAACTGATCCAAATAGTACCAAGTGAACATGATGGAATAAATGGTACTACATTGCAACTCGGGTGCCAGCATATAATATGTCGCTGTAAGGAATTGCAACATATAAGGTGGATGGCGTCAACTAGCAGAAACAAGAGCAATTGACAAGTGAACCAAGAAATGCTGATGCAAACCCGAGGTTTTCATCGACCGCCACGGTACATTTCTACACAATGGGAATGAATGATCTAAAGTTGACCATGTGAGAAATCATTTAAATACCAGTCATTGATGTATACCTTTAACAAACGCAAGGCTACTCACCGATAATGATGATGAGAGTCAAGGTACCTAGTACAATCTAATAAGTGTGAATAAATGAGTTGTAGTCAAACACTTGAAAGAATCTATCAATCAGGATACAATGATGTTTTCCCACTGTCGATAACAAAGGAATCTACCATTAATGACTGCAAACCCTAAGGTACTGCCAAATGGACTCTAGATCTCTTTCCCAGAGCAATGAGCCGAAGTCGATGGGAAAAGATTCGCTAGAAGGAAGGCAGTAATGCATCCTTCATCAATCTAGGACAAGTGTAACCCGTAGGCCAATAATGTTGAAGGAATCGGATGAACAAAGATGTAGTAACCCAACTGAAGCACATTTCCAGCATACATAAGATGTGGCTAGTGCACGATAGAAACCCTCTGTACCAACCAATAATGAAAGTTGACACAGAGGCAAGGAATCCACCAATAGGATCAAATGGAAACCAAGGCACTGCACCAATCCCAATGTGTGATAATGAAAGCTGATGTCGAACACAAGGGAAACCACTCAGTAAAAGACCCATGATACTGATCGATGCTGAGCACAAGGTGACCTATCAATAATGAAAATAGGGCTAGGGTGTGGCTCTAGATCTGCCCTCAGAGCAATTTGTCGTAGTCGATAAGAGCAAGATCCACTAGCAAGAAGTCAATGGAGACCTTGTTGGAAATAATACTGAGAGGTGGGGGGGGTGAATCAATATTAGCAAATCAATAATTTTTCATTTCCATTATCAAATTAATATACGCTACTTCAGTTAAGGGAACTCGCGTGTACACACAACTGTGTTTAAGGCAACTAGCGTATATCCAGCAAACTTATGATTCAGTTAATTCATCATATGTTGATCTTTAATCAGTGTATCAGAACTTTATTAACCATATAAATAGTAACCAGGTGCAGTAAAAACAGAACAGACCCTCACACATAAGAAACACACATGAACACTAAGATATAAGGTGGAAAACCAATGTGGGTGAAAACCACTTACTACTGTCGTCTCTGTATTCTTTTAATAATAAGGAAATTGTGTTTATAATTTTTGTACTGGTGCAGTCTTATACCAGGACATAGGCTTCTATTTGCAAAAGGCTACAACCTTCTCTCGTTCTCCAGCTTCTACTGGAAGGGAGCTACAACCCCCTAGCTCTTGTACTAGCTGATATGTTTACTAGTACGTAGGTGACGGCCTACAGAAGGCTACAACCTTCTATTTTCTTCCAGGGACCACGTTTCATAAATTTTTAGACTAGAACCATCAAAAACATCATTCAATCATCAAATATATCTGCATCAACCAATCTCCTTTTGAACTAACCACAACCGAATCAATTAATCACTTTGAAAACTCATCAATCTTGTTATGTACCTAGGGGGGATAATATGGGGTACCAAGGGAGGTACCCAAGGTAATAATGGGATGGGTCATAGTAATAAATAAGGTGGTTAACCCATGTCATGTAAGGGACCACAAGTAGTTAATAATAATGTAAGGGGCCCATGGTATTAGTTGATGGTATAAGGAAACCATGGTAATGGTACATGGTATTGTATGTATGAGGCCTATATAAAGGCTAGAGACTCCACGTGGAGGATATGAAGATGAAGAGAAGTATTCTTGTATGAACAGGCATATGGCTTGTGGAGTGTTCTCCTTCCTTAAGGAGTGAATGTATGGTATTGCCCTACCTTAAGGGTTTGATCAATAAAGAATCATTTCATATTATCTTTGGGTTTATTTGCATTGTCTTGTATTTTTCTTGGGTTAGATATACAACAAGTGGTATCAGTGGACTACTCTTTTGAGTAGATCTTATTATTTATGTTCTTCCCATGTTTTGGGGACGAAACATGTTTAAGGGGGGTGGAATGTTATGTACCTAGGGGGGGTAATATGGGGTACCAAGGGAGGTACCCAAGGTAATAATGTAATAATGGGATGGGCCATAGTAATAAATAAGGTGGTTAACCCATGTCATGTAAGGGACCACAAGTAGTTAATAATAATGTAAGGGGCCCATGGTATTAGTTGATGGTATAAGGAAACCATGGTAATGGTACATGGTATTGTATGTATGAGGCCTATATAAAGGCTAGAGACTCCACATATGAAGATGAAGAGAAGTATTCTTGTATGAACAGGCATATGGCTTGTGGAGTGTTCTCCTTCCTTAAGGAGTGAATATATGGTGTTGCCCTACCTTAAGAGTTTTGATATCAATAAAGAAGCATTTCTATCTATTTCTATCTTATTGTTCTTGGGTTTATTTGTGTTCTCATATATTTTTAGATTAGATCTACAGCAGATTTATAGCCAATTACGTCGAGATCACAAAAGGATTTATGTGTTTTCTTAAGAAAGGGGTCCTATTTTTATGGGATGATTTCACGCAACAATCATTTGATGCTTTGAAAAAGCATTAACCTCTGCTCCATTATCAAGTCCACCTGATTATAGTAGATATTTCCTCTTGCATCTTGATGCAGCAGAATCAACCATTGGTATGGTTTTGGTTCAGGAAGATGATGCCTTATGTGAGCATGTAATCTACTATCTAACTCGAGGGTTGGTAGGTCTTGAACTACACTATTCTCCCATTGAGAAATTGGCTTTGGAAGCTGTCCATGTTGTCCAGCGGCTTTGGCATTACATTCTACTTCGAAAAACATTCCTATTAGCAGCCGTCAATCCATTTCAGTTTTTTCTCAGTAGGTGAGTGATTGGGGGCAAATATAATATATGGATTATCATTTTGCAAGAATTCGATCTCGAATTCATGTCGGTTAAATCTAAGAAATATTTAGTATTTGCAAAGTTGATATCAGAGTTTCCTTGTGAGGAAGAAATTATTCACGAGGAAAATTTTCCCGATGAATATTTATTTCTCATTTCTTCACAAGATCCTTGGTATGGGGATATCATTATATATCTCCAGACTTCGAAGTTTCTGCCCACTTTTTCCAAAGATGAGCGTAGAAAGTTGCGTCACCTCGCTAAGAATTATGTTATTATAGGTGACACATTATATTGTCATGGGATTGATTCAATCCTTAGGCATTGTTTAACTTTGGAAGAGGTTGAGTCAGTTCTTAATGATTGCCACAGCAGAGCTTGTGGAAATCATCTATCAGGGCTTACATCAGCCCAAAAAATTTTGTGAGCAAGATACTTTTGGCCTTTGATTTTCAAGATTGTATTGAAGCGGTCAAAAGATGCCATCCTTGTCAAGTCTATACTCGGAAAATGCACGCACACCCAGCTCTGCTTTTCCCTATTATCACCATTAGTCCTTTCACGAAGTGGGGCATTGATTTTACTACTTGTAATTTGCCTTCGGTAGGAAATCACAAGTACATTATTGTGGCCGTAGACTACTTTACGAAGTGGACTGAGGTCATGCCTACTTTTAAAAATGATAGTGAAACAATGGCATTGTTTCTCTTCAATCAGGTTATTTCACGATTTGGTATCCCTAAAGAGTTTGTCACTGACCATGGCAATTATTTCCAAAATCAAATGATGTCCAAATTGGCCCTCAAGTTGGGTTTCCGGCAGGAGCATTCATCTCCGTATTATCCTCAGGCCAATGGGAAGGTTGAAGCCATGAAAAAATCCCTTAAAATCATCCTGCAAAGGACGATTAACAAAGATAGATCCAATTGGCACATCATGTTGTATCCAGCACTTTGGGTATACCGAACATCAGTTAAGACTGCCACTGCCTTTACTCCTTTTCAATTAGTTTACGGGTTGGAATCTATCTTTCTTGTTGAATGTGAAATTCCTTCTCTTAAGCTAGTTGTTGAACTTCTTCCAGAGACTTCTAGTCTCAAGGAGTGCCTCATTCATTTGGAGCATCTTGATGAGTAACCTTGAGATGCCGCCATAATAAATGAAGCCCATAAAATGAGGGTAGAAACTCAATACAATAAAGTTGTCCGTCCTAGAAATTTTTCTGAAGGTGACCTTGTCCTGGTCTACGATTAAGACAAAGACACCTTGGGGGTAGGCAAGTTTAAGTCTATGTGGTACGGTCCCTTTATAGTCAAGAAATTTTTGAAAAAGGGAGCTTATGAATTAAATGACTTTGAAAGAAACAAGTCGGTGGAGCCCAGAAATGGGCTCTACCTTAAGAAGTACTTTGCTTAGGCTTCGGTAGAGCACTCACTTGTTTGTATATATTGTATGTTTGTACATATCTATCTATCAATTTTAGTGATTTCAATATTTTTGATCTACTTTGGTAGGTATTGATGGACGATTCAATATATCTAGGATTCACCGATGGTGTGAGTAGGCATACCCGGAACCTTGCTTCCGTGGCTTGGGTAATTTATTATCCATCTGGCCATTTGATGGTTTCAAGAGAAGTATGTATCGGTCCTGCTTCGAATAATATCGCCGAATATATTGTTGTTATTAGTTTTATATCTGAAGTGATATCTCTTGATATTGATTCATTAGTGGTTTATTTAGACTCACAACTGGTGGTACCTCAGTGGAATAACATTTATCGGGTACGAGATCCCTATTTGTATTGCCAATTTCTGAGAGTGAGATTGTTGCAACGATCATTTGTTTATATCACATATGTTCACATTCCACGATCAAGAAATTTGGGCTTATTCCCATCATCATGTCTAATCATAAAAATATATGATCATCTATCTGGCTGGCTCAAGATGAGCAGCTAGAAAATAAACAACGACATTAGCTACACACCGAAATAGTCGCACCCAGTCCCGTGGTACTCCTACCACGTGACACTGCATCTCCTCGGGTAGGTCCTCTATGGCTATCATGGGTACTTGGTGAGTCAGTCTCACCAAGTTCCTCTGAACTACATGGAGAACTCTCTCTGTCTCAATTGTAGCCCCTTCAACATCTCTTCCACAATACCTATGTCGAGGAAATCCGTCAGGTCTCACTGGCCCCACATCTGAAACATGATCATATATTTTGTAAGTGTCTTGTCTCATAAAAAAATTATTTTAAAGTTCATTTATATTAAAAATCCAAAAAAATCTTAAGAAATTCAAAAAAAAAAAAATTGTTACCTATGGTGCACCATGGAGCATCTGGTGGTAATACTAAATTTGGATCTCCTCAGAAATCCATCCTGGCATAAGGGTAGTCATCGACTACAATGACCTGTTGATTCCACCATGCGAAAAACTCGTCATCAAAATTCGTCTTGGGGACATCACCACCCCCTAGGCGTTTCATCAGGTCAGCCCATCTACCCATCTGTGGATCCCTCGGGCTGTTGATGGTCGATAGCACCTTGGGTCAAAGCCCAAGTACTTTCTCAAAGAAGAGTGAGCATAAGATTGTGCCATATCCAAAATTCTTTGTCTGACCCTTCTGAATGGAAGTCAGTTGGTTCTTAATATTGATCAGTAGAGGTGTGCACCAATCAAACACTGTGGTGAGACATTCCACTGCTAGGCTCATAGATACTCGTGAGGCTTGATATAAAGCAGCAGAACCATTTACCCTGGCAATGGTAAATAGTAGAATTTTCATGGACAATCTCTCTACGTGCTTGATTGGAATCTGACTTCCAATATTTTCAAGATGATCGGGACAGTATATGTGGACGTAGTCTTCTACACTAAGACTACCCCTTGTCCTGCCTATAGAATGCACTACCTTTCCCCTTCGAGAAAGACCGGTAATGAATTAAATATCTTCGATCTCGATCCTTAGGGGCATTTGATCGATCATGAATGAATCATCCTCTGCACTGCAGTAATGTATCATCAACTCAGGCAATTGTGTGTTTGCTTTCATATTTGGCATTTTAAAGAATTTTAGCAAGCCACCGTCTCTTAAAGCATCCAGGGCATTTTGGTCCTCTAGTACTTGGTTATCAATAGCATTATGCTCCCTTTCTCTCCAGGTGATGGTCATCCTACCCAAAAAAGATGTTTCAAACCATTAGATTTATGTTTTACTTGTGCACACGTGGGTTGCCTTTTTACACAGTCGTGTGTAGGGCCCTCGTATATGCGGGTTACCTGTATTCAACCGTGTGTATGCATAGTTGAAATTTTTGACATATTTTCCTATGGTCAAAACTTGAAAAAAACATATAAAAAGTATCACAAATAATTAAAAGCATGATATAAGGGTTACCTGGAAGTTTTGGAGCGACTTGAACGGTTGAACTAGACGGAGGAAAGTTTTTTGAGTTTGTCTTCACAGCTCCTTGCTCAAAACACAAATGACAAAATTGTGAGTCCAAAAGTCCTTATATAAGCTGAAAAATAAAAACTATTTTTTCAAAAGTTGCTTTTTATCTTATGGACTTTTTGACCTTTTGGCTTGGAGTGTTGGGAATGGGTTGTCTTTACATGAAATTTTGGAGACTTCTTCGAGAAAGTGTTTTGGTCCCATGACTGCAGACCCGCCATGGCAAGTATCATTTTCTTACTGGCATATAGATTAGGGAATACCGCTTTCTGCTACATTTTGCATACTAGCCTCCATACTACAATATGTTTGCCACAGGGTCAACCCCATCGTGTCTTGGTTCACAAACTGTTTTCGCTTGCCGACTTTAAAATCATGATGCGATGGTAGATCCAACCTTTACATGGGCATCTTAGTTAGATCCTCGCTGACATTTGTTGCCCATGTTGTTATATTGAGTAGGCTCGGGAGTCCTCTTTAGTCCCGCCATGACTTATGCGTTAAAGACTCATTCTCGTTCTTCTACACTATTTTTTGGACTTATACCCTAGAGGCTCCTTGGTGTTGAGTTGTACTGCTGCATTGCATATTGACTATTTGCACCTTTTGGGCTTGAGTCAACTTCACTTGGACTTGTGTTTAAGATACTTTTCGACCATGTCTTCTGCAAAATCAACCTTCCAATCATTTATCCTCTGCAACTTGACGCACCCTTTTACCCGTGGAAAGATCATTCCTTTGAGTGTCCTTGACCAGTTTCGCCACCTTGCATTGAGCACAGGAATGTTCCCCTCCCAGGAACTAGAACATTTGTTTTTTGAAACTCATTCTTTCCACTGTACTATAGCATTCTTTTATTCTTTTTCAAGTTTCCTATAAAAGAAAAAGACAAAAAAATTATATATTCCAAAAATAGCGGGAACGGGAAATTATTTCCATATTCGATGGCAGTTAGAGTCAGTTTTTTCGCCCTTGAACAAAGCACTCAAAAGTAAGTCTTTCCTCCATCGGGATGGGCTTTAGTTTGACTTAGGAGAGCTTTAACCTTGTTGTTGAGTCAATGCTCCTCTGATTGGTTACCTCTTCCAATCATATGGAGTGTTTGCTTATGCCTCCTACATGACAAACTTATACAAAGTTATCATATAGTGCCATGTAGTCACAAGTTGATTCATGCCTTTGTTCAAGGGAAGCAAACCTGAGTCAGCCTCTTTGCGGTGTCTCTTGACCTATTTTTCAGTCAGCCATCGCTAGTTGTCAGCGTCATGTTCGTTATCACATCAGTTTTATTGGTCCTTTTCTTGTGCCGGTTTGAGAAGGTCTATTGGCATTATGATACAGGTGTTGTCCTTGATGGCAACTCACTCAGATGACAGATCACAGTACAACAGATGACAGATCACAGTACAACAGGTTAACAACACAGAGTTACAAATCAGTCTACATAGAATGAAGAAAGAGAGGTATACACAAGTTCACTATTGACCAAGCCCCCTATACACGCAGGTCCACTGTATACAAGTCGCATATACGTACACACGCACTTTCACAAAAGGAAAAGCGCGTATACCTTGGAAAACTAAGTTTTTGGTCCATGGTATTTTGATCCATGGTATTGGTCCAAGGTATCAGGTCCGAGGTATTGACCCTAGGTATTTGGTCCAAGGTATTGGTCCTAAGTGATATTGGTCCATGGTATTGAGAAAGGCCTACAAACTATAAAAGGAGGAGAAGATCATTAGGCCAAAGTGTGCAAGTATCGAATATCTGATGAAGTGTGAGATCTAATATGCAAGTTATTGGTTTATGGTGCTGTGCTTGATCTGGCCCAAGGATGAACCTTACCGTTTGATGAAGGATAAGATCTAATGATGTATCAGGATCTTAAGGCTTGAAGTGAATTATCTTTACATGGTTTGATCATGTATCTGAATAACTGGCCCATGTTGTAGTCTGTAGATATGATGATCTGGGTATGACTGAAGTCTGGAATAGTTGTAATGTTTAAATGATCATTTACAGATCTGTACGTAGGTTCACTTTAGAAAAGAAGCGTATACACGCTGGTTCTGCATATCAAAGTAGCGTATACATCATAAATTTGCTTTGCATATTTGTACGCTAGTTTGCTCTAAAGAAATCACGTATGCACGCAGGTTCGACACAAGGAAGTAGGGTATACCTTATAAAATATGTTTTAGTTGCTTTTGTTTGTTGTTGCAGTGTTCTAGGTTCTGGCTTGGTTTCTGGTTACTGTATTTTGGTGACAGCATTCTGAATGATCAGATTTGTTGTATATCTAACCCAAGAAAAATACAAGACAATGCAAATAAACCCAAAGATAATATGAAATGATTCTTTATTGATCAAACCCTTAAGGTAGGGAAATACCATACATTCACTCCTTAAGGAAGGAGAACACTCCACAAGCCATATGCCTGTTCATACAAGAATACTTCTCTTCATCTTCATATCCTCCACGTGGAGTCTCTAGCCTTTATATAGGCCTCATACATACAATACCATGTACCATTACCATGGTTTCCTTATACCATCAACTAATACCATGGGCCCCTTACATTATTATTAACTACTTGTGGTCCCTTACATGACATGGGTTAACCACCTTATTTATTACTATGACCCATCCCATTATTACCTTGGGTACCTCCCTTGGTACCCCATATTATCCCCCCTAGGTACATAACATTCCACCCCCCTAAACATGTTTCGTCCCCGAAACATGGGAAGAACATAAATAATAAGATCTACTCAAGAGAGTAGTCCACTGATACCATGCACGTGCATCTAGCCATCCAAGAGAAAGGTGAACCCTCGATCTCGCTGGTGCCTCGCTCGCTTGAGATGGAAGTTGACCGTGGCAGCTCTTCTGTGTTGATGTGTAGTAGGTGGATCGTCTCTCCTTTCTATCCATCATGTGACTACTTGGTTTCCATGATGGTTGCCTTGTGGGGTGATGTGGGTGATGATATGTTGAAGTTTTAACCCACGATGGCTTTTGCTTGACTTCACCCTGCTGTGGTGCCTGTTGTGGTGTCTTCTTTTTCAATATGACTTCAACCATTGAGCCCTCCTCTGATGTATCATCACCTGTAACCTTTTCTTCTGCAGCCTCTGTTTGTGTTTGATTGTCGATCATCAACGGCTCATCATCTGATATGTCAGTCCCTTGAACATCTTCTGCTTCAACCTCCATGTGCTCTACCTGTTTATGGATGGAAATATCCTGTAATGTAATTTTCTTCTTTTTATACCATAGCTTTAGGAATTTCTTTTGCACATTAATATTGATAGTACCCACGGATTCCATCCAAGGATATCCCAACACAACATCCATATTATCCATCTCTGAAGCATAAAAATCACCATGCAACACATATTTATCCATAGAAATCTTCAAATCCTTATACACTTGAACATCCTCATTATCAACTTGTGCCGTTTCAATGTGTTTTGCTGGAACTTGCAATCTTTTTGCCAAATTAACACTTATAAGATTTTGCTTGCAACTAGGGTTTATAGTCACAACGATTTTCTCCTTCTGAATCGATCCATGAACCTGCAATAAGGAGACACCCGTAGAAATTAAACCCTTATGTGTCTCATTCTCCTTTTTTCTAGCACGAGACCATTTGTCTAAAAGGACTTTTTCAAATTCTGCATTTGAGAGTTTGGTCAACTGTTTGTCATCAAGTGAGAGACACCATTTGTAAGCCTCATCTTTGAAACCCCTCTGCCAATAATCCCTCCCAATGTTTTTCCATACCCACTTATGTTGTTTTATGTATTCTTCAATAGTAGGACCATCATCTTTTCCAGTAAAGTATAGAACCTTGCTAGAAGCCATGAATGGTTTGGAAAAAATTCACTTACTTGGCGAAAATGTGAAAATGTCACAGTTTCGTCAATATTGCTCAGAATCTCTATTATAACCTGTTTTTAGAAATGGAACAACCATTCTGCATCTGCCCATGTGATAGAAATCCTGATTCAGACACTGGAATTTCAGATCTGCGCTGCTACTCTCCCGGCGTCACCCAAAATTTCTGCAAAAAGAGCTGATTTTAAATCAGCGATATCTCCCTCATCCGGACTCCGATTCGACTGATTTTTTTTTGAAGTTGGGTATTTTTTCCCAAAGAATCCAGATCTGCAATTAGATTTTGCAGATCTTGTACCAAGACGTCTAGATCTGCACCGCAAAATCGCTGCCCTGAAAATTGTCTGCAACCCCACTGATTTTTAGATCAGCGATATCTCCTTCATCCGGACTCCGATTCAACCGATTTTTTTTTTTGAAATCGGCTATTTTTTCACAAGGAATACAGATCTGCAATTAGATTCTGCAGATCTTACACCAAAACGTACAGATCTGATCAGCAAATTCGCCACCCAAAAAATCCCTGCAAAAATGAAAAAAAAAATTCTCCACGGTTTGCCCAAGAAAGTGCTCTGATACCACTTGCTGTAGATCTAATCTAAAAATATATGAGAACACAAATAAACCCAAGAACAATAAGATAGAAATAGATAGAAATGCTTCTTTATTGATATCAAAACCCTTAAGGTAGGGCAACACCATACATTCACTCCTTAAGGAAGGAGAACACTCCACAAGCCATATGCCTGTTCATACAAGAATACTTCTCTTCATCTTCATATGTGGAGTCTCTAGCCTTTATATAGGCCTCATACATACAATACCATGTACCATTACCATGGTTTCCTTATACCATCAACTAATACCATGGGCCCCTTACATTATTATTAACTACTTGTGGTCCCTTACATGACATGGGTTAACCACCTTATTTATTACTATGACCCATCCCATTATTACCTTGGGTACCTCCCTTGGTACCCCATATTATCCCCCCTAGGTACATAACAAAATCTCCTCAAGAAATTTACTTTTCCTTGGAGACTTTGAAGTTGACGTATGGAGGACGGGGGAGGCAACTGAAGTATTTCCTCAACCTCGAAGGGATCAACACGAATCCCCTCTGTTGACACGATGAATCCTAACAACCGACCGGATGTGACTATGAAAATGCACTTATTTGGATTCAACCATATTTTATAAAAACAACACCACTCAAAGATCAACCAAAGGTGCTTAGGATGATCAATTTTGTTTCGAGAACGAGCAGCTAGATCATCTAGATATGCTTTGATAACGTGCTTGATGTCATGAAAAGCATAATGTAGGTTTTAACCCTGTACAGAAATTACCTGCATACGAATTCTTAAACAAAGAAAATAAACAATGCGAGAGCATAACCCATAAAACACATATGCACAAAGATTTTTCCCTGGATCCCAAAACCGGGACTACTAGCTTGATTTTTCATTATGTTCCTTTCAATGTTACAATACATATTTATACATGCCGAAGCATCTAATACCATGGACCGAAAACCATCGCGTCCAAAAAACATGTGTGAAAATCATGCACAAAACCATATGTGGGTCCGCCCAACCTAACATATGGTCCAAAACCAAAATTTTCCGGGGCGCTGCCCCGGACCCCATAAAGTGGGGTTACGGGTGCCCTTCAAACCCCCTATTAACTACGTGGAAAGAATATAACACAACCCAACAATCTCCCACTTGTTGTTTTCTTTCCACAGGGGGCCACATGAGAGCTTAGTCATTTTTCAGCCCTGAGATTCCCATTGCTTCTCTACACCAAGAGAACTTCTCAGAGCTCACAGATTTTGTCAATGCATCTACAGTATTCTTCAAAGTGTCCACCTTTACCAGCAACACCTTTCTGTCTTCTATCATATCCCTCACAAAGTGATACTGAACATCAATGTGTTTTGTCTTTGAATGATAAGCAGGGTTCTTTGCCAAGAAAATTGCACTTTGGCTATCACAGTCTATTCTTATAGCTCCCTGTACTAACCCCATACTTGAACACAATCTCTGCAACCAAACTGCTTCCTTGCTTGCATGAGTGACTGCCATGTATTCTGCCTCTATAGTTGATAGTGCCATTACAAATTGTTTCTTACTCATCCAACTGACTGCACCTCCAAATAGGTTAAACACATACCCACTTGTAGATCTTCTTTGATCTAGATCTCCAGCCCAGTCTGCATCAACAAAGCCATGAATATCCAACACTCTGTCCAATCCTGGTCTTCCTTGGTAGCACAAACCATAATCACTAGTGCCACGCAAATACCTGAAAACCCGCTTCACTGCTGTCCAGTGCTCCTTCCCAGGTTTTGACATAAACCTGCTCAATACTCCCACTGCATGTGCAATGTCTGGTCTATTACAGGCCATTGCATACATCAGGCTACCCACTGCACTTTCATATGGAACACGGGACATGTCCTCTTCCTCTTCTTGTGTCTTGGGACACTGTTCAGCAGATAACCTCACACCTATAGGAATAGGAACCTTCACCGGTTTACTATCCTGCATATTAAACCTCTGGAGTATTGTCTCGACATACTTCCCCTGGTTTAACCAGAGCTTCCTCTTTGACCGATATCTTTTAATTTCCATGCCCAAAATATAGTTTGCAGCACCAAGATCTTTCATGTCGAATTTGGAGGACAATTGGGTCTTCAAATCCTGGATAATTTCTTTGTCATTTCCAACCAGCAACATATCATCCACATACAAGACCAGATAAATAATACGGTCACCAATTAATTTAAAATACACACAATGATATGCTTTGCTTCTGGTGAAGCCAAGTCCCCGTATAAATGTATCAAATTTTTGATAACACATCCTTGGTGACTGTTTTAACCCATACAGAGACTTCTTTAACTTGCATACCAGTTCTTTCTTACCCTTCACCGCAAAGCCTTTAGGTTGCTTCATGTAGATTTCCTCTTCCAAATCCCCGTGAAGAAATGTTGTCTTCACATCCATCTATTCTACCTCAAAATCAAAAGCAGCAGCAACAGATAAAAGTAATTTAATAGAAGTTACCTTGGCAACAGGAGAAAAAATATCACCAAAATCAATTCCCGGCACCTGGGAATAACCTTTTGCTACCAACCGAGCTTTGTATTTCTCCACCTTTCCTTTTGCATTTGTCTTCTTCTTGAACACCCATTTGTTGCCAATGGGTTTCCTTCCAGCCGGCAACTCCACCAGATCCCAAGCCTCATTTTTGTGCAAAGATGCCATTTCATCGACCATGGCCTCTTTCCAGAGTTTTCCATCCTCTGAATCCACTGCTTCCTTCACAGTTCTGGGATCATTATCAGTAACAGACAAAGCAAAATTTGAACTGAAAGCAGATGGACTATACCTTTCTGGCTGCCTTCTTTCTCGAACTGATCTTCTCACAGCCGGAGTTTGTGGCTCTTCATCTTCTGATTCCTCCTCTGCTGCAGAGTCTGATTCTTCCTCCTTTGGCTCAAACTCTATCTTCTCAGGTTCCTTTGGTTGGACTTCATGTTGAATAACATCTTTTACCTCTCTGAACAACACATCTCAGCTGTACACAACCTTCCGTGTGACTGGGTTCCAAAGCTTATAACCCTTTAAACCATCCTTATACCCAATAAAGATGCACTTTTCAGATTTACTATCCAACTTGGTTCGTTTCTCCTTTGGAACATGTACATATGCATCACATCCAAATACCCTTAGATGTGAAAGAGAGGGTTTCTTACCAGTGCATACTTCTTGTGGAGTCATATCCTCCAATGATGATGAAGGTGATCTGTTGATCAGGTAACATGCAGTATCCACCGCCTCTGCCCAGAATTCCTGTCCTAACCCAGCACCACTGAGCATGCTTTTTGCCCTTTCCATCAACGTCTTGTTCATTCTTTCTGCGACTCCATTTTGCTGAGGTGTATATGGAGTAGTCTTCTGCCGTGCTATACCACACTTCTTACAAAATTATTCAAATTCCTTGCTGCAAAATTCTCCACCATTATCTGTCATCAAGACCTTTATCTTCTTCTCTGTCTGATTTTCCACCAGAGCCTTAAATTCTTTAAACCTGTCAAAGACTTCAGATTTCTTCTTAAGAAAATATATCCATGTATTCCTTGAGAAGTCATCTATGAATGATACATAGTACATAGACTTACCCAGTGATGGAACCTTCACAGGTCCAAACACATCACTGTGCACAAGCTCTAATATATGTTTCGTCCTCTTACCACCAAAGGGGAAACTCACCCGATTCTGCTTCCCATATACACAATTTTCACAGAAATCAAAATCCAGAGAGCTATTATTCATACCTTCTACCATACCTTTACCATGAAGTATTCGAAGGCCCTTCTCTCCAATATGTCCAAGCCTTTGATGCCACAACATGGTCTTCTCTCCAGAGACCACTAGATTCTCTACTCCATTTTTAGGAACCATAGAACTATTGCACCCATCAACAACAGTGCTACCTTGCAACTTGTACAGAGTTCCAATCCGAACTCCCCGCATTAATATCAGTGCTCCTCGAACCATCTTGCAGGTATCTTTCTCGAACACCGTCTTTACACCTGCATCATCCAACTTGCTTACAGAAATCAGATTTCTGGCCAATGCAGGAATATGTAGAACACCCGGAAGTGTTCTAACCCTTCCACCTTGCAACTTCAACTTTACTTTTCCCCGACCAATGATTCTAGCCTTCCTATCATCTCCTAAGAAGACATCACCACCATCGTATTTCTCATACTCGCAGAACCACTCTCTATGGGGAGTGAAGTGAAAGGATGCACCTGAGTCAATCAACCATGCCTCATGATCTACATGTGTACTTGAAGAAGCCAAGTACACATCCCCACCTTCATCTGAGGTGGTTTTCGCCTCTGCAGAAGGAGCATCATCAGATCCCTTTCCTTTATCAGGAGCTTTAGATTTACAATCCCTTTTGAAGTGCCCTTCCTTTCCGCATTTCTAGCACACCACCTTTGTAGGTTTTCCTGGGGATTTAGATCTCCCTCTAGATTTAGATCTCCCACTCGATGACTTATTTTTGTTTCTGTTCTGGGACCGTCCTCGTACAGACAAGGCATCACCATTCTGGTTGTCCATATTTTTTTGTCTCATCTCCTCCGTTAGCAAGGCTGAGACTATTTCATCAAACTACAAAGCAGTTGCATTGCTACCTATTGCAATAACCAGACTATCCCACGAATCTGGTAGATAACACAACAGACTGATGCACTTATCTTCATCTGAAATTTTAATATCAACAGATAATAACTGACTTACCACAGTATTAAACGCATTCAGATGCTCTGTCACCAAGTCTCCATATTTCATCCTCAGGTTATACAGCTTTTTCCGCAGGAACAATTTATTCACCAGAGACTTAGATTGGTAAAAAGTCCCTAACTTGACCCACAAAGCCTTTGCCGTAGCTTCCCCTGATACATTCAACAATACTGAATCCGATACACACAATCGTATTGTGATCTTTGCCTTCCGATCCAACTTCTTCCATTCTTCATCGGTCACTCCCGATGGTTTAGTACCCGAATCTATCGCGATCCACTGATCTTTATCCACCAACAGATCCTCCATCTTGAGTTTCCACAACCCAAAATTCTGACCATTGAACTTCTCAATCTCTATCTTTCCACTGCTCGCCATCTTCTTTCACCACCAGAATCGATCTCGCAGATCTCCCACTGAACAAGGTCTACCACAGGCCCGAGCGAAACCCCTCAGCAACAAAGGCGTCCCCTTGAAGCCAAAACAACGCTGATACCAAATGTAGGTTTTAACCCTGTACAGAAATTACCTGCATACGAATTCTTAAACAAAGAAAATAAACAATGCGAGAGCATAACCCATAAAACACATATGCACAGAGATTTTTCCCTGGATCCCAAAACCGGGACTACCAGCTTGATTTTTCATTATGTTCCTTTCAATGTTACAATACATATTTATACATGCCGAAGCATCCAATACCATGGACCGAAAACCATCGCGTCCAAAAAACATGTGTGAAAATCTGTTGGGTTGTGTTATATTCTTTCCACGTAGTTAATAGGGGGTTTGAAGGGCACCCGTAACCCCACTTTATGGGGTCCGGGGCAGCGCCCCGGAAAATTTTGGTTTTGGACCATATGTTAGGTTGGGCGGACCCACCTATGGTTTTGTGCATGATTTTCGCACATGTTTTTTGGACGCGATGGTTTTCGGTCCATGGTATTGGACGCGATGGTTTTCGGTCCATGGCATTGGATGCTTCGGCATGTATAAATATGTATTGTAACATTGAAAGGAACATAATGAAAAATCAAGCTGGTAGTCCTGGTTTTGGGATCCAGGGAAAAATCTCTGTGCATATGTGTTTTATGGGTTATGCTCTCGCATTGTTTATTTTCTTTGTTTAAGAATTCGTATGCAGGTAATTTCTGTACAGGGTTAAAACCTACATTTGGTATCGGAGCTGTTTTGGCTTCAAGGGGATGCCTTTGTTGCTGAGGGGTTTCGCTCGGGCCTGTGGTAGACCCTGTTCAGTGGGAGATCTGTGAGATCGATTCTAGTGGTGAAAGAAGATGGCGAGCAGTGGAAAGATAGAGATTGAGAAGTTCAATGGTCATAATTTTGAGTTGTGGAAACTCAAGATGGAGGATCTGTTGGTGGATAAAGATCAGTGGATCGCGGTAGATTCGGGTACTAAACCATCGGGAGTGACCGATGAAGAATGGAAGAAGTTGGATCGGAATGCAAAGAGCACAATACGATTGTGTGTCTCGGATTTAGTATTGCTGAATGTATCAGGGGAAGCTACGGCAAAGGCTTTGTGGGTCAAGTTAGGGACCTTGTACCAATCTAAGTCTCTGGTGAATAAACTGTTCTTGCGGAAAAAGCTGTATAACCTGAGGATGAAAGATGGAGACTCGGTGACAGAGCATCTGAATGCGTTTAATACTGTGGTAAGTCAGTTATTATCTGTTGATATTAAAATTTCAGATGAAGATAAGTGCATCAGTCTGTTGTGTTCTTGTTAGACCCCTATACTACTAGTGTAACCCCTTATTTTTATTAGTATAACCCACTTATTATATTGATGTACCCATGTAGTGCCCATATTGTTACTATTGTGCCCCATAGAAGCCCACTATTGTTATTATTGTGCCCTTACATTATTATTGTTATGTCGGCTCTCATTATGTTATAACCCCTTAGACTCCTATATATAGAAAGGAGGTCTTTTCATTTGTATCATCCAAGAATTGTTCATTTATGTAATGTAAAGGAGGTTGCCCCCTCGAAGAGGCTGAATTCTAAGGCGTTGATCTATCTTTTCTATCTTTTCTTGAGCTGGTTTCATAACATTTGGTATCAGAGCTTTGGATTCTAGAGTTTCGCTGCTCCAAACAGGTCATCGTGGCATTTTCGCTATAACTTTTTTTCTGTGACGTTTCAAAAGTCGCAAAATAAACCCATTTGAGAAGAAATCGCGTTGAACCTTGGGTCAAAATTTCAGAGCTTTTAGCGCAATATTTGCGGAGATATGATATGAGGAAGTTGGCATTTTTCCAGACTCCTGAATTACATTCAAAATAGGTGACCTGGGGAAAATCGTCATAACTTTCTCTCTGGGAATCGGATTGAAATTTCGTAAGAAGGTACAGAAAGAGGACGAACTGTAGTTTCTTGTATGCATTTTTCAGATCCAAAGGTTGAAACAATGACTCGTGGCACGTCGTACAAGTTCGCTCTACTGAACTAGTCTATAATCAGGTCATCTTGGGAGATTGTGCATAACTCTTTCTTGGAGAATCCAATTTGGATCAGACTGGTGGCATTGGAAAGAGGACACAGAGGGCTACTACAGGTCACAATTCAGAACTTAAAGATCCAAAAGTACAGAGTTAAAGTCGTTTCAAGGTAGAGCTCCTAAAATCAAGAAAAAGCAAGATGAGGAAGTTTGATGGCAAGGATCCGGTAAATTGGATACTTCAGATGGAGCAATATTTTGATATACATGGTGTACAACTGTTACAAAAGGTATGTATTGCATCTTCATATTTAGAACCAGATCAATTTTTATGGTACAAAGGGCTTTGTTCTCGTAAACAACTTGTTACGTGGTCAATTTTCATGGAGGAAATGATAGCACATTATGAGGATACAAAGAACAACACCTTCTTTAGAGCAACACCACAACAATTGGAAAGAGTAAAAGGGCTTTGTGACATAGTGGAAAGAAAAATTATGGAACCAGGAAGTGTACCCCTCACAACTATAAAGATGGAAGTGTTGTTTCTCCTAGCCTTCCACAACCTACAAGGGTTACACCACAACAATTGGAAGAAAAAAGAGAAAAAGGGCTTTGTTACAATTGTGATAGCAAATGCACTAAAGGTCATAAGTGTGCTGAGAAGAAATTATTTTACATAGAATATGAAGAGGATGAAGAAAAGGATCAAGAAACAACAAAAGAAGAAGATATATTCCAGGACCCCACCCCAGAGAAAGAAGAAATGAATCAGACCATATCTTGTAAAGCATTGGCAAGAATTACCACTCCTCAAACTCTCAAGATAGAAGGACATATCAAGAAGAAAAAGGTGCAAGAAGTGAAAGATCACATCGAGAAAGAAGAAATGAATCCAACCATATCTTGTAATTCATTGTTCGAAATTATCACTCCTCAAACTATCAAGATAGAAGGACATAAAAAGAAGAAAAATGTTCAAGACGTGAAATATCACATCGAGCATCAAGAAATAAATCCGACCATATCTTGTAAAGGATTGGAAGAAATTACCACTCCTCAAACTCTAGAGATAGAAGGACATATCAAGAAGAAAAAGGTTCAAGCAGTGAAAGATAACGTCGAGTATCAACAACAAGTTCTCCAACTTTTAAAGGATAACACCACTTCGGTGCAAAATCAAACAAAACAACAGGCACTTAAAAAATGGCGACCTTACCGAATGGGAAGACTCTTCAAGGATGAGGATGTGGAAGCATTGTTTTGTGCTATTTATATTATCCAACCAGATTGGATAAACGAAGTAAGGGATGAATGGAAGAAGGATGAAGAAGTATGGCCACTTATTCAAAAGTTGAAAAAGATCCCAATTCAAACAATATTTCCAGAAATTAAAGAGGAAGGAAAAATCATATTGGAACCTGGAGTAGTCACAGAAACAAGAACCCGACAGCTACGAAATCGATCAATTTCAGAGTATCTCATCAAGTGGAAGAACTTACCCGCTGAATATTCCACATGGGAGGACAAGAATTTTATACAGAAGCATCAAGAACTACTCAAGCGTTGAGGACAACGCTTTTTGAAGGAGAGGGGCATGTTAGAGCCCTATACTACTAGTGTAACCCCTTATTTTTATTAGTATAACCCACTTATTATATTGGTGTACCCATGTAGTGCCCATATTGTTACTATTATGCCCCATAGAAGCCCACTATTGTTATTATTGTGCCCTTACATTATTATTGTTATGTCGGCTCTGATTATGTTATAACCCCTTAGACTCCTATATATAGAAAGGAGGTATTTTCATTTGTATCATCCAAGAATTGTTCATTTATGTAATGTAAAAGAGGTTTCCCCCTCGAAGAGGCTGAATTCTAAGGCGTTGATCTATCTTTTCTATCTTTTCTTGAGCTGGTTTCATAACAGTTCTCTACCAAATTCGTGGGATAGTCTGGTTATTGCAATAGGTAGCAATGCAACTGCTTTGCAGTTTGATGAAATAGTCTCAGCCTTGCTGACGGAGGAGATGAGACGATAAAAATATGGACAACCAGAATGGTGATGCCTTGTCTGTACGAGGATGGTCCCAGAACAGAAACAAAAATAAGTCATCGAGTGGGAGATCTAAATCTGGAGGGAGATCTAAATCTCCAGGAAAACCTACAAAGGTGGTGTGTTGGAAATGCGGAAAGAAAGGGCACTTTAGAAGGGATTGTAAATCTAAAGCTCCTGATAAAGGAAACGGATCTGATGATGCTCCTTCTGCAGAGGCCAAAACCATCTCAGATGAAGGTGGGGATGTGTACTTGGCTTCTTCAAGTACACATGTAGATCATGAGGCATGGTTGATTGACTCAGGTGCATCCTTTCACTTCACTCCCCATAGAGAGTGATTCTGCGAGTATGAGAAATACGATGGTGGTGATGTCTTCTTAGGAGATGATAGGAAGGCTAGAATCATTGGTCGGGGAAAAGTAAAGTTGAAGTTGCAAGGTGGAAGGGTTAGAACACTTACGGGTGTTCTACATATTCCTGCATTGGCCAGAAATATGATTTCCGTAAGCAAGTTGGATGATGTAGGTGTAAAGACGGTGTTCGAGAAAGATACCTGCAAGATGGTTCGAGGAGCACTGATATTAATGTGAGGAGTTTGGATTGGAACTCTGTACAAGCTGCAAGGTAGCACTGTTGTTGATGGGTGCAATAGTTCTATGGTTCCTGAAAATGGAGTAGAGAATCTAGTGGTCTCTGGAGAGAAGACCATGTTGTGGCATCAAAGGCTTGGACATATTGGAGAGAAGGGCCTTCGAATACTTCATGGTAAAGGTATGGTAGAAGGTATGAATAATAGCTCTCTGGATTTTGATTTCTGTGAAAATTGTGTATATGAGAAGCAGAATCGGGTGAGTTTCCCCTCTGGTGGTAAGAGGACGAAACATATATTAGAGCTTGTGCACAGTGATGTGTTTGGACCTGTGAAGGTTCCATTACTGGGTAAGTCTATGTACTATGTATCATTCATAGATGAATTCTCAAGGAATACATGGATATATTTTCTTAAGAAGAAATCTGAAGTCTTTGACAGGTTTAAAGAATTTAAGGCTCTGGTGGAAAATCAGACAGAGAAGAAGATAAAGGTGCTGAGGACAGATAATGGTGGAGAATTTTGCAGCAAGGAATTTGAAGAATTTTGTAAGAAGTGTGGTATAGCACGACAGAAGACTACTCCATATACACCTCAGCAAAATGGAGTCGCAGAAAGAATGAACAAGACGTTGATGGAAAGGGCAAGAAGCATGCTCAGTGGTGCCGGGTTAGGACAGGAATTCTGGGCAGAGGCGGTGGATACTGCATGTTACCTGATCAACAGATCATCTTCATCAGCATTGGAGGATATGACTCCACAAGAAGTATGGACTGGTAAGAAACCCTCTCTTTCACATCTAAGGGTATTTGGATGTGATGCATATGTACATGTTCCAAAGGAGAAACGAACCAAGTTGGATAGTAAATCTGAAAAGTGCATCTTTATTGGGTATAAGGATGGTTTAAAGGGTTATAAGCTTTGGAACCTAGTCACACGGAAGGTTGTGTACAGCCGAGATGTGTTGTTCAGAGAGGTAAAAGATGTTATTCAACATGAAGTCCAACCAAAGGAACCTGAGAAGATAGAGTTTGAGCCAAAGGAGGAAGAATCAGACTCTGCAACAGAGGAGGAATCAGAAGATGAAGAGCCACAAACTCCGGCTGTGAGAAGATCAGTTCGAGAAAGAAGGAAGCCAGAAAGGTATAGTCCATCTGCTTTCAGTTCAAATTTTGCTTTGTTTGTTACTGATAATGATCCCAGAACTGTGAAGGAAGCAGTGGATTCAGAGGATGGAAAACTCTGGAAAGAGGCCATGGTCGATGAAATGGCATCTTTGCACAAAAATGAGGCTTGGGATCTGGTGGAGTTGCCGGCTGGAAGGAAACCCATTGGCAGCAAATGGGTGTTCAAGAAGAAGACAAATGCAAAAGGAAAGGTGGAGAAATACAAAGCTCGGTTGGTAGCAAAAGGTTATTCCCAGGTGCCGGGAATTGATTTTGGTGATATTTTTTCTTCTGTTGCCAAGGTAACTTCTATTAGATTACTTTTATCTGTTGCTGCTGCTTTTGATTTTGAGGTAGAACAGATGGATGTGAAGACAACATTTCTTCACGGGGATTTGGAAGAGGAAATCTACATGAAGCAACCTGAAGGCTTTGCGGTGAAGGGTAAGAAAGAATTGGTATGCAAGTTAAAGAAGTCTCTGTATGGGTTAAAACAGTCACCAAGGTGTTGAGGGCCCGGAAATCGGGTCAACAACAAGGGGGATACCCACCCGGTCCGGAACCTGGTTGGTGGCTCCTTGCCCGTTTGGTGTAGCGGGTCCGACTGGGGATAATGGGACCAGCTTCCCAATCTAAAGGGTATGTGTGTGTGTGTAGAGTTTGATTATGCTGATTCTAGAAGTATTTTAGAGCTAACTCAAATCTAACTTGTAAACAAACTCTATGCTATTGTAATCTAATGAAAACAACACATCTAATCTACGCTAACCCGGGATATATCTCTTCTATTATGCGATCTAAAAAGATTTCGAACAATAACTGGTAATAAAGATCATTCAGCTATCATAAGAATATAAATCAATTAAGATAAACCATTCTGCATAAGAAGTTAGGCAAAACAGTTGTGAACAGCATATCGCATAATAAGTCATTCATATGTCAAGCATAAACAAATGATTCCACCATACAGAAGTGCCAAATGGTAACCCAGACATTCATACATCCACATATAAACAACTAAAACTGCATATCACTCTAAGAATATAAGCAGAAATTAATCAAGAGATAAAAGTACCATTTATGACTGATTTCACTCACAAACTTCGAGCAATAACGATTTATCTCTACTTACTTCTAACATCTACTAAGAGTACAGAAGTGCAACATCAGTAGCAGACATTAAAATGCAAACATAAATAAATCTCGATCCTTCCATTCATCAAAACCTCCTCTGAGGGTGCAGAAGTGCATGTTCCGAGGACAAGTTTTTGACAAATTTCTGGACCCTTCTCTAATGCAATGAGAAGGGTTAAAATACTACTTCCTAATTCTAATAATAGTATCATTACAAAATTTTAGGATACGGTTTTCAAATGACCGTCCTTTTTCTAATCTAGTTAAAACAGAGAAAAAACAACATTCTAAATGAAATCACTTATGAACTTGGTCTTTAAAGTTGCAAGTGTCCAGCATAGGCTTGAGAAGAGTCGGCTGACTGATTTCTGCGCTGAGCTGGGCTGCGAAAACAACATCTACAAGAGCTGGCGCTAACTTCTCGGCTGCGTTTGTAATGCATTTCACCGTCATCCATTGGCTATGTGGTTTAACCAAATACGTCCAGTAACATTCCCAATTCAGCCTGGCCAATGCTTGGATTGCCTTCCCTTTTGCCTGTGCTTTTTGCCTCCATTCTGTTTCCAGTTGCAACTTGTTTGGTAGGTACCCCGGGGTGGTCTCTGCAATTAAATTTGCCCTGTGTAAATTCTCATTTACACAGTCGATAAGAATGCTTGCCTGTGTCACTTCTGTCTCTGCTGCTTGCTCCACCCGCGTGATTTGATCGTCCCATTTATTAAAGAGAAACTCTTTATGATTTTCATTAATCCTGGGTGCACCTGCTCTTTTCCCTTCCTCATCATCTTGCCAAGTCAAATATTCTGTCACCCTTTTGTCGTTCTGATCATAGTCGCTCCGCAAATCCACCACTTGACTGGTGATTTTGTCGCTCAGCGCACAATAGTGACTCCACTGTGATATTTTACGTCCCAACTCTTCCTGTTGCTGCAGTAGTTGCTCGTTCAAGCCGATAGACTCTGAGATAAACTCTGCCAGCTTAGGCTCATCTTTATGCGTTTCTTGCAAAGTCTGCAATTGTTTTTCTTTTTCTTCGAGACTCCTTTGATAGCCTATCTGCATCCGTTGAAAGTCTTCCTGTAGCTTTTCAAGCTGTCTGGAAGCTTCAGTGTTCGCGTTGGCTTGTTGCAACTGTTGTTGTAGCAGTTGTATATGATTTTCTTGTTCCTTTAATAGTTGCTGAACTTCAGAGGCCTTATCAATAGTTGCAAAAGCATATGCTCTTGCAATCTGAGACAGCTTTGTAAGATTTTCAGTCGGATTATTATTGGGGTCTTTCCATAAGACATCCAAACGTTCAGCCTCTTGAGACAGTTTATTTTCAAGCTTTCTTTTCTTTCTCTGTCTCCTTACAACTGCTTTGTGTTGGGGACTATAGATTACATCCAGTGGGGGAATTTCTTCTACGTTAAGTAGAAGTTCTGAGGTTGGAGCGATAGGAAGGTGTTCAGCTTCTGTGGCACTACTGACCATGGTCGAAACGACTTCTTGCACCACCTGTGTATTGTTCACAGGTGTTTTCGGGACTTGCCCTTCAAGATTGATCAATTCATTGAAGGTTTCCCACTCTTTATCTAGCTCTGTCGTGACAAGTGGTGCTTCGATGACAGGAGGGGGGATATCTCTTGGTGGTGAGGTGATAACTTGCTGCTGAGACATTGCACTTGACTGAGCTGTGTCTTTGGTTGTTTCTTCGTTTTTTCCTTGGTTGCGAACAGACTCTTCAGGATGCTCAGATACTTCTTGTGCGGTGTTGGACTTAGATCTGGAAGTGCTGGAGTTTTCACTGAAGCTGATGCTTGGAGTTGGTTCTCTAGTAGGTAGTCGCAGCCTCTCTAGTGGAATACTGGCCAGCCTTCTTTCTCTGTATAACGTGAATTTTTGGAGGTCATCTGGAGACAACCTCGACTGAGCTTCCCGCAAAATTTCTTTGAGCGAACTTTTACTCTGAAACAGATCATCAAACGAATCTTTCTTTCCAGAGAACACTCTTATCTTGACATTCGTTGTGAATTCTTGGGCCACATCATTTGGGTCGAATGGCCTTGTTGGGAACTTAAATAATTGAAGACACGTCACATTCTACACTTCGCCAAAAGCGTGTCCTACATCGAACAAAGAGAAGGCCCCACAAGTTACAGGAAATTGAGGCCATATGGCCTTCTTCTTGTCCTTTAGGTCTTTGGTCAGGCCGCCTTCAGAACTGTTGTGGGGAAAAATTCCTATGCAGGATGATCCTATCCACCTAAGGTGTGACAGTGCCTTAGCAACAAACAGAGACAGCTATTCTGGTTTCTTCCTTTATGAAATGGGAAAGAAGAGAGATCAATGGACTTACCGGTGTCTTCCGTTTGTCCCTCGATCTAGATCCTCTTCTCTTTGGGTGTTCACAGCTACTTGCCTCCTCGCAAAACCACAAGAGAACAGCTACTTGCCTTCCTGCAAGATCACAAGAGAATAGCTACTTGCGACAAGAGAACAACTACTTGAGACAAGAGAAGAACACAACACAAAGGCAGATATTCATATTCATAAATGATTCAGGATTAGGAATAAATCAAATACACTAATGCAATCATACATCAAAGATACATCAGTATATAGGAGAAAACCAAGATAGCTTTATTGATAAATAACAAGGTTCAGGAAGAGATACAACCCAGAGGGCTCCAATCCAACATCTCCTTCCCAGCAGAATGGAATTCCTATCTTCACCTCCCTTCAAAGCATTAAGCACCCAATGATTCCAGTCTCAAACCAACAGCAATTCTTTGCAATAACAAAATTCCAGCCTCTAGATCTCATGGAGGAGAGATCTATATATAGTTATCTTGGAGAGAGGATGAGTCAGCTTGAGATTTGACTAGTGTCCTCTCCCTCTATCGGTTCTTGAGTCCACTTGGAGGTTCTTGCTTCCACTTGGAGATTTGGAACCTCTTACTCATCACCAGTCGAATTCCCTGAGGCAAGTGTCATTTTGGAAGCTTCCTGGGCATTGACACCTTGAGGAATGAGCCTGCCACTTGTCCAAACTTGCTCAGCGCAGGTAGCCTTTGTTGGAGTTGACATTCAACGCAGGTAGACAGTGGAGCAGCTGACATTCAGCGCAGATGCTCAGTGGAGCAGTTGACATGATCCTGAATTGACTTGTTTTTGAGCTGTTTCAGGTGGAGAACTTCTGTGAATTGCTGTGGTTAGTTAGCCTTGTTCCTCTAGGGGTAGGAACAACATGTTTAGGGACTTTGGATCCCTTAGATTATGGAAATTTCATGCTCAATGCTGTAAGGCACAAAAATGTCTATAACAGTTGCCCCCTAAAGTATGAGGCCGTTTATCGGGTGAAATTCTTTATCCAGGAGGGTCCGAAGTTCATCCCTTTGCTGGGAGGAGACCTGTAATAAGATACAATACAATACATTATGATTCATACTGCTTTCATGATCTGGCTAAGGCGGGCATTCCCATGCTCAGCTTTATAAATTCATTTTTGTGCATAGCACAGACAATCGTCTGATGGTAGACTGATAATTTTGGTGAAATTATCATCCTTTGAGTAGGATGATCATCTGCTGCAATGATGTACATGTCAAATGTCTTTATTTTTCCTGAATATATATCGCAGCCCGGATGGATGAAACTAGATCCGGGGTCTTCAAACTCGTTCGATCTTCACTCTAAGTACAAGTCGATCCATGTGAGAATTGCGCTGAAGTCGAACATGGAAAGACATCGCTTGATTACCGGTCAATGATGTAAACCGTTAACAAGCACGAGATGAATCACTGATAATGATAATGACCCTCAAGGTACTGCAGTACAATTCACGTGGTGTGAATACAGGACTTGGCGTCGAACACCACGCAAAATCTTCTGGTCGAAGGTCATTGATGTATACCTGTCGCCGGAAGTGAGAAACTTGCCATTGAGGCATGCAAGCTCCAAAGTACTGAAGGGGGTGTTCCTAGATCAACTTCTTGGATAATGAGCTGATGTCGACAAGAAGTGATCCGTCAAAGGAGGGCCTTAATGAATCCCACATCAATGACACGGAACGGAGCTAATGATTTTAATGGAGGTGAAAATGATCTGTGACATATGATTCAGGGTGGCGGTCATGAATGGATGAAGGATAATGTATGGCAGTGGATGGGACCGGGTTGACTCTTTCTGAACGACTTCTCTTGAACATGTGGCGACACTGATGCGATGGATCGGTAGCATTACCCCAATTATGGATGGTATGGCGAGACCATGGTGATGTGACCAGTGAATGAAACAACCCAACCCGATTGTGGTACGGAGGAAAAGTGTCATGTTCAAGAGCGACTTGCTACCATCAAAGTTTTCTTTAGTTTTCTCCCAATTTTTCCCCAGTCATTGCTGACCAGTACCTCTTTATTTTTGTCAAGCTTGAGGAGGATAACATATGCTTGTTCTATAACCTGCCCTTCGGGCAAGCCCATCGCTATGTTTTAACGAGTCTAGCGATAGTGAAACTCGTTCTCGTCTAAAGACAAGTTTGTCGCTATTTAGTGGTTTAACGAGTCTAACGACAAAGACAACTCGGTTCCTTTTCATTTTTAGAGAGTCTGAAAAGGTACATAAAGTTAACTCCAAAATTCCTTTTTCGTCATCTAATCCCTTAAGTCCGAAAAAGTATAAAACAATACAGAAGGGATGAGTTTTCGATAGTTTTAACGAGCCGAACAAAACAAGCGCTCGATCTTTTTGTGCAATAATCCCTCAGGTCCAAAAAGATTAAAATCTAGAGGAGGGATAGCACTTCCGGTCGCTTTAACAAGCTAGAAGGCCAAAACTCGGCAATCTTTTCATATTTTACGAGTCAGTTGAAAAGAGCTTAAAGAAGACTCGTCTTTTGAGGAACGAGTGATAAACAGGGTTAGCAGCTGATTCCAGGTACAGGTTGGAATTTTCCAATCACGGCAGTGTCACAAGGATGGCTAGGTGAAATCACTCTTCGCAACTGTTCCTCAAAATGGGTAAACAATCATATGGAGGTGAACGATCGGCCAAATGAAAAGTGGAGGTGATGGTGCAAACACGACCAAGGCTTTTATGGCAGATAAGGTTACATACACAATGGTTATTTACCGGGATGGGTTCATTTTTTAACGAGCTTGAATGCGCCAAAACACTGCTCGAGCTTATGTTTATTTTTTAACGAGCATGAATTCCGCGTTAAAATTGCTCGGATCTTGCGTTTATTTTTTAACGAGCATGAACTTTATGCTAAAACTGCTCGTTTATACCAGTCATATGATAAGAGTGTCTCATTGGAGATCGCTATTTTTTATGGAGCTTCATCTCACTACGCTTTGCTCCGCATCCTTTCTTTATGCAAGTTCGGAAACGACTAATCCTACGAGTTTAAAGGGTTAGACCTACAGGTTTAAAGGGAGGACCTAAAAATTTAAAAAATAAATAGTCGCCCCTTGCTTGCACTCCAAAAGGTTTGCATGCCCCCAGGTATAAAACAGAATTTCAAGGTTACCTCTACTTCTCTTCCGCCAAAACATTTGTTTTAACGAGAGAGGCTTACCTCTTTCAGGCTACCCAAAGATTGTCTCGTTAATCTTTCAAACAAAACACTTCTTCGGCAATGTCTACAGAAATAGACAGAGGTGAGTGACGTAATCCCGCCACCTCACATAACTTTGACAAAAGAATCTTATTCTAGAACAACCCTCTTTCCTAGACGGATGGGGTACAGACTAGTCATATTCTCCCGCGGAAACCTACCCTATACCTAAAGTTTCCCTGCCGAAGCAGGCCAGGACGCATGCCCCCTGGGTTCCAGTCATATCTTCCCGGATTACTCGCGCTCATCAGGAGGACGGACCGTGGGTTGAGACACTTCTTGCGTGAATGGACCATTTAGGGATGGTATATGACTACTTGCGATGCGTGATCCGGGGAATGAAAGTTGGTCCACGAGCTTGACCATTCTTCCTTCATGCGGAAAACACATTACTCTAAAGAGTGATGAGACGATGGCTCCCATGCAATATATGTAGTCTCGTCCAAGGAGTAGGTTATAATCCAAGGGTCCTTGAACGACCATCACGTTCATTTGAACAGTCTTCCCTTTCAATGTTATGGGCACATTGGGGAGGATCCCTAAAGGGCGACTGGTTCCCTTATCAAAGCCTGATAGATTTCTCATTTCAGGCAAAAGCGCAGGCGAACCAAGCGCTTTCCAAGCAATAGAGGAAAGGATACTCACAGATGCCCCTTCATCAATAACTGTACCAGCCATTACCATTCTGTATATTTGGACAATAATTCTGAATGGTATGCTAGCTGGCAAGCGGGGTCTGCCTAGTTGGTTCCAGTCAAAGGACACAACCAGGTTGCTTGGTGGTGGGACTGAATATACGGCCGGATATCGCTCTGATGAACTTCCTTCCTGCGATAAAGGAATGGTGGCATTGCCCCCTTGATCATCAGAGTCAGTGCTGATGAAGAGAATTTGGACGGTGTCGTCTTTATTATCCTCTGTGATGATGTCATTCGAAGATAGAGCCTCTAAAGGCAAAACCGGGTCAACTGCCGTTTCAACCTTTAGACTTTCGTCAGGTATGGATTCAGACGGTTCATCTTTAATGACAGGTGCTTCAGCTGACCACCTGGGCGGGTCAGCCGGGTTCTCAACTAGCGAGGGACTTGGCAAGAGTTTTTGATATCCAGGAGGAAGATGCGCTCGTAAAATCGGGCGATCTTCCAGAACTCTTTTTGCCTCGTCTAAGAAGGGACAACGGTGGATGGCGTGATCGCCTTCACACAGTCTACAGGGAAATTTAGCTTTCCCACTTTGTCCTGGGGCTTCACTCCCACTAGTTGACGGTGAGTAGTCGACATGGTTATCAGAGGTCGATGCTACCGAATTGTGCAAACGCGGGGACCAGTCTCTTAGTATCCGAGGGATACAGGGACAATCTCGGTGGAAGTGGTCTCCCTTGCATATGACGCATGGCGATTGCGGCCTTACGAGTGCTGTGTGTGGATTCTTGTCAGACGACACTTGTTTGCCCCCAGACACCTTCGGCTCCTTCTTCTTCTTCTCTTTCTTCTTCTTCTCCTTCTTCTCCTTAGGAACTCAGTTATTTGATTTACCGGTTCCGTCAAGCGAAGAGGAAGGAGGAGAGGAAGATGAAGTTGAAGGCTGGTGGGTAACTCTTGTCTGGTCTAACTGTTGACTCGACTGTTCAGGAATGGTGGTATTCTAAACGACATTGGTTGAAAAGAGCCAGACTGGTAGGCCAATTGTCAATCCTGGAAGTGACAATGTGGCCATGTGGGGCGCACCAACATCTCCCCAAGAGGAGAAGGGACTAGGATTTCCACCAAGGGGAAGTCCTTGGTTGGCGTGCTCCATCTTTTCAACCTAAAGATCAACGCGGGAATAAAGGGTGATTGTTCCGTTTAAAATAAATTGTTAACGACGCTTTAGACACAACTTGCTTTTTCACTTTTAAAGAGTCGAGAAAAAGCTAAAGATGACTCTAGTCTCCTTCGATGTTTTAACGAGCCCGAAGTGACAAATGCTCGGATGGACTTTTTCTGTTATAGAGTCTGAAAAAGGCCAAAAGAAACTGCTCTGGAGTTCTAGGCAGAGGGTGTGCCAAACTTTTCGCAAAACCGCAGAATACTTTTTAAGGTACGGGCGGTCGATCTTCGTGAATGCTGTGTTCACTGCATTGCGATCAGTAGGGCGGCCGACACGGTTTCCTAAGGATAAAGGATATATGCCTATAGGGGTCTCCCAATATATACGCGACGGTACGTGGGAGCACAATCCGTACTAGCGCTATCGTCCCTCAGGAGGAATCACCCACCTTCCACGAGATCGACAGTCACTAGGCTTAACGACGCCGGAACACGTCTCTAGCCTAGACCTCTATGTTGTGCGTTATGTTGCAAAGCGTTGTTAGGTTCATTCAGTTTATTTTAAGTTGATCTTTTTAGAAGTTTGTCTTTCAGGATCACCACGAGATGTATGGTACAATTCCTAAATGCAGTCTAAAGATGATAAGCAAGCTTTATTATCTTTTCAACTTTGAAAATCCTAGCTACTAAGGGAAAAGAAAGACACCATCTTTTCTCAAAGAGCAATCAGCACACTCTAATGCACTCTTCCTAAATCAAGCATGCAAACTTATCAAAATGCAAATGCACAATGCAGGTGTTTGTTTTCGGCTTTCTTAGTATTGATGCCTACAAAAGAAAGCTTTTTGTACAACTTTGAATTTGCTTTTAAATGATAAATACAAACAAGTTTACTTTTTCAAAATCAACAAGGGTAGAAGAGATTACAATCACTTTGCGACTTTCGAAATGAATACTTGTTTCGACACTTAAAAGAGACAAACTCAAACCAATAAGCAAAAGCAAATGTATAATCAACTGTAAACAGCCAATGAACTCTCTCCTAAGATCACAGTCAATTAGATCTGAATCAAGGGCTACAGGATGATTATTTCACTCATGCAAAGGAAAACTGTAAATGATGTAAAAACACATAAAAACACTCACAGTCTTTTTGTACAAAAGGAGGTGGAATCTAAGCAAAGAAAAGGAGTTATCAGACTGGTACCTATGCTGGTTAAAGGCTGCAAAAAACAAAGATCAAAACAGGGCAACAGACAGCAGAGAACCCCAGCTGCACAAGGCTAAACTGGTTCAGCGCAAGTCCAACATTGTGGAGTTGACATTCAGCGCAGGTAGCCTTCACGGGACCTGCGTTGAAATGCAGACTGCCTTCACAGCAGTTGCGCTGAAGAAGAAACTCTCGTTTCCCCTGGGTTCTGGGTCACAAAATGCTCAAAAATCAACTGTTTCAGGCCAAATCAGAAACACAAGCAAGGTATAATCAGAGGGATGCTTTGAGAGGGTACTAAGATCTATCACAAAGGATCATCAAGTCATTTGTGAGTCCATTGTTCAGATCATAGACAAAATCCAGTGAAGGATCAAGGCAACAACTGTCTACTTTGCAGAAGCAGTTCGATTGTTGCCGCTGAGTCTATGAAGCAAACAATGATGTAAACACAAATAAAATGACTAAAACAAATCTCCCCAGTGGAGTCGCCAATTTGTTGTGGGGAAAAATGCCTATGCAGGACGATCCTATCCACCTAAGGTGTGACAGTGCCTTAGCAACAAACAGAGACAGCTATTCTGGTTTCTTCCTTTATGAAATGGGAAAGAAGAGAGATCAATGGACTTACCGGTGTCTTCCGTTTGTCCCTCGATCTAGATCCTCTTCTCTTTGGGTGTTCACAGCTACTTGCCTCCTCGCAAAACCACAAGAGAACAGCTACTTGCCTTCCTGCAAGATCACAAGAGAACAGCTACTTGCGACAAGAGAACAGCTACTTGAGACAAGAGAAGAACACAACACAAAGGCAGATATTCATATTCATAAATGATTCAGGATTAGGAATAAATCAAATACACTAATGCAATCATACATCAAAGATACATCAGTATATAGGAGAAAACCAAGATAGCTTTATTGATAAATAACAAGGTTCAGGAAGAGATACAACCCAGAGGGCTCCAATCCAGCATCTCCTTCCCAGCAGAATGGAATTCCTATCTTCACCTCCCTTCAAAGCATTAAGCACCCAATGATTCCAGTCTCAAACCAACAACAATTCTTTGCAATAACAAAATTCCAGCCTCTAGATCTCATGGAGGAGAGATCTATATATAGTTATCTTGGAGAGAGGATGAGTCAGCTTGAGATCTGACTAGTGTCCTCTCCCTCTATCAGTTCTTGAGTCCACTTGGAGGTTCTTGCTTCCACTTGGAGATTTGGAACCTCTTACTCATCACCAGTCGAATTCCCTGAGGCAAGTGTCATTTTGGAAGCTTCCTGGGCATTGACACCTTGAGGAATGAGCCTGCCACTTGTCCAAACTCGCTCAGCGTAGGTAGCCTTTGTTGGAGTTGACATTCAACGCAGGTAGACAGTGGAGCAGTTGACATTCAGCGCAGATGCTCAGTGGAGCAGTTGACATGATCCTGAATTGACTTGTCTTTGAGCTGTTTCAGGTGGAGAACTTCTGTGAATTGCTGTGGTTAGTTAGCCTTGTTCCTCTAGGGGTAGGAACAACATGTTTAGGGACTTTGGATCCCTTAGATTATGGACATTTCATGCTCAATGCTGTAAGGCACAAAAATGTCTATAACAAGAACAGGTTTGATAAGCGATTTCCCGGGCCAAAAGTTTATCAGGGACATATAGGGGTAGGACATGTGGAGGTACAGTGCTTCCAAAAACTGTAATGTAAGTAAACCATTCTTCCCCAAACCATCTCGCGATGGGGATGATGTCAATTTGGGCCTCGGGAGAGCACCTTGGGGGGTCCTTATCATATATCATTCTATATAGGGGCAAAATAAGCCCATGGCAAATATGGTAAAAGTGAGGGGTAAACTGGGAATCCCATAAGACCTTATGATAAACATGGATGGGCAATGGGTCTTGGGTAGTCCATCTCCAACCCATAATAGGGAATTCAGATACAAGACAAACAGAATCCATAATATAGGCAGACAGATAAAAAGGAGGATAGACCCTTTGAGACAAGGATCTCTTAGACCGGTAATTGAGAACAGCCGTGTATAGAGTATCAGAAAGTATTTTGGCCCAATCTAGGATGTCGGCGTTAGTGGCAGCATCAATTAAGGGCAGCCATTCAGATGAAAACTTGTTGATATCCGGCATCCCAAATAACCTACAGAACATGGCCGTAGCAAAACAATATGGAGAGGTGAGGGAACCAGTGCTGTACATACTATTTTTATCCTTTTTTAGCGGCTCGTCTCTTCGAGACCATTCTTTAGTGGTGTCTGATAGATCTGGATTCTCCGCCGCAAACTTCTTAACAAATTGTGCATTATAGGTCACTTGCGGTTCAGGAAGATGATACATAAGTTTCAAATCTTGCGCAGCAAACGATCCCACGAGCCCATGTCCATGAACTTTGAATTGTCTGTTTTTCAATTCTGCATCATCCAGTATCCACTTGATCATATCTATGTATGGTAGATATTTGGGTCTTGCCGCTATTCTGTGAAGGAACGAACATGCTAGGTCCTCCAAGGATGCCTCAGAAGAGCGTGGTGCACCCGCGACAGCAGTCACCTTCATTATTCTAGGCTTTTCTTCCTCTAGCAGCCTGTACATGCCTTCCCATGTTGATATCCCTGCGTCTTTGTTATAGGCTGTGTCTGTGTACAGGGGCGCCATCTCCTTGGTCTTCTCCCTCGCTTCGGAGCTTTGAGCTCTATTTTTCTTTCCCATTTCTCTTTGCGTTTTTGTCTGAGACGTCTTAGCGTTTTGTTCCTGCAGATTACGAGTGAAATGGAAATGACTGATCCAGAAAGGTGATGGGAGATTTTTAAATGCAAGATATGAAGCAAATATGCCACCTTACGTGAAGCAAATCTCTACCAAGGCACACGTCTTTAATCCATTAAATAACTGACAACTAATTCATTTACTATCATTAAAAGCGCATGATTTCGGGTCAGATTATAGTAAGTGGTTTTTTTTCTTTGAATGGCACACCCGAAGGATTCGTACCGAAGTGATTTATGATTTGCTGACGTAACCTCACATGTCGCGCGATCGCTAATCGCATCATCGCAAATCGCATGGATGTGGCATCGCAACGATCGCAATATCGCAGATTGCAGAAATTTGATGTTTACCAAATCTTGCCTGGCTCATTTCTACGATATGCGATCTAGCGATCGGCGTTATCGCAGATCGGTGAATCTTTAAGTTTTTCTTTATGAGCATTACTATTTTGCGATGCGATGTCATTATTAACACGAGGATGGTGTGCATAAAAAGGGAAATGAAGGTGTTTCCTATCCTTTTGCAATGCGACCTTAAAGGTTTTCTCTTTTATCATAGACTTAGGCTTAAAATATCCAAGAGGCTTTTTCTAAGCATATGATTGTATCATGGTTGATACTTAATTGAATAAGGGGGGGTGTTGCTGGCCACAACACAAGGATGTGGTATCAAAAATTTGATACATTTATACGGGGACTTGGCTTCACCAGAAGCAAAGCAGATCATTGTGTGTATTTTAAATTAATTGGTGACCGTATTATTTATCTGGTCTTGTATGTGGATGATATGTTGCTGGTTGGAAATGACAAAGAAATTATCCAGGATTTGAAGACCCAATTGTCCTCCAAATTCGACATGAAAGATCTTGGTGCTGCAAACTATATTTTTGGCATGGAAATTAAAAGAGATCGGTCAAAGAGGAAGCTCTGGTTAAACCAGAGGAAGTATGTCGAGACAATACTCTAGAGGTTTAATATGCAGGATAGTAAACCGGTGAAGGTTCCTATTCCTGTAGGTGTGAGGTTATCTGCTGAACAATGTCCCAAGACACAAGAAGAGGAAGAGGACATGTCCTGTGTTCCATATGCAAGTGCAGTGGGTAGCCTGATGTATGCAATGGTCTGTACTAGACCAGACATTGCACATGCAGTGGGAGTATTGAGCAGGTTTATGTCAAAACCTCGGAAGGAGCACTGGACAGCAGTGAAGCGTGTTTTCAGGTATTTGTGTGGCACTAGTGATTATGGTTTGTGCTACCAAGGAAGACCAGGATTGGACAGAGTGTTGGATATTCATGGCTTTGTTGATGCAGACTGGGCTGGAGATCTGGATCAGAGAAGATCTACAAGTGGGTATGTGTTTAACCTATTTGGAGGTGCAGTCAGTTGGATGAGTAAGAAACAATCTGTAGTGGCACTATCAACTACAGAGGCAGAATACATGGCAGCCACTCATGCAAGCAAGGAAGCAGTTTGGTTGCAGAGATTGTGTTCAAGTATGGGGTTAGTACAGGGAGCTATAAGAATAGACTGTGATAGCCAAAGTGCAATTTTCTTGGCAAAGAACCCTGCTTATCATTCAGAGACAAAGCACATTGATGTTCAGTATCACTTTGTGAGGGATATGATAGAAGATAGAAAGGTGTTGCTGGTAAAGTTGGACACTTTGAAGAATACTGTAGATGCATTGACAAAATCTGTGAGCTCTGAGAAGTTCTCTTGGTGTAGAGAAGCAATGGGAATCTCAGGGGTGAAAAAATGACAAAGCTCTCCTGTGGCCCCCTGTGGAAAGAAAACAACAAGTGGGAGATTGTTGGGTTGTGTTATATTCTTTCCACATAGTTAATAGGGGGTTTGAAGGGCACCCGTAACCCCACTTTATGGGGTCCGGGGCAGGGCCCCGGAAAATTTTGGTTTTGGACCATATGTTAGGTTGGGTGGACCCACCTATGGTTTTGTGCATGATTTTCGCACATGTTTTTGGACGCGATGGTTTTCGGTCCATGGTATTGGATGCTTCGGCATGTATAAATATGTATTGTAACATTGAAAGGAACATAATGAAAAATCAAGCTGGTAGTCCCGGTTTTGGGATCCAGGGAAAAATCTCTGTGCATATGTGTTTTATGGGTTATGCTCTCGCATTATTTATTTTCTTTGTTTAAGAATTCGTATGCAGGTAATTTCTGTACAGGGTTAAAACCTACAAAATCATGCACAAAACCATAGGTGGGTCCGCCCAACCTAACATATGGTCCAAAACCAAAATTTTCCGGGGCGCTGCCCTGGACCCCATAAAGTGGGGTTATGGGTGCCCTTCAAACCCCCTATTAACTACGTGGAAAGAATATAACACAACCCAACACATAAGACATGGCCCATTGAAAAGTGGCTCCAACATTTTTGAGGCCAAAAGGCATCTTTTTGTATGAAAATGTACCCCAAGGACAAATAAAGGTTGTCTTGTGCTGATCTTTGGGATGGGTAGTAATTTGATTGTAACCAGAGAATCCATCCATGAATGAAAAAAGCACATTCATCAATAATTTGATCAATAAAAGGTGTGGGTAATTGTCTTTCAGACAAGCCTTATTGAGGTCCCTAAAGTTAATACATACTTGGATCATTCCTTGATTTTTGTCTACGAGGACTGGATTAAAGACCCACTCAGTTAGAGGAACGGGGTATATAAAACCTGCCTTTAGCAACTTTTCAACTTCAACTTTAATAGCTGTTGCTTTTCTAGGATTGACCATTCAAAGTTTTTGACGAATAGGTTTAGCATTTTCGTATGTCTTGATATCATGCTAGACTATAGATGGATCTATTCTAGGCATTTCCTCATAAGACCACGTGAACATATCACGAAACTCTTTGAAGAGATCGATATAAATTTGAATTTCTTCAGGGGAACAATAAGATCCGATGAAGGCATTTTTGATTATGTTAGGATTCATAGAGATGTTCATCGGTATAGTTTGTGAGATAACAGACATGTTACCTTCGGCAGAAAACTGTGCTGGGGCCAAAGGGTTTAAAACTGTATGAACATCACTAGTAGAAGGACTGGACAAACTTGACTCAATTTCTCACAAACAAGGGAGAAAATATGAACGATTATGTAGATCATCCCATGGTCTATCAACACCCATTATTGCTTCTAGGATTGCTTCCTCAGATGGTAAGACTGTGTCTAAGAAATCCTGAGCTGAAGTTGAGTCAAGGGTCCAGGCCGAAGCCACATCTCCATCTAACTCCTCTGGTTAGAAAGGAGTAGGATGGGAATCTGCAAAATTAACAATTGAATGATAAGCAATTTCTGCTGTAGACATAGGACATGCCATTCCACCTACCTGCCCTCCATCTAATGTGGTGTTAGACGAAGGTAAAGGCCAAGGGTCCAAAAAATAATGAGTTTGAAAGAACTCTCTTTGAGAAGGCCCCTTGAAGGATGAAATAACATTGATTCTAGCTATAGGAGAAGGAAGATAAGAAATACCCATTAAAGAAGAGTACATCCCAACTCCTAAACTCTCTATAGGTTGCCTGGGATTGTTCACTAATGGAACAGTAGAATCAGAAGATGCGTGGGAGTCACCTGGAGAATAGCCCATCTGATCAACTTTCACAATCCTCCCCTCATGAGGAAAACAAAGGATGCGAAATAATGATGAAATTATCGCATCAATCTCGTAAATCCAATTCCTACCTAAGAGGAGGTTGTAATCCACATTCGCATCGAAAATTTATCTCGCAATATTTACCACCTTTCCCCCAACATAGATGAGAAAGGCTAGAATAATCCCGTGCAGACTATGAGAATGTCCATCAAATGCCGTCAATAGAATCGGTGAAGGAACAACTTGAGGAGATCTAATGGCCTTCCAACATGAAATGGACATCACACATGTGGAATCTCCCTCATCAATAATGGTTCAAAAGATATTGGTCTTTTGATATGCAGACTTTATCTGAAAAGCCATATGATGGGGAAGTCTCTTTTTGACATTTGACATATCAAAAGTGAGCACAAGAGAATTTTTTGGATCTACTACTCTGATTGCCGAGAGTAATGCACTCCTCGAATCGGGGCATGACTGGAGTACCTCTAACGCTGACATAGCACAAAGAATTTGAGCCAGATATTCTACAATTGAGTAGTTCTAGGTTGCCCTAGCATTAGGGTTAATGGTCGAGCACTTTGAGGAGCCTTTCAGCATCCAAGGTATAGTCTTAATAGAGGGTCTATCAATATGGAGCGGCTCTGAAGCATCGGAAGAAGACTTAGCCTTAGATGATTCTGATTCCTCATAATCATGTGATTGCGTAGTGATGTCAATATGCGAGCTCATCATGAAGACATTTGACAAATTATCCCCTTCCTGTTTGCCCCCTGTGGGGGTACCAGCATTTGAGTTTGCGTGATTAAGTAATTTCTGCCCTTAGGGAAAAGGGTTAGTGAGGACAACCTAGGAGCTAGAGGACCCCTGTTGCACTAACAAGTGCTAAGCATCTTGGATCTTAGGGCAGAGATGAGTCAAATGATCCCCATTGCATAACTTGCATGGAAATTTTACTTTTTTCTTAGACTCTTTTCTACCCCCTCTGACATCATTGCTGGGTTTGTTTGCATTGCCCTTCCCATCTTGACCCTTTTTCCTACCTCGTCCTTTCTTCTTCCCATCGGATTGTTGGTTTCCTTTGGGGTTGGAAGTTTGGACGGTGTTTATAGACATCAGTTGGGAAGGTGTAGATACAGAAGACGATGCCTGCATAAAAGAAGCAATTTATAAAGACAACTATTGCAATTGGTTCAACAGGTTAGTTGTGTTGGCATCAATTGATCCGACTAGCCCGTCGGCATGGGGACCCGACTTCAGTTTTGCTATATCCACCTTGGATCTAGGAGAGTCAGGTAGAATTTTTTAAGAACCCCAGACTGAGAATAGATCAGTTCTAACTGCTGGGCCCTGAAAATAGCCTGCTCTTCAGTGAAAACACCGGAGAGGGACACGTCCTTAGAGATTTCAGGCTATAATGATTTAAGAAGCCATTCAAGAAGGAATTCGTGTGCAATATCGGATTTAATGAGCCTCTTCCTTCTCCTCCATTCTTGGATATGATCTGAAATGTGAGTTGCCTGATCTTGTTGGAAATTATCCAGAAGCTTAGTTCCCGCATCATATCGGATAGGCAATTGAAAATGGTTCAAAAAGATAGTAGCCAAATCGCCGAAATAAGTGAAGGTACCCCCTGGAAATTCTATGTACCATTTAGTCGCATTTATAGTTAAGGTACACTTAAATAATCTCAACCCGATTGAATCGTCTATCAGGGAGTTGGACAAACACCATAAGTGGAAAGTGGTTACGTGGTCACCCAAATATTCACCAGCCTTCCCCTTGAATTTTGGTATATCTGAGGGAAGCTTGGTTGGGACCGGAGGCCAAACTGGGTTATACCTAATCAGATCATTAGTTAATTTAGAGAGATCTAGCAAGTTTAATGTTGCCAGAAAAGGGAGTCATGGCAGACCCTGAGGATTCCACCCGGTGTGGGCGGAACTCCCAACATTCTGAAAAGAATGGCCTGGATTTTTGAAGGCACCAGGTTTTCTGAAGTAACTCATAGACCCAAATGAACCATAAGGAACCCCTTGTGGTCCAGAAAAAATTGGAGTTTGACCAACTCTTGCAAAAAAACCTCCGTAACTGGTAAAGTTTCCCCTTAGAGAAGTGTTAAAAGGAGCAGAGATCCCTTGATACGGGTTCCATGCATTAGCATAAGGAGAAAAATTCTGGAAAGAACTGACAGAAGAATACATCATATTCCCTTGTTGACCGAAATAAAATTGATTCCCGGCTCTTGACCCACTAACTGCAGGGTTTGTCTAACTTTGAAATGGATTATAAATTTGACCCGTAGAGGAAAAAGGTATCGATCCCAAAGTTGGATTGGAATGTGGTATATGACCACCCCTAAATAGGAAACCCTGGAAAGATACTGATCCACTCTCCATGGATGTGGAGGCAGCTGATGGAATACTTAAAGGAACCAAAGGAATCATGCTAGTTGACATTCCAAAAGGGAAAAAGCCAATTCTAGAGGAAACAACTTGAGAACTTCCACTTGAAGATGGAATGGAAGTAGAACCAAATATAGCAGTGCTAGGAGTAATGGAAGGTATATAAATAGTTCCTCCTCCTTGTACGGATACAGGAGTTTGCATACTCGTAGCACTTGTTGTGGATGCCATGCTTCCAATAGTGGTCATCAAAGGAAAAGATTGATATAGACCTGGGCTTGAAGGCTTGTTGGTCAGAGTCCCGACGTATAATAAAACGTCTGGATAATCATGAGGAAAAGGAGAATTAGGAGCCAAAATAGACTCAGAAATCTCTTCAACCTCAATATTGTCTTCCGACTAGAAGAGGACTCGAGAAAGAACTGGAGTGTTCCTCTCTAACTCTCTACTTGTACCAGGTTTATCTTGTGAATCAATAACTCTAACCGGAGGATCAATCTCCGATGCACCTGCTACCACTGGTTGAAAACTACTAGCAGTGTTGCTCCTACACCTTCTAGGAGAAGGTTCATGACCCGTAGGTGATAGCCCATGAAATTTCCTGGACCGACGAGCTAGTCGATCAGCCACTTTGAATTATTTTAAAGAGATTTACTTAAAGACTAGAAAAAAGAGAGGTAAAGCTAGGCCAACTAGGAGCAAATAGCACTATCTAAAAAGTCCCTAAAGATACAAGCAATCAAACAAGTTTCAAGTATTTACGCTCTGGGGGATTAGGACCGAACACCAAAATACAAGGAAGTCAAAATCAAGAGCCTTCCGAAAATAGTCTAGGGTAATTACGCCCCAGGCCTACTAGCGAAGGTATCAGAAGCAGTTACGCCGACCTACAGACAACATCCTTTGCCGGTGCAAGCACCCAAGCTTCGCAAGGGTACCCTCTAGAAGTACTGCTGAATGTGATGCAACATCAGCATCAGGTGCCACGACATCCCCCTCCACAACCACCTATGTGATCCCTAGGAAAGGCCACTATGGATACCAACTCGTATCAAAAGTCAGGCGGAACAGTCATGAGGCAGGATCCAACAAGTAGGAGAGGGGGTATCTCTCTTCCTTGTCTTCACTCTCCCTCATGCTTAACTCCCAGTCACAGAGATTTCCTGATCTTTCTAATGATATTGGGTTTCGCTCTTTATTCAACTTCTAAGTTTTGTAATTTGAGTGGCCTTGGAGAGTTAACTCTTCTCTCACCTAATCCAAGACCCTAATGAACCTAAACTTGTTGGTGTTGATTAATGACAACAATAGAAGTTCTAGTTCATTTTATTAATCACTTGATTTTATATAGCTATTCTTTAAGTCAGGGGAATTACGAGAGTGAAACTGATGATGTTTTATGACGCAAAAGAAATCAATAGAAAAATAACTATATGGATACAGTCATTTTCTTCGATGAAGAGTGATTTCTACTTGGGTTCTACGAAAACTATATAAGAAAATTATTTTTCTTTTCTTTTCTGAAAAAATCCACACACACCCAAAATCTAAAAAGGACTAAGAATGCCTTAAGATGCAAACTACCCTAATGCAAGTTACAATGATGATGCAAGATCCTAAACAACACTCATAAGCAAATGCAACTCTTTATAGAGACAATAAGCCAACTTAAAAATGAAGAGGACAAAAGTTTGAACATAAATCTCTCTTCAAAGCAAGCAAGAAAAATCACAAAAGATCACAATTCACTTCTCAACAATAAAACAAAATAAATCATAAACCAAAACTTGGAAAAAGGAAAACAAAAGCAATGTTTTTGAGCTTTCTCTTTTAAGGAAACAAAAGCAACTTTTTGAGGTCATAAAATTACTACTAAAACTCTAAAGATCAATAAATAAGCACAAGGAGTCTTTCAATCATGCAATTTATAAACTTGAAAATGAATGAAACTTGAACAAGAAAGACTACAAACTTGCACAAACTGATCCAAATAGCAGCAAAATATTTCGACAAACTGACAAAAATGTCATGAAAGAAATACTTTAAAACTTGTCAAGAAGACTCTAAAAAAAGCAAGAAAAGCAACAAGGTCACCAAACAAGGGAAAGAAAAGAAAGGGAACTTGAAAACCAGGCTGAAAATGAAATTGAAAACAATTTCTTGTTCTGGAAAACCAGAACAACCAAGAACTTCAAAACGAAGCCTTGAACCCAAGATACAAACTACAAACTTGCTTAAGAAGCAATCCTAGGCCAAATATTTTCAGTGAGAAGGAGATTTTGAAAAAGAAAGCTTGCAGGAAAACTGAGTTCTCCAGACAGCAGATGACCATACAACAACATAAATCACCAGGCAGTAGACCTAACTGGGCAGAAAGATTTGAAAAAATAATCCAAAAAATTGCATACGCGACTATGTAAAGACACAAGAGTGTGCACATGCATTTCTAATACAGGAAACTCGCATATATGCGAGTCTGCTTTAAAGAAACCTGCGTGTATATGCTATTGTAATCAAAGAAAACAACATATACAAAGCTTAATTAGGAAAAAACAAAAATCAAGGTCTAATCAAGAAGATCAGACTTGATGCCTAGGACACTGATGGACCAAACAATACTGTAAAAGCAAGCAATCAAGAAACTGAACCCTGATTGAGAACAAACAACCCAAACCAGGAATAACAAGATTTTTATCCCTAGTGGAGTCGCCAATTCTGTTGCGGGTGAGACCACCCTAGGGATTTGGGTTGAGAACCCCAATAGAGCAGAGGGCAAACCACAACAAGAAATGCTCAGGCAATCAACCTAAATGCTTATTCTACTAAACTGTGCAGGAGTATCCTTACCTGGATGTCCTATGTTTGGTTAGATCCCACACGGTGCAAACCCTCAGCTTCTCCTAATGTTTTTGAAACTTGAAAATTATTCAGATGGAACATATACAACAGTAGAAACATAAAGCATGTTCATGATATTAACCTTAAATCATATAAATGAATGACTAATTATACATCAATATAAAATTCATAAACGAATTACAACATAACTTGATGCATAAACACATTTAATATCGGAAACATAACAACATTCCTTTTATTAAAGTTAGCTACAAGTAAAGTGGAGAAATACAACCTGAGTCCTTCTCCGTCTCCAAGTAGAACCGTCCTCCAGATCCGTCCTTTCCCAACCTTTAGCAATCTTCCTCCATCACTAATAAAAAGATATCTCAAGCAAGATGAAGGATATCTACAACAAGGTAACAATGGTTTCCTGAAGCTTTGGGGAGTGCAGGAGGCACAGGGATTCATTAGACTTGATCAGGGATAATCTCACTATAGTATCAATATCTTATATCTTCTCCCATAAGGCCTTCCCATGGAGGTTTATTTATACTTCTCCAAATTAGTTTTTTCAGTTGGGAAACAGTTGGGCCATGGGCAATAGGAGGTGAGTAACAGGTGAAACCCGTGAACTCCACCCAAAAGTAAGGTTTTTTTTTTTTTTTTAAGTGTTTTAACACATGTACGCGGGTTGGGTATCTACTGACCAACATGTACATGCTTTTATCACAGGGAAAAGTAGCGTATAGGGAATAAAACACATTTTTTTAAATTTTGGACCAAGTTTGGAAGGAGGGAGTGCCCTAGGCCATAATTAGAGCATCAGATCTACCAAGAGTGGTAAATGGTGTTATAACAATTTGATCGTGTCATTTCTGGAGTACAAAAAGAATGCAACACTGAATCAACACTAATGGATTAAACTTGCAATATACAGTTGTTTTTTATCCATAACATCATATTTATCCAATCGAATGCCTTAATATCAGAGATATGTCTGATTAAAACATCTATTTTAGGTGGATCTCTGCATCAAGTTGAGGTGGTTCCTATGCAAAACAAGAAGTTAGAGGAAAAACAAGGTTGCTACTCTTTCTAGTAGTGACAAGCCAATTAAATTCTCAACATGAGTTTATATTGTGCACAATCAATATGCAAGCTGCGTAACTATATATTGAAAAAATTATTAAGCAAAATTATTATGTTTGTTTTTTCTATATATAGAATGTGAAATGTATGTATATATAGAAGGTGAAATTTATGTTTTTAATAGAAGTCATAAGTTTATGTCTTTGCCAATGTTTTGGAGGTTTTCAACCTGCACGAAAATTAGAGTTTTTATTGTTTGAAACATCTGTAATTTTGGTTTTAGAGTGTGTAGAAAGCGTTGTAGTCTTAATATTTTCTTGTAAATTGTATTTTCTCTCATGAAAATATAATAAAAAATATATATCGTTTGGCGTTGTGTTTTGAGAATTTATTTTATTGGGTCCGCGCATTGCGCATTACTCTGTTCTTTGTTTTATACTACGTTCTTGGTCTATTTTTCTCCTCTTCCTTTACTTTCAGATGAAATATGTTAATTATATCCCTCGTGTTTTGACTGCAAAACCTCCCTTGACTTTGCCGATTTTTTGTGGATAAATTCTAAAGTTGGAGGACTGCAAAATGGTCGCTTAGGAAGCTGGATATACTTTCCTTTACTCATATTCATAGTGGCACGTTCTATCACATTGGTTAGATCGTATTCTCATGAAGGTACAATGTCAAAGACTATAATTTTTTGATGTCATCTTTTTTTATCAAATATCCTTGAGAATTGCCATTTTCTTTAATTTCTAGATGAAATTCTTTGTTCATCAAGTACACATAATTTTTGAAAGAGATATCTTTAATATCAACTGACACATACCTCTCCTCTTCATATGTGATGGTACTGTTATCAAGCTCACTCTCCATTAAAGGAAAATAGTCAACCACATCTTCTCCAACATACTGTTCATCTACCAATTTGGTGTGCTATGTTCACCTGCATAGTAGGTTCTATAAGAAGACCAGACACATGTTCTTTGTTCTCAAGGTGATCATCAAAATGTACTAAGTATGACCTACCTTTACTCTTCTTAAAATGTAATTTCGGGTAAAAATTCATCTCATGACTGCTACTCTTTCCCGTCACAACCTACCTGTATGAGGGGCCATAGATAGAGTCACAATGAATCTAGCCATGCATTTTATGAGACACCAAGTAAGGAGGGAAACCTCATGTACATCATGTATAGAAAAAAGCCATGTTTTGAGAGCCTACCTATATGAGGGGCCATAGATAGAGTCATAATGAATCTATCCATGCATTGAATGAGACACTAGGTAAGGAGGGAAACCTCATGTACAAAAAAAAGCCATGTTCCGAGAGAAGGAACAATAATTCTTCACCTCCAAGATAGAAAGGTACCCAAATGTGTCTAGGCCAAATAGAGTTGCTACCACTCGATACTGGAAAGCTACAGTTGCTGATAAACCCATTAGTGCTAAAGGAGGAAAGAAGCAAGTGGGCATCTCTCTTGTCTTCTATGTTGGAAAAGCAACCAAATTCTCAAAGATTGTTTGGCTCTTTCATGAATATTGTGTTGTCGATGTTAGCAAGCCTACAAGAAAAAAATGCAACTTAAGACTAAGTAGTTATATCTTCTCTTTGTTGGATTTTCAGTGGGCATCTTAGATTTTCAGAGGGCAGTTTGGTGAGACACTTCTGTTTTGGGTTGTTTTTAGTTTGTATTCTCCAAATATTTTATGCAAAAATCTACTCAAGAAATCAACATGTGCAATAAAGGAGGAACCTAAAGAAGGCTCAAAACCAATGAATTATATAACCAAGAACTATGATCAACTCTTCCAAAAAAAACAACAATTTTTGAATTTGTATTTCTTTAATGACCACATCATGAAGAGAAAAGTTAAAACTCTATTGTCTTCCCATCACCAAAGTGACAAATCTAATGAATAGAGAGTAGATTGGTAGAAATTTTAAGAGTAAGGACAACATTATTAATGTAGCCATTACCTAACTACACAATGCCTAAATCTAAAACATCACGTCAAGAAGAATCTCCAAGTATAAGCCTATATCATTCACCAAATAACAATAAAAATTTGTTTGATGGGACTAATCCATACCTCATTGCAAGAACTTTGCATAGAACTTTGTTGCTTTATATTTTTAAAATCATACTTGGCTCCATATGAAGTGTTGTGTCACTTTTATTTTGATTTCAGATTGGGGATTTGGTAGAGGCATGAGTCATGCATGAGCAAGTGGAAAAGATTCAGAGAAAGATGTGACAGATGATATCAAGGCCTGAGCTCTTGCTTTGGATGCAAGTGTTGTGTTCCCTCCAGTTACTTTAACAGGAAGTTTGATTTCAGAAGTCAATATGTTCTTTAATTTAAAATTATGTATGAATGTGTTAATCTTTTGTGCAACAAAAACATGAACAAAGTCAGTGAGGTTTTTATTAAGGTTTTGATCAGCTTTAGTCAATTTTATTAGTGAGGACGAGGTCCAAACTTCACATATCTTAATATAATATTTTAAGCAACATAATGGGATTATTTTCATTTTGTATGCAATGTGGAGTTTATTATTTTCACCACAAAAAGTTCCGTTCCTGATCAAAACTAACTTAGATCTATGCTACTCTTACCTTTGCTACTGCGTTACGACGTTTCCTTTGCAACATCAGGTGTAATTGGTAGTATTAATTTGTAAATAGGCTTTGTTACAATATCATGGGACAATACCATGGCTTATCAATACCATATGCCTAAAAACCATAACTTATTTCACAATCAAAATATTTTATAAATATTTTATTTTAATTTATTTTATTTTATAACATTCTTTTAACTAAATCTAAGAGGTAAAAGATTATAATTAATTTTGAGATATATCTAAACTCTCTATCCTCACGACTATTAAAAATATTCTCATAGAAATTAAATCAAAGTTTTAACCAAATTAAAAATGAGAATACTTTTATATATAAAGATGTCGAATTTATATAATATAAATAACATTATTAAGAATCAACATAGATCCATCTTAACTAAGGATCCAAGCTATGCGAACAAGCAAAGTGACTAACAATAATAAAGGAAAGATAGTGCATGATGTAGAAATTCCCACTGTAGATCAACAGATTATGCAATATACTAAAGCAAAATACAAGATCTACTTCTACAACAAACTTGCGGAAGCTTAATCGATTATGAGCCAGATCAAATAGAACACATATAACTGAGAATGAGAAATCAATCACACATGAACACAGAAGAATACTCTGGGGAAAGCCTCAACTAAAAAACCCGATCTCTATATTATCATACAAGTGGAAATATGTTCAGATTACACAAAGCATCAGCTCACAAGCTATCCTGCTCTCAGTACAATTGAACAATACAGCTCACAGACTGAATATACACAAGATATGCCTTCCCTCAGCCCTCTAAGCCTCCTATTTCCTTGTGCAGTTTTCCTTGGGGTCCAATGCTGCCACTTGTGTGAATTGGCCTCATCACACACTCATCAAACCCAAAAGTAACTACGCAATATCCAAGGAATGAATTCCTTCTGCATGCAAGAGATATCTTCCATGGAATATTTCTACAACTGATAGTACATTGTCCCATCATCTGATCTCAACTGGGTCTCTGTCTAAATTGACATGCATGAGTTATTTATGAGAGAATATTCAGTTATCTGAACTGCGGCAGTTACATGCATGCATGCATTAACTTGTTGAACTCACAATTAGTTCAACAAACTGTTTGAACTAATCTAACTGGACTTAACTTAGTTAACTGAGCTAACTAATTACAACTCAAAGTACAACTCATCCTGATCTCCTTTAATCAAGGGATAACTTCCTCAATCAATGGAGAAACTGTTGCATGTCTTCACATAGACTTCATGTTTGATTTTCTACAACTAATTAACTCAAGATGAATTAATTAATTATTTTACAAACAGTTGCTAAGATCAAATTCGAATTTTAATTCTCAATTTTAGTTTAGGGACTAACTAAAATTGGAATGTATCCCGAAATGCTATTTATAGCAGTGCTAATTTTAGCACTTCTATTTTTAGCATTTATTGTTGCTATTTTCAACACTCCCTCTCAACAAGAAAGGGATTATCAGCCCAATCCTGTCTCCGTGGAACTCGAACTTGCATTTTGACAATGCCTTAGTTAAAATATCTGCATCCTATTCCTCGGTCAAAACATACACAACAACATGATCCTCTTGACCACACAGTCTCGAAGATGGTGATACCGGATATCAATGTGCTTGGAACTGTCATGAAAAACTGGATTCTCAGAGAGTTTGATGCAACTCTGATTATCGCAGTAGATCACAGTTGGATCCATCCTCTAACCAAACAATCCCACTAGAATCTTCCACATCCAAATGGCCTCACATGCTCCCTGACTGGCAGCCATGTATTTAGCCTCTACTGAGCTAAGTGCAACTGACCTCCATTTCCTGCTATACTAGGAAATTGCCGCTAAACCAAGGTTGAATTTTCCTCCATAAGTGCTCTTCCAGTCTGATGGACTCCCTGCCCAATCTGCATCTGTGAAGCCCTGAAGCTTCACTCCCTCTATTCGTCTATACCACAATCCATACTGAGATGTGCCTCTGAGGTATCTCAGCACGTGCTTCACTGCCTTCCAAAACAGTTTGGTAGGATGAACCATAGCTTGACTCAGCTGGTTCACTGCAAAGAATAAGTCTGGTCATGTGTTCACTAGATAGATAAGTGAACCCATAAGTTGCCAATAAATAGTAGCAGCTACTACCTCACTTGAAGTAGCATCCTCCTTCCTCCAGTTCCCAGCTAGAGGAGTCTGCATGGGCTTTCACTTCTCCATGTGAAAGCGCCTGAGTATCTCATTGGCATACTTGCCTTGAGACACAAATACTTCCCCATTTTTCTGTCACACTTCCATGATTAGAAAGTAGTGCATAAGACCCATGTCTTTCATCTTGAACTCTCTTGCAAGGTCCTCCTTGCAAGACTTGATCAACTGATCATCATCTATCAAAATCAGATCATCCACATAAAGAATAATGATCAATGGCTTACCTTCTACCATGATGTTTTAAAGGTTCGCATCTGCTTCACTCTTGGTGAAGCCCAACTTGATGAAATAGTTGTCAATCCTGGTGTACCAAGCACGAGGTGCTGGTTCAACCCGTACAAAGCCCTATTGAGTCAGCACACATGTGACTCACGATCGAAGGTCTCAAAACCTTTCGGCTGCTCAATGTACACCTCTTCCTCAATCTTCCCATTGAGGAACACTGTCTTCACATCCATTTGATGGATCTTCCAACCCATCTGAGCTGGTAATGCCAACATCAATCTGATAAATGAGTACCTTGCTACAGGAGCAAAAGTCTCATTGTAGTCGATCCCCTTGACCTGTGAGAAACCTCAGGCAACAAACGTTGCCTTATGTTTCTAAACACTGCCATCAACTGCTTGCTTTACCTTGTAAATCCATCTGGAACTAACCACTGACTTGTCCTGAGGTCTTGGGACAGCATCCAACACACTGTTCCAAATGATAGAGTCGTACTCCTCTACCATGGCATCAACCCAGACTGGTTGCTACACTGCCTCCTCAAATGAAGAAGGTTTGGACTCTACACACTCCCCAACTAGGGCCATGTAACCAGTGTACCGCTCAGGTGACCTCCTCTATCTGCGCTGAGAAGATGGTTGTCCCACATTCTCTTGTGCATCCATCATCAACCTGTCAGCTTCCCTTGAGCGTTTCTTCCCATCTCTGGAAGACTCAGCATGAGTGGATGTCTCCACTCCCAGATCCTCTACATGCGGCTGCTCCGCATCAATCTAAGGCTCCTCCTCCTTAGGAACTGAAAGTTCCTCCTCTGCATGCAACTTGAGCTCCCTCTCAAGTGATACTAGCATGGCTTTCTGCTCATCCAACTTTAGATCTCTGCGTACCACTGTCCTTTAACTGGTAGGCAGGTACACCCAATAGTTGTGGGGTGTATCAGTGTACCCCACAAGTATCCCCAACTCAGTTGTTGGATCTAGCTTCTTCTGGGCATCTTTGGTCACATGGAAATAAATCGATGATCCAAAGATCTTGAAGTGACTCACATCTGGTCGCTTCTCGGAAAAGGCCTCCATAGGTGTCTTCATTCCCAGTATACAGTGTGGGCTTCTGTTCTGTAAGTATACTATTGTATTGCATGCCTCAGCCCACAAATGAAGTGGTAGGCTTTGGTCATGCAACATCGATTGAGCTACTCCCACAATTGATCTGTTCTTCCTTTCAGCCACCCCATTCTGCTGTGGGTTATGGGGTGCCGTCAACTCCCGTTTAATTCCTTTTGCAACGCAGAAGTCCTTAAACTGTTGGGAGACACACTCTCGACCATTGTCTCTATGCAATGCTTTTATTTTCTTTCCAGATTCTTTCTCTGCCAAGGCTTTAAACTCACAAAACCTCAAGAAGGCATGATCCTTCTTTTGCATAAAGTAGATCCAGCATCTACGAGAAAAATCATCAATAAAAATAACATAATACCTTTGTTTAGTGGTGGAGGCTGTAGAGAATGGTCCACAAACATCTGTGTGAACTCGCTCCAGGATTGCTCCAGCTCTACTGTCTCGATCCTGAAAGGAAGATTTCGCATACTTACCCAAGATACAACCTTTGCATGTATCTGTCTACTCCAGTTTTCCCTTGGGAAGTCCGGTAGAAATCTGCTGCATGATCTTCAAGGCCCCATGGTGCAAGTCGCACAATCTTCTATGCCATAGCTCGCCAACATCTTGGCTTTGCACCACCTTTTCTTTGGAACTCAGTGCAGTACAGTCATCTACCTCTAGCTTGTGGAGATTCTTAACTCGTATCCCAATCCTCTCGGCCTGTCCAGTACCGATATGCCTCAGGAATACCTTTCCTTTACTAAAGACTACATCATAGCCTTTATCTTCTAGCATAGAGATAGACACAAGATTCTTCTTCAGACCCAGTACATACTTTACATTAGTTAGGGTGAGAGGAGCTCCATGCTCCCTCTAAAACACAACTGTACCTTCACCCGAAACACGGTACTTTCCATCATCGCCCATCTCGATCCGCATCTGGAGATTCTTCTCCTCCAGGGTACTGAAAAGATTCTTGTCATTGGACATATGGAAAGAGGCTCCACTATCCAGGTACCAAACACATCCCACCATGGATGAAACCATGCATGTGATGAGAGAGAAATCCAACTCGAACTGTGAGGCCAGTGCCTCACCGTCTGATCCCTTCAAGGATCCCTTCTTGGATTTCTTCTGTGGACAATTCATAGCATAATGGCCCACCTCATGACAATGAAAGCATTACACTTTCGATTTGTCAAACTTCTTCCCACCATGGGAAGAACTGGATTTGGGATGGGATGCCTTCCCTTTCCCTTTCCTTGCCTTACTCGCTAAGGCTAGATTTTCTTCATCATCTTGTTTTGATGAAGATCCATCTTTGGTGCTTCTTCTTATCTCCTCCTGCATCAGATCCGACCAAAGTCATTCCCAATCTGGAAGTTTCTCTCTTCCATTAACCGAGTCTTGGTAGCTATGCTAGCTCTTAGGAAGACTGAGGAGAGCAAGACTCACCATGTCATCATCGATTGTCGTGATCCCTACACTTCCAAGCTCATCCTTGCAGGTGGTGAGCTTGTTCATATATGCAGAGATCGTGTCTCCCTTTTCACACTTGATTTTCCGAATCTTGTCTTTCAGCGCCAGCTTCCTCTGATCATTGTTGTTCTGATATAGATCTTTCAATGTTTTCCACATCAAAAACAGTGTCTCCTTCCCATGGAGGCTCGATACAATGTGGTCTCAAACTCCCTCTAGGAGGATTCTCCTCGCTCTAGCCACACATTTCTTCCATTTTGCCAATTCTGTAGCATTAGCTACTGCTGGCTTGGGGAATTCTTGAGCAATGAAGTCCTTTAGATCATTGTCCTCTAATACTGCTTCCATGTGATCCTTCCAGGCTATATAATTCGAGTTGCCATCAAGAGCATACTCGAGTCTTAAACCATTGAACGCCATTGGGGAAATTTGAGATGTGATAAGAATTTGAATTCTATAATCAAGAACTTGAAACTTGAAACTTCTCCCTTCTTTGTATATTGTTTTTCGCTTTGATCACCTTCACTCCGATACCATGTAGAAATTCCCACTGTAGATCAACAGATTATGCAATATACTAAAGAAAAATACAAGATCTACTTCTACAACAAACTTGCGGAAGCTTAATCGATTATGAGCCAGATCAAATAAAACACATATAACTGAGAATGAGAAATCAATCACACATGAACACAAAAGAATACTCTGGGGAAAGCCTTAGCTAAAAACCCCGATCTCTATATTATCATACAAGTGGAAATATGTTCAGATTACACAAAGCATCAACTCACAAGCTATCTTGCTCTCAATACAATCGAACAATACAACTCACAGACTAAATAGACACAAGATATGCCTTCCCTCAGCCCTCTAAGCCTCCTATTTCCTTGTGCATTTTTCCTTGGGGTCCAATGCTACCACCTGTGTGAATTGGCCTCATCACACACTCATCAAACCCAAAAGTAATTGCGCAATCTCCAAGGAATGAATTCCTTCTGCATGCAAGAGATATCCTCCATGGAATATTCCTGCAACTGATAGTACACTGTCCCATCATTTGATCTCAACTGGGTCTCTGTCTGAACTGACATGCATGAGTTATTTATGAGAGAATATTCAGTTATCTGAAGTGCAGCAGTTACATGCATGCATGCATTAACTAACTGAACTCAAAATTAGTTCAACAAACTGTTTGAACTAATATAACTGGACTTAACTCAGTTAACTGAGCTAACTAATTACAACTCAACGTACAACTCATCCTGATCTCCTTTAATCAAGGGATAACTTCCTCAATCAATGGAGAAACTGTTGCATATCTTCACATAGACTTCATGTTTGAAAATCTACAACTAATTAAATCAAGATAAATTAATTAATTATTTTACAAACAACTGCTAAGATAAAATCTGAATTTTAATTCTCAATTTTAGTTTAGGGACTAACTAAAATTGGAATGTATCCCGAAATGCTATTTATAGTAGTGCTAATTTTAGCACTTCTATTTTTAGCATTTCTTGTTGCTATTTTCAACACATGATTCTTTTAAGTTTTTCATTATTATATTTTTTTTACATGATTGATCCAAAATATAGGTTTAATATTTCACAATCAATTGAGTTTTTTTAATTTAGATACTTTCTTAAACACAATACAATGGTTCAAATTTAAGAGAGAGAAGGGCGGTTGGGGGGGTGGGGAGATGGCGGGGAGGAGAGAGGGAGGTCAGAGAGAAAGGAAGGAAGAGAGAGAAGAAGGGAGCGAGAAAATGAGAGAGGGGGAGAGAGAGATGGAGTTGGAGGGGGAGAGAGAGAGAGAAAGGAACAAAGACATAGAGATAGAGGTGGAGAGAGAGAGAGAGTGAGCGAGAGAGGAGAGGAGGGAAGAGAGGGAAGGGGAGAGGAGAGAGATAGGGAGAGAAGGGGAAGAGAGAGAGAGGGAGACACAGAGATGAAGGGGAGAGAGAAGGAGGGAGGGAAGAGAGAGAGAGAGAGAGAGAGAGAGAGAGAGAGTGATGGGGTGGGAGACAAATGGAGGTGGGAGTGAAAGGGAGAGAGAGGAAGGAAAAGAGATAAGGAGATAGAGAGATAGAGGGAGTGACATGGGAGAGATGGAGAGAGAGTGAGGGAGACGAGAGCGAGAGAGAGAGAGGGAGGGAAAGAAGGGGAAGAGAGAGAGAGGGAGAGGAAGGAGGGAGAGAGATATATATAGATATGGAGAGAGAGGTGTATGTTTGGGGTGAGATATAGAGATATGGAATATGAAAGAGACACATAGATACAAATATAGATATTATATAATATTATATAACCAACCTAGATCCATCTTAATCCTGGATCTATTAAGCACCGAGAGGGATCAAATCTCTCGAGGTGCAAACCTTTCCTCAAGTTTTTCACTTAAAAAAGAGGTTTGCACCTCAAAGGATTTGACCCCTCTCAGTGCTTGATAGATCTGGGGTTAAGATGGATCTAGGCTGGTGGATTATGCAATGACAAAGATTGCAGGTTGCAAATTGTGACATTACTTATGATCCAATGATTGACGACCATATATGATGACATTGGATCTAGTTTGAAAATCATATGAAATAGAGGTCTACAAGGAGTTGAATGAGAAGGTGGGTGCCTATATTGAGGTTGGGGCCCTCTCATCATCGAGGTTGGTTCCTCAATAAGTTTGGAGCCTAGAGCAGGTTGGAGCCTGCTCATTATCAAGGTTGGTGCCTCAATCAAGTTGGAGCCTAGAGCAGGTTGGAGCCCGCTCACCATCAAGGTTGGAGCCTCAATCAGGTCATACCCTACATGGGTAGCTACTTGTATCATTTGAGGTTGGTGCCTCAATCAGGTTGTAGCCTACTACAAATGGAAACTTGCATATCTTTGGGGTAGTTTCCTCCAGTAGGTTGGAGCCTACAAATCTATCTAATGAATTGAAGCATATGAGGAAGAAGATTTTGTGGTTTTCTCTCGTAAGGGTTTCCAAGTAAAATCTTGTGTCTCTTTGATGCGATGGCCTCTTTATTTACTATTGATATGATAGCTTCATGTTTGATTGTTATGTTTATTATGAACTACAAGTAGTTATAATTGATCATTACATTGTTAATTGATGAAACCTTGTACATTGGAAAAATAGATAACACATTGATTCACCCCCCCTCTTAGTGTGCACTTAGGTCTAACAAGTGGAATCAAATAAAGTTCCTTCAAGAACAACTAGCTATTGGAAGGTAGATCAAAGAAACTATGGCTAATAAATGAAAGAGAAAGAAGAAACTACCTCAGAAAAGGAAGGGTTGCAATCATGTGAGTAGTATATGTGATCCTGCGAGAAACTCCTTCTACATACACATGGATGCTAAAGAATCACGCATTGAATTTTGTTTCAATTGTGGTAAAGAAGGTCATTATACTTTTTTGTGTCCATATCCTACCATAGATGATGAAGATGAAATTCCTTAGCTAATGAACAAAGAAACAAACAAAGAAATTGAAATGAAAGTAGATTATGAAGAAGAACTCAAGAGTGTCCTAAAAGAACTTGAAGTTTCAAGAAGAAAGGTTACTCAATTAAAAGAGCAGCTACAAGAAAGGGATGAACTCTAGAAAAAGTAGGGTCATGTTATTGTTACTTTTAAGGATCAAATGGAAAAAGCAAGAACATTAGATGAAGTATGGTAAAGCAAGCTAAAAGAAAAGGAAGTTCATTGTGAAACCCTAAGAAAGGAGAATCTCTCCTTGATAGATATGTAGAAATTCCTTGTAGATTCAAACTGAAGATTGTAATATGCTAAAGCAATTGAATTGAATCTACTCTACTCATCAACAGAAACAATAATTGATCGATGAAATCACGAAGCAGAAAAGGAAGAATTCAATCACACATAACACAATAATTTTATGGGGAAACCCATAGCTAAAAACCCCTGCTATCTATATATTTCATTAATTAGAAAATTTGAGAAGATTACAATGATTTTCTCAAGCCCCAACAAACTCTGTGCTATCAAAATATATCTCATTGCTTCACAAACAAGATCTAGCCAATACTTAGCTAAATCTGCTTCTTGCCAAGCTTCTATTTCCTTGCCTAGTTTCGTAGGGAATTTTCCAGTATTTATTTTGGAAATTCCTCATCCATAACTACGCAATCCATCAATAGGCCTGCGTCTAATTTCATGCACCATATATTTAATTTAGATGATTTTACAACTGCTAGTACATTGTCCCTGAACTCTAATATCAATTAGGTCTTTCTCTGATCTAACATGCATGAGATAATTATAAGTGAATCTTCAGTTTACTAGTTGAGCAGTGCAGGTTACACCCCACTACTGCAGGTTACACCCCAGTACTGGATCTGTCACTAATTCCTCCATCAGTTGGAACTAATTTAATTGAATTTAACTCAGTTAAACTGAATGAAATAATTATAACTCAAAAGAACTCAACCTAGGCCCCTAAAATTTAGGAACCACTCTACATGACTCTAGATAGACTCCCAACTCAAATTTACTAAGCCAACTAAGTCAAATTAACTTAGTTAACTACTACAAGTTGCTATAAGAATTATAATTACAATTTAATTCCTAATTTAATACAAGGACAAAATTAATTTAGGATTTTCTTGTTGCATTTTTTCAACAAGATAAGCTATAAGATGTCCTAAATGAAAGAAAATGGAAACTAGAACTTTCAGAAATATAGGACCATGATATAACATCCTTAAAATCACAACTAAAAGAATTTAAAAGAAGTGAAGATGTCTTAGTGAATTAGTTGGAAGAGAAGAAGCAAGACTTCGCAGAGAATAATTACAAGCTTTTCAAAGCAGAAGAAGTTCGTCGCTTAAAGATTGAGGCAAAATAGGTAAGAGAGAGAGACAGATTTTTGACAAATCTCGTTAAAGAAAAAAACATCTCCTTGAAATCCCAATTTGAATTTTTTGTTTCATTAAGAGATGAAGTTAACAATCTTAGCAATAAATTGAGGAGTTCACATGTATTGGATAACATTATTAGTTTCAAAGATGCCCAAGCAAGAAAACATGTTTCGATTTTGTAGAAAAGTATTTTTTCAACGAAGGCTAAAGCCCTTAATATCCAAAGGTTGAACTTGATGACAAATATGAAGAAGGCCAAATTGGAAATGTTGTCGAGGTTCTCAAGAATTCCTATCAGGAAGAACACAATAATGTAATGAAGCATCATCAAAAGTTCAATCCTCCTCCAAGGAAGAATTGCAAGGGAATCTTTCTCATCCAGGTATCAAAGTATATTTTTTAGTTATTGCTTTTTATGTACAAATTTTGGGAATAAAGCTAGGGATTGTAAATCCTATGAGAGAGATGGCCATCAATCTTCCATACGCAAGTTTGCAAGCAGATTGGATTCATATGGATTCAATGGTAGAAAGTATGTCTCAATTGTTCCCTAATTCATGTAATACAAGATTCTTTACATGCCAAAACCTTGGTCACATTGCATAAGAATACAACATATGGTTCTCTAAACAAACTAGGGAAGGAAAGGGTTCTACCAAGCAAGGGAAAAGTCACTGTAAGGTTTGGAAAAGAAAATTAGTTGAGCTAGAATTTAAACTTGCCTTGAGTATTCAAGGCTCAAATATGATTTTTTGATCATGTTATGTGCCCGAAGACAGAACCTATGATTACTCTATTTGAAGTTTTACATAATAGATGAGTCCCTTGTTTGAAGATTGTTATGACATGTATGCTTTGGTTACATCAATAACAAGCATAGGTGATGTAAAAGGAAGAAGGTATGGAGAAGCAATTATTATAAAGATTGATCATTTGACATAGTAAATGAGCATTTATGAAATCTCATAGCTGATGGAAGAAGATGATAGCAGGTAAGACTAGATAAGAAGAGAATACATCATCAACCGAGTAGGAATATTAACATAGGAAGACTATGATGCAGACATTGATACAAATTTTGAAACTCATTGAGTATGTAGATTTGAGGAGAGAAAGAAAGAAGGATAATTTTTTGCAATCAAACAAGGGGAGAATTCATCACATCCACGAGAAACATCAAGTCCCCACGATAATTCAAGGGCAATTAGAGAACGCAGATATGATAGGTACTCATCAATGAATGAAGCATGGTCTTAGGGGGATACTCCGAAGAATAGTTATGAGAAGGAATATCAAGTCTACAGGGAAATAACATGGCTTCAGGGGACTTTAGCAAAATAATATCATAGCAATAAGAAGGTAACATTATTCATTTAGGTCCACAGGATCACACATGAAAAAATTATGAATTCCTAATATATACTTATAAAATGCAGGACCAAGTTCACCCATTAGCATGGAAGTTTTCATATACATCCATTACCCTTTGATATTGATGTCAAAGGGGAAGAGTTTGTAGAGACATTGATACAAAGGAGAAAATACAAGTATCAACAAATGGAGCATCTTTATAAAGGAGACTTTTTATTGTAGGTTTGACATCAAATGACCATAAATTCCCAATGGTGTTTCCATCAATGACAAAGGGGGAGATTGTTGCACATAGTATTGTCATCGATGACAACAAGGAATCATTGATTTCAAAGGGGTGCCTAAGGAAGCAACAATACCCTATATCAAGTAGTATGACAATTAGGCCTTTTGCAGCCTCTCAATGAGGGAAGTTAAAGGAGCATACAATTTATTGATTTTTTGATGAAGCTATGATGCCCTAAGAAGACCGTGGATAGTGTGGTTGGATTTTTCTCGTTGAGACTTTTCCAATAATATATTATACACCAAGGGATAAAAGATTTCAACAATGCTGAGAATCCTAAAAACAAGCAACCCATGGATGAGTATGCTGGTAAGGTCCAACTCCCCTACATATTGGGCACCACTGATAAAATCTCTTATATATTAAAAAAGAACAATATAAAAACTACATTTAAACCTATGAGCACCATTAGCAGATGCCTGAAATCTGTAAAAGATCCCATTGATCCAAAATGCCACAAAGGGGTTTATTTGGTTCCTTGTTCTTGTGGCAAAACCTACATTGGTGAGACCAGTCGATCTATCTCAACTAGGATTCAAGAGCATGCAGCTGACATTAGGCATAATCGTTCCAAAACCTCAGCTTTGGCCGAACACTCCAGTAAAACCAATCATCATATATGTATTGAAAACTCCTGTGTTGTGGCCAAAATTGATCATTATCACCATAGGAAATTCAGAGAAGCCATCGAAATAGGTAAACACCCCGATAACCTTAACCGCGATGATGGTTGGAAGATTAGTGATAATTGGATTCCTATTTTAAACTTCGATTCCACTTTCTCTTGAGTTACTCCCTGTTAGAGCCTAGATTTGCCTCAGGCTGAAAAGACAAGGTTCTAGGTCCACATCAAACCACGCTCAGCCTCGTAGCTAGCCCTACGAGGACATGAGAGGGCTCTCTCTAGGTAAATCTCAGTGAAAGATAATTAATGGGGTTGGAGATGACTGAAATACCAACTAATTTTAGGCTAGGTATGAAGTGCAAGGATATGATTTTAGTTTTTAAGGGTTTTTGTTGGAAAAAAGGGACAGGCAAATTTGGGTCCGGGGATGAGGCCTAGTTTTTGCAGAGTTCTGATTGGGGCAAGGAAGGCAATTGTTTTGATGATTTGGATTGAATGAATGGATGGATCAGACTAGTGAGGGGCTAAGGAGGGAAAGAAGGTCTCAAGAGTCCTCCTCAAACAGGTGAAAACATGTAAAATTAAACAAAATTTCAAGGCAGAGCAGAGTAGTCCAATGAATTCTACCTCAATCACTCATTTGTTTAATTGCAGAAGAAAAGAGAAGGGAAAATGATACACATAAACATCAGTAAACTTACAATTACTTAGAGAAAAAACACCATCAAAACAAAGAGCCACATGGATTCCAACAAGTGCTGCAAAACCCTGGTCTTTCCTTTGCCAAAATTGCAGAAATGAAATGTACAATAGGGTGCCAAGCAATCCCAAGTATCCAACCCTAAAAATGACTCAGAAAATACATGATATAGACTAGACCAACCTATTCCCTTGCCTCTAGGGGTCGAGCTCATCATTATAGGAGCTGTTTGAACTAATTCTAAACAAGGAACTGAAATCTAGGTAGTCAAACAACTTACCCCTATATGCTAGGAAACTGATTCATTCATTCAATTTTCACCTTTTAGTGAATGAATCCTCTAGAACAAGTAAAAATGTGCCAATATTACATCATGGTTATCAAATTACATCATTAAAGGTCAAGAGTAACTTCAAGAAGCAAAACTGGTCAAAATTGGGCGAATTTTTGAGCTGAACAGTGAAAGATGGGCAAAAATCCTCTATGCGCCGCGCCTGATTCTCTATGTGTCATGCCACTTTGGAGCTGATTTTGAGGCACTTAATGTAGTCCAAATTAAGCCCAAGTGTGCTTGTTGGAAATACCTACATGTCTAATTTCCAACCCAAGTGGAATTTCTGAATTTGGATGTCATTTGCCCCTCCAAAACTTCAATCTCCCAAGACTGCTTCCTGTGTGTCAAAATAGGGGCAGTGAGGTCATTTTTTGAGTGTTTTTGACCTCCTGAGGACTCAAAACTTGCCCAAATTTCTTGGCCATGCACCAACAACCATAATTTATCATGAAAAATAAAAAAATGCAAAGTTTTTTGGATTTGGAGCTCCCTAGCAAAAGCGAGCACCACGTGGCGCGACGTAGCGGGAGAAAAACCTGTTTTTTGTGCCAAAATTTGTCAAAATGCCAAAAATGACCCAAATTTCTTGAAATTTGGGCTGGGGCTTCTCCATAAAGTGTCATGTTGGGCTAAAGAGGCTTCGGTCAATATCCGAAGACGATCATGCTCCTTTTTCCTCTTTTTCTTCCTTATTGCCTTCTTTAATTTTGCCTTTAAATTCCTGATTCATGCCTTGCAAACCTTGTTCCGCACCATGTAGTGGAAAGCCATGTGTCTCAAAAACGATTTGTCTCTATCGGCCTTGTCCAGCAGTTTCTCCAAGTGGATGTTGACTCTCTCAAGCCAAGACTCCCGATGCTTGCTAATGTGTGAGGTTTCTTGATGAGATTTATGGTGATTTTAGTTTTCTGCCTCCAAGGGTAAGAATGTATGAGGGACTGCGGAGAAAGAGGGTAAGAGGGGTTTTAGAAATGTTGCTTACTAGAATTTGGGGAATAGAAGAGTTTTAGGGATAGTTTTTAGACTTTAGGATAACAATTAGGGTTTAGGAATGTGTAGCTAGGGTTTAGGATAGTGGGAGTTAAGAATATAGGGTTAGTGAATTTAGGGATATGGGAATTAGGGATATGGGGACGAAACTAGAAAATGAATGTGGGAAACGGAGAGTGTAGAAGTGAGGGAATGGAATTTGGCAACAAAAACACCAACTACAAACCCTAAGCACTTGTTTGTGAGCACAAATTGCAAGGTATTAGGGTTTGAATTTTCTTTTACACAACCACCATAAATTGTATGAAAAACTCCTTCACTAGCAAGGAAGAGGGCTTAAATTACTTGCACACTAGAAGAGTTGAGTGATTTTGGAAATTTGAGGGAGTTTTTGAGAGAAATCAGGATTTTTAGCCCAATGCACCACACCTTCCCTATGCGCCGCGCCAATGTAAATTTACACTGGAAATTGCTGCCCAATGCGCCGCACCTTCCCTATGCGTAGCGCTTTTTCCAGGAGACTTTTGGAGGCCTTCCTCGTGTCCAAATTGGGCACAGGATAGCTCGTGGGAAAGGTATTTGAGTCTACTTTCGAACCCAACTATAATTTTTCAATTTGTAGTTCATTTTCCCTATCAAAAATTAAATCTCCCAAGACTGGTAAAAATGTGCCAAATGAGGCTGCCTCAAGGCAGGGTGTTGTGGCAGTCAACGTTTGAAGGTGTTCCTCAACTCCAAATTGAGATCATGATAGCTCATTGGAAATATATTTGTGTCTAGTTATCCTTTGACTCATCAACAAAGTCATTTGACAAACCACGCTAGGAGAAAAATTGATTTTCCCAAGGTCACTTAAGAGGTGCATCAATTCTCCCGAGGCAACTGTAGTTTTGACATTTCTCTAAAACCATGACACCTGTGTAAAAAGTGAAGGAGGTTTTTATTCCTTGGACTATTGTGGACAAAACCCTCTCTCAGTTTTCCCAAATTCATCGTTTCTTGCTCAAAAACATCATTGGAGTAAAACCTATCCCGATGTGTGGAGCAAGGGATTTGTCGAAATGAAGCGAAATGAAGGGGATAAGGGGCTTCTAAATTCTTGAGAAAGTTTTGGGAAGTAGGGAGGGATGTTAGGAAGTAGTGGAAAGTTGAATCTCATAAATTGAGTGAGGGGAAGGGGTCCAAAAGGGCAAAACACAGGCCTAGCCTAGAAAATTGCCAAGTTGTAGCAAGAAATTAGGGTTTGTGCAAAAATGAGGAATTTGGGGGATCTCAGTGATGGAAAGTGTTTAATAAGGTACAATAAGTATAGGGGAAGGTGTATGAACATCCGGATACAAGTTTTGTTGATCATTTTACCATCCAAGAGAAATTGCCTTCAAAACCCTAGGAGAGGGAAATGAACCTTACCTAGGCGCAACTGAAGCATGAACAAGGTGTAAAATGACCCATTGGACCCTGACATGATGATGACAACCCTCTGAATGATGGTACACTCAGTTGAACAGTGACATGGACCAACATTTGGACAACTTTGACATGAGTAAAAGCAAACCCTAGACCTAATGCCTAATGACCAAATTTTGCTTGAAGACTCACTGAAATGACAAAATTTGACCTTGACACCTAAAAATCACTTTGTAAAAGCATGTTTGATCACTGGAGGAAGGCTGCAAAAACTGACACTAACATTCCCCACCCTATTATTGCTGGACTTGGCCTCCATGTGCTTCCTTTTTAGTATCCTTGCCCTAAATTCATTATAACATTTTAATAAAACAATAAAAAATATAATAATCAAGAATCAATAAATAAATACAATTTTTCGTAATTTCTATTTCTATTCATTTTAAACTTTTAGATTAACATCTCAATTCCATATATATATATATATATATATATATAATTATGATTCTTTACAAATCATTTAATTATAAATCATAATAATACAATAAAGCTTAGTTGAGAACATTAAACAATTAATAATTTTATTCATTGTAAACTTTAAAAATTAAAATTTGAAATTAATAAAAATTAGATCATCATACACATAGAAAATTAATTTATAATCATTATTGTTATTAGATAAATGTTATTTAATTGTGCTTTTAATCATTTAATTTTAACTATAAATAAAAATGAAATCTTTATTCCATATAACCTTTAAACAAATTAAATTCTCAAAATTTAATATTCTTAAAAAGTAGAATAGCCATTATACTAATTATTAATAACTAATAACTAGAATAATTATTAACAAATTAACATTAATATTAAAATTGAGATAAACCAAAATTATAAATTAGATCATTATACATAATAATAAATTAATTTATAATCATAATTAATAATGGATTAACATTAATAATTTTAAGACAAATTACAAATATTACAACTACAATGAATTATAATATTAACATACCTGTCAGTTGTCTTTCATTTCATTCCCATCCATACCCTAGCCTTATTTATTACCTAATGAGGTTCTGACTTCTTCTCTCATGGATCTATTCCTGATGATGAACCACAGAGGTTGGTTTGAAACGTCGATTATAACAAAGATGAATGTGATGACTCCGGAAGATAACACCTCACAAAATATATTATACCTTGAAAAATGTCTCCCAAATGAGAAGTTATGGTTGTTTGAAAAATACATCACTCGAGGACCCAAATATGGGGAAATTTTATTAAAGAGCATGCATTATTGATGGTTATATGGATAATGATCACATGGTTAGCCCTAAGACATCGTCATGTATGGTTATGGCTCATGGTCATATGGGACCATGAAAAAACATTTAATAGCACTGGCATATGGGGCATAACAAAAAGAGTTAGCCTCTGGCCATATGGCGCCATTGACCATATAGTCAATCATTGGCCTCATTTTATTGTAACAACTATAGGCATAAATAGCGGGCTTTTGACTGACCCTCCCATAAAATTGAAACACAAATTTGAGTATAAATATCCATGCCTGGAAGAGAAGAAGAGACAACTTGTGGAAGAAAAAGAAAGCAATAAAAGTTCTAAGTGTTGGTTTAAACAAGAAAGGAGTTATATTTGATTTGTACTTATTCTTCTATGTTCATGTTCGAAGGTCAAAGATGTTGAATACATCTAAGGAGCTTTCATATAGTTTCATTTTTGGTTTGATTTTGATGATTTGTTCTAGAATGTGTTTTAGTTTGTTATAGAGTTTGTTGTATGAAAAATCGTTTTGCAGTCTGATTGAAATATAATTAAAGTGAAGTAAAACCACAAAGGATTCCACCTATGTTATCATAAAAGGTGACTTTGCCAAATATAAATGACAAAGGGTTCCACATATTGTGAAATTTTATTAGTTAGAACCTGATGCACTACAAAATGTTATTCTGACTTGAGTAATACTAAAAGTTATGTTCGGATGAACATCTATGGTAGAGGAATCACTTGATACAATGATTTCATGTGTTATGGTGTAGGGTTACAATTGGCACACTCGATAAAGGATTGATTCTAGTTCATAACTATCCATTAGCATTATAGTTCATCTGAAACCTAATGGATGAGTTTCTTTGAAAGCTAAATAGTACTGAGAAGAGTTACAATGTTTGTGATTGACCAACAAAAGGGCTTGGACTATTATGTTTAGATGTTGTATACATTCAAATCGCCCATGTATATGAGAGTCGAATGGTAGTATGCTCAAATTGTTATTGTCAACATTCGATCGGCCAAATACATGAAATTTGAATAATAACAAGCCTAGCTTATTGTGTTTGTACATTATCCGGATCTGAGAAGGTTGAATGGAAAACATGTATGATGTGCTATGATTGGGTTGATGGTGTGTGACTAGTCATTTGGTCACATAAATAGAGTTGTCAAGGAAATTTTCTCCTATTTTTATTGAACCCCTGGATTGGTTATCAATTTATATACATATAAATTGGTGTTTTGACTGTGGCTAGTTTGTGATTGGTCTTTGAGTGTCCACACAGGCAGAAACACAAGGTGTATAATACAATTGTCATTGATATTGTTACTTTTATGAGCGAAGGAGTGTTACAATAGTTCATTGTAAGGGTTATGGCCATTTATTGGATTGCATGTAATATTTTGATTCTTCACCAAAATCAAATAAGTGGCTATGATAGAAACACATATACACATTTTGAAAAGGTTTGGTTACAAATTAAGCGACTGAGGTTGAAGATTTGGCAACAAATATAACCAACGACACCAAATGAAGTAAAAGCCACACGTCTAGTTGCATTAACTTGTTGGGGTTTTTGAAGTCATTATGATTTATGTGATTGGATTATTTTGAAGTAATATGGTTTGAACCAATTATAACTGGGTAACTTACTGTAGGTTTATGATCATACATTGGGGAGTTTCATAGGAAGTCGATACAATTGACTATAATACATATGGACCATCTGAATCAGTATTGTATTTTACATGTGGAACAAGTTGATAATGTGGCAATACTGGCATGGAAGAAGCCATGTGATGTGGCACTCAAAGGACAGAACGATTGGCTCGAATGGATAGAGGCATCATAGAACAACTCATTGTTAGAATCTAGGTCATTTTTGTAGAGCTAGAATTGTTTGTATGAGTTTTTGTATTTTGAATAGTTACATTATGACAAGTATGTTGCCAAAGTAAGGTATGGGTATATATATAGTTGGGTCTCGTTCCTTTTCTAATATTGTGAAGTCTCACTTAGTGCATTGCTAACAAATACAAATAAGAAGCATAGCCTCACACGTGACACACAATAACACAATTGGTATTGGATCTTGGTGGGAACCCGAGGTCTAAGGTTCGAGCCCAGGAAATTGAGAGGTCATAAAGGTATTTTTATTTTCGCTCATTTGGTTCATTTTGTTGAATGAATAGAAAACCTCCAATATATAATTTGTAGCATTATTTCCAGAAAGTGGCAACCTATAGAAGCATGCCCTAAAAAGAATAATTTGTATAACGCTCAATTTATTATATGGTTATGAATGGTTTTTGAGGGTTTATGGACTCATTATTTGTCCAAATTTAATTCCAGATGAAGCATGGCTATGGAGGAATAGAAATCATTGTTAACAAAATATTTGATGACTAGAATATTTGTTGTATGGTTTTATGAGTAGGTTGAAGTGGTTTTTGATACATGGTGAAAACATGTTCTGAGAAGGGGTTTGAATGACCAGGTTGATGCTCGATTTGGAGGAAATTTTGGGCAACAATATGACACCTAGTAATGGTGATTGATAGGGCTGTTATGATTTAGTGATTGCAATAAAAATGGTTGTAGGGTATGATAGTAATTGAAGTTGCATTAGTTGCAAGTTATGACAATGATTACACTGGCAGTGGTTGTAGGTTGTGACAGTGATTGTGGATTATGCAGTGATAGAGAGTGCAGGTTGCAGATTGTGAAATTCTTATGATTTAGTGATTGATGGACATATATGATGAAAATGGATCCAATTTGAAAATGATATGAAATACAGGTCCACAAGGAGTTAGGAAAGAGGCGGTGCCTACATTGAGGTTGGAGCCTTAATCGGGTTAGAGACTAGAGTAGGTTAGATCCTGCTTGTCATCGAGGTTGGTGCCTCAATCAGGTTGGAGCCTATTCATCATTGAGGTTAATGCCTCAATCAGGTTGGAAACTAAATCGAGTTGGAGCATCAATCAAGTTGTAGCCTACCAAAAATGGCAACTTCCATATCTTGGGGGTAGTTTCCTCCAATAGGTTAGAGCTTGCAACTATATGTAATGAATTGGAGTAGATGAAGAAGACTATTTTGTGGTTTCTCCTTTATGGGTTTCCACATAAAATCTTGTCTCTTTGATGTGATGACCTCTTGGTTTACTAGTTATATGGTAGCTTCATGTTGAATTTTTATGTTTATTGATATAATACAAGTAGTTATGATTGATTACTAAATTGATAATTGATGAAAAGTTGTAGATTGGTAAACTAGTTGACACATTGATTCACCCCTTCCCCCACCTAAGTTAGTGTGTGCTTGGATCTAACACCCTCACATCCTCAACAAAATGCAGGGGTGAATTTTATTCAACCTTGTTTCTCCCAACAAGAATACGAATTTGAGCAACTCAATACTGCCAATCCATCCAATAAGGAGAAGAAAAAAGGAAAGAAAAAAATAAGGAAAAATAGGTAGAGGGCGGTACTCCATAGCAAAAAAACACAAGGGGAGGGGGAAATTCCCTTAATCGGAGCTAAAATTTGAACCAAATCCTCAATATCCCACAAAAATATGGCAAGAATAGTGGTTTGTGAACTAATTATCCTTGCACTCTTTGTGTTGAGTATGGACATTACACCCAGGTGGCTATGGGAAACCATAGTGTCAAATCAGGAGGTAATCAACAACCTGTTATATTACAAACACCTTTCCCTCAACAATGGGTAGTAGATATGCAACAAAACATTGGTTCTCCACATTATAATAACACCACAGTCAGAAACACCCAAGATATGGCCAATTGTGATATTTACATAAACATAATAGATATCCTACTACAAAAACATCATTAAGACTATAACTCTCTTCTTGATCCTAACTCCTTGTCAGTAGAGGCAATTATGCCTACTTCAACACTCTGCCCAATGATCCTGCAATCTCCCATAGGCTTCATTGCTAGGTTTATCAAAGGAACCTTAACATTGTTAACGACCTTGCACAATCCCTTAATGCCATGTCAACACTAGAAGTGATTCAAACATGTCCAACTCAAAGGAAGTATTTGCTTTTAGCATTAGGCACTGTTGTCTAGGTAAATCCTCTCTGTGGACAGAGACGATCCCTCTAGCCCAACGAGTGGGACTAGCAACCAACACGACAATCTACAAGACACTTTCCTAAATTATAATCGAAATGAGAGAAGAGGAAGGAGACCTACCTCATTCTGATTCTATAACACACTTCTTTGTTGAATATCTTGGTCGCTTTCTCCTCAGGCTCAACCTACTACTCACAGCGTTTGAATACCTGCCAAAAACACAACAAAGCATACAAGTGCAACAATCATAATCAAATGTAATCCACTTAATAGATCAAGGAGCATTAAGATAAATGATGCATTGACACAAGAATTTATGGAATATGAACCACTAGTTGTATATATTAATGAATAAAAAAGAGGAAGCATACAAGCAAAGCCTTGATGTTAATAAGTCCTCCTTGAGTGAATGTCCAAGTCTACGCTCAAGCTCTCCAAGCACTCCTTCTCTAAGCCAAAGTGAAAAGCATGTAGGCACTATCTCAACATAAGGGTGAAAATAATCAGAGAACATCCATTTGGGAATGGGAGAGGATGAATATATAGGCAGGGAGAGGGAGTTAGGATCTCTCCAAAGATAGGGGAAAGCCCTCATGTCAAGGAGGAAGCTCATGGGGATAATATCAAAGGGAAATATTGGGAGAATTCGACCACATCCACAATGAACAACCTCCAGCTCGTCGTTCTGGAAGCCTCTAGATCACGGAGCTTCTTGTCCTCTTTGGGAAAACTTTCCTTTTAGGGATCAACATGAGTATCCAAGTAAAAATCGTGCTACCAGCGTGAAGCTAGTATAATGCAACTCACCATCAATGCGAGTTGCCAGTGCCACAATCGCGCTAACCTTGAAATTAAGGTTTTGAGATTACTTCTTCAGGGAAGTCTCAAGGCATGTTTTCATTAAGTCTCCATGGAGGATCTGGACTGTATATCAGGATGGGTACATTGCATAATTGGCAAGTTTCGGGCACTCCAGGGTATGATACAGGGAATTGCAGGAGGCATGACAAAATGGTGTGTAACAGATGCCCCCTAAAGCATGAAGGCATAATAGGGAGTGATGATTGAGACGCTTTATGAGATTTTGCAAGGACGAGAACAAACACTATCAGGAGACCTGCAAATCAAGGACTCATATACATATACATATCTGATATCAGAACATGAATCCATGGTATAGGCACAACCATCCGAATAGAAAGGACTATGTGAAAAGATCCATGACATGATGGCAACCATCCGAATGAAAAGGATCATCTAGAAGTCTAAGATCCAAGGTATGGATGCAGCCACCCGATATAGAAGGATCAACATCATCATAAATATAAAGTCCCACGGTATGGTCGCAACCATCCATATAGAAGAAACATGTGAACAATCATGACCAATACATAACTCCATGCAGCCTCAGTTATAACAGACAAAACTTAAGGTCTTGCGCTCCATCCCAACCCGATCAAAGTACGAATTGTAACATTCAAATGAATGTGTCGGAGTATAACATGCTAGAAAACCACCTAATTACCGGCTAATGATGTGTACCATTAACAAGCACGAGAGAAACCACCAATAATGACAATGGTCCTCAAGGTATGAAAACACAATTTGTGAATGTGAAAATCAAGCTGAAGTTGAACACTCGTGGAATCATTCGATCGAAGGACATTGATGAAAATCTATCATCAGATGTGAAGAAGTTGCCGTTAAACCATGCAAGCTCTAAGGTACTAAAAGAGGGTCTCTAAGTGATCTTCCTGGATAATGAGCTGAAGTCGATAGGAAGTGACTCGTCGAAGGAGGGCCATAATGATTCCCTCATCATCGACACGAAACAAGGAATAAAGTGGAATAAATGAGTATGATCCAAAACTGTAGAAAAATGTCAGACAATGTATAGGTAATAAACTGTAGATAGGACTTCTCTTGAACATATCGGTGACACGAATCTAGAGTGTGGCAGCATTTGACTCAACATAAGACCAAGGGTCATGATGACGAAATGGAATAGTCAGATGAGAGGCAAAATGGATCACCCAAACTTGGAAAGACAAGTGACTAAGGGAGGACATCCAAAACCCGAGACGGGAAACAGATGAGTTTCATGTTCAAGAGCGACATATTGCTTATACAAGATATGTTTCACTTTAATTTTTCCCCACTATTTCTAGCAAGTACCCCAATTATTTTTAATCACAAGCTTGAAGGGAATAACATATGACTTTTGTATAAGTTCATTCTTCAAATGAATCCATCCTAGTAAGTTTTATGAGTCCTAGGAAGGAGAAACTTGGTCTCGTCATGGTGACAAGTCTTTCTTTGTTTAATTTTTACGAGTCTGACAAAAGAATAGCTTAGTGTATTTTTCGTATTTAGAGAGTTTGAAAAAGAGACGAAAAAGAAAAATCCATCATGTCCCTTTTTGTAATTTTCCTCTTGAACCCGAAAAGGTAGAAAACAATATTCGAGAGAACCTCTTAACCATGTCGACCAAGGTGTACCTTTTTCGTAAATAGTCAATCCCAACCCGAAAAAGGGGTAAATGTATACTGAGACGACATCAATTCATTTAATTTAACAAGTTTGAAAAGACAAGTACTTGATGATATTTTCATATTTTGAGAGTCAGAAAAGAGCTTAAAGATTACTCCAGGGGGGTTCCTTTTTCGTTTATTTTTAACAAGTCCGAAAAATAGATAAAACAAAAACTTGTTGAATCAGTAAAAAATGATCACTATAACCACAAAAAAGAGCCTGTAACTGCATAATAACAACCACACATCATTGATATAAAGAAAAATAATAAAATATTAGAAAAAATATGCTTAAAAACTTATAAATAGACAAAAAGTAAAAACATTTTTACCATTTCACTTGGAGTAAAGTGGAGAGTGCATTTTACCCCATTTTCCTTGATTCTTCAGGTAATCAGTGTGAGAGATCCAGGGAACCACTTCATGAACCGTCAACTACAAGTAAGAGATCTTCCTTTTCTCTTGCTTTTCATACTTCTTTCATTCCATTCCATAGGAATTTTAACTGGTTAAGGGGAGGATTTTCATTTTTAAAATCGGGGGAAACTAGTGCAAGTCTGATCATCGGATCCACGTTGATCACCCCTAAGCCTAAAAGGCTCTCGTGCTGCCAGTGTGAAAATAATTCTAACAGTTGCGCTAGACGCAGAGTGGAAGGAAAAAAGAGAAATCCTCTCTCTGAATCGGTTTTTTTCATGACTTTGATCTCTGAAAGGCATCTAAATGATGTTTATGGGTTGTATGCAGGAGATTTCGACAGACATGACCATCGAATGGAAGGAAAGAGGCCATGAGGTAGAAGATCACCAAACTACCGAAAGCGTTGAATGTGTCAATGCTTTGAGGGACTGCAGATTACTAAAGTTCTTCTGAACCCCGGTGTTACAGGGAAAAGTGTCTACTCAGAACTGCTTATCCCACTAAGGTGTGATAGCTACCTTAGAAATAAACAAAGTAAAGCTACTTTCATTTTTCCTCTATAAAGTATAGATAGAGAGGAACAAAGAAGACCAACCTCTGTCTTGCGCTAATCTCCTGGTTTGATTCCTCTCTTCCTTGATAGTCTTTCGCTACTTGTTCCCTTGCACGCCCAGCTTCACAGAGTACCTGTAAGATCACAGTAGCATAACACTATACAAAGACATGGATCTATAATCATAAACAATCTAGGATCAGATGTAAATTGACCATACAAATGCAGCAAACATAAATGACACAAGAGTATGGAGGAAAACTTGAATAGCTTTTATTGATAAACAAGAAAAAGCCAAGAGGAGTTACAACCAGTTGTTCTGACCCAGCATCAACCTCTCAGCAAGGAAGCCCCTCTTCACCTCATACAAAGCTTAGATCACCCAACAATCTGATGTTTGTCTCAAGAAACCAATAGCAATTCCTTACAATATGCAAAATTCCAGCCTCCAACCTCTGGATCTCTGGGATGAGAGATCTATATATAGATATTTGCAGAGGTGTGAGTCAGCTCTGGGTTTTTTATTAGTGTCTTCTCTCTGATAGTTCTTGCTTCCACTTGGAGATCTCATTGATCTCTTACTCATCCTTGGGTGAATCTGAGAGGCAAGTGTCACAGGAGAAGTTTCTGGAAGATTCCATGATCATCCACCTCGCAAACTGTCTCCGCCACTTGTCTTTTCCCGTCCATCGCACCCCATAGAATGGCTTTTTGAAATGCAACGCACTTCCCATGTGTACAAGGTGAGATGCATCGCACCCTGGCCATGGAGCAAGTGAAATGATCTAGTTTTGACCAGTTCTGAGCAGTTTTTCATGGAGAACTTCTGGGAGAAGCTGTAATCAGTTGACATTGTTCCTTTAGGGGTTAGAACAACACTTTTAGGGACTTAGTAGCCCTTGGTTTGTGGACATTTCATGCTTGAGGTTGTAGTGCCCAAAAATGTCTATAACAGTTGCCCCCTAAAGCATGAGGTCGTTAATCTTTTTGGTGTCGAGTGAAATGCTTTATTATGAGGATCCGAAGTTCTTTCAAGCTGGGAGGAGGCCTGTAATAAGATACAATACAATACATTATCTTCATAATATTTTCATGGTCTAGCTGAGGCGGGCATTCCCATGCTCAGCTTTATAAATTCATTTTCATGTACATAGGACAGACAATCGTCTGAGTGTAGACTGATGATTCTGGTAGAGCCATCATCCCTTTGATTGGATGATTATCTGTGCAGCAACAATGTACATTTAATGTCTTTATTTCCTTGAATATATATCGCAGCCCGGATGGATGAAACTAGATCTGGGGTCTTCAATCTCGTTCGATCTTCACTCGAAGTACAAGTCGATCCATGTGAGAGATGTTCTGGAGTCGAACATGGAAAGACATTGCCTGGTTACCAGCCAATGATGTAAGCTGTTAATAGGCGCGAGAGGAATCACCGATAATGATAATGACCCTAGGGGTATTGCAGTACAATTCACGTGGTGTGAATAAAGGACTTGGTGTTGAACACCACGCAAAATCTTTCGGTTGAAGGCCATTGATGTAAACCTATCGCCGGAAGTGAGAAACTTGCCATTGAGGCATGCAAGCTTCAAAGTACTGAATGGGGTGTTCCTAGATCGACTTCTTGGATAATGAGCTGATGTCGAGAAGAAGTGATCCGTCACAGGAGGGCCTTAATGAATCCCACATCAATGACACGGAACGGAGCAAATGATTTTAATGGAGGTGAAAATGATATGGTGATATAAGGTTCAGGGTGGCGGTCATGAAAGAATGGAGTGTAAATGTATTGTAGCGGGTGAGACACAGGTGAATTCTCTGAATGACTTCTCTTGAACATATCGGCGACACTGACGTGATGGATTGCTAGCATTAACCCCAAATGCGGATGGTATGATGGGACCATGGTGATGTGACCGGTGAATGAAACAACCCAACCCGACTTGGATGCGGAGTGAAAGTGTCATGTTCAAGAGCGACTTGCTACCAACAAAGTTTCTTCAAGTTTTCTTCCCAATTTTTCCCTAGTCATTGCTGACCAGTACCTCTTTATTTTTGTCAAGCTTGAGGAGGATAACATATGCTTGTTCTATAATTTGCCCTTTGGGCAAACCCATCGCTATGTTTTAACGAGCCTAGCGATAGTGAAACTCGTTCTCGTCTATAAACAAGTTTGTTGCTATTAAATTTTAACGAGTTTAACGAAAAAGATAACTCGGTCCTTTTCAATTTTAGAGAGTCTGAAAAGGAACGTAAAGGAAACTCAAAAATTCCTTTCTCGTCATCTAATCCCTTAAGTCCGAAAAAGTATAAAACAATACAGAAGGGATGAATTTTCGATCCTTTTAACGAGCCGAACAAAACAAGCGCTCGATATTTTTGTGTAATAATCCCTCAGGTCCAAAAAGATTAAAATTTAGAGGAGGGATAGCACTTCCAGTCCCTTTAACGAGCTAGAGAGGCCAATGGCTCGACAATCTTTTCATATTTTACGAGTCAATTGAAAAGAGCTTAAAGGAGACTCATCTTCTAAGGAACGAGTGATAAAATGGGTAGCAGCTGATTCCAGGTAAGGTTTGGAATTTTCCAATCACGGCAGTGTTACAAGGATGGCTAGTGAGATCACTCTTCGTAGCTGTTGCTCAAAAAGGGGTAAACAATCAAATGGAGGTGAATGATCGGCCAATACAGAGTGGAGGTGATGATGAGAACACGACCAAGGCTTTTAAAGGCTGAAATACTACATTCACAATGGTTATTTACCAGAAAATCGGTTCATTTTTTAATGAGCTTAAACTCTGGAGGAACATGTGCTCATGACTTGTGTTTATTTTTTAACGAGCTTGAACTATGTCCTGAAATTGCTCGATGCGGGTTTATTTTTTAACGAGCTTGATCCCTGTAGTAACACTGCTCGTGGCAGGTTTATTTTTTAACGAGCTTGAACCCTGCAGTAACACTGCTCGTGATAAGTTTGCATGCCCCCAGCATAATAACGCAAATTGAGGTGCATGCCCCCCAAGCTTCATTGCATTCAACTCGGTGGTTGGAATTAAGGTTTACTTTTGAGATTTGGAAAGGGGATTTGTTTCATTTTTTAATGAGGTTGACACAGTAAAAGAACTATCCTCATGACTCCTTGTTTCATTTTTTAACGAGGTCGAAATCCATCCTCTAAATCCACCGTATTTACAGTATTTGATAGAAAATAAAAAACTGATGGATGATTAAGGTTGCTGGAATAGTCTTCGTGGTAATCTGGAAGATGGGAGCGATGGTGGTAATCTTCCCATGGTGCCTCTCCTAACATCATTGACTGAATGATTCCTTTGTCTGTAGAATGTACATGCGACCAAGGATCTGAAGAGGTATCATATTCCTTAGACCTATCTATCCAAACACTCGATGAGCGTTGATTTGGGTTTGCCCCCCAAGCCAAGAAAATTGATTGCTACAATATTTCTAAAATGGTGATGATCCATGCTGACAAAATGTTTAGGAATCTTCCGAACCCATTAGATATAGAAGATTTCATATTACAGGTTTCCACTGTGGCCACTTCCGTCAGATTACTCGGAGATGGTAGGGCAAAAGTACCCATTAAGGCGGGGTCTTTTAGGAGACCTACTCCAATATTTTGAAGCGAATGATTGCTTCCATGGATCATTGGAATGCTTCCCGTAACTTGTGAATTGTTGGGGAGAAATGTTTGTTGGTCGACGATTGTAATTCCTCCTTGAAAGGGAAATGCAATCTTCCTGAAGTAGGTCGACACAACTGCGGCCATGGAATATATCCAGGGCCTTCCCAGTAGGATGTTGTAATCGAGGTTTCCGTCGATTACTTCAACATCAATTTCTACTGTTTTCCCCCCCAATTCAACTTGTAAGTTACTTAAAATCCCATATGGAGTGTATGATCGTCCATCAAATGCTTTTAACGTCATTGACGATCTCGACAAGGGTGGTGAGCCTAAATTTTTCCAGCAACTCATCGACATAATACATGTAGATGCCCCCTCATCAATAATTGTTCGATGAACAGTTTTGTTGAGGGCTTTCACTTGAATAAGGAAAGCTAGTTGAGCTGGTAACTGAGGGTCATATCCTTTATGATCAAAGGCCACAAGATTGGAATCCATTGGGCCAATCCCACCTATTGCTGATAATAAAGCTTGCTTTTGGGAGGGGCAATTTTGCGGTACCTCAAGTGTCGACATAGCGGACGATGATTGGGCCAGGTCCTCTATTATATTATAATTCTGTGCTACTTTTGCACTAGGATTAAATGTCGATTTGTGTACTACTCCCTTTGGCGACTTTATCATTGGTTCAGGAATGATGGGTGACACAACTTCGGTCAAAGTTGTTGTCGAACTACTAGGTTGTTCATTAGCCTTGTTATTCGACAACTGTGGATTCCTGTAATCTTTATTCCTTGTCAAAGCATCATTTTGCTGCTTTGAGATAGACAACATAAGCACTTGGGATTGGGAAGCATTTTTATTAGCAACCAGTTTGGTTCCCGGGTTTGGAAACAGATCAGTCAATATCGCTGAGGTTTTTGAACTCTTAAAGAGTTTCTTAACTTCAGCTATATGTGGACAATCTCTCGTCCAATGACCCTCATCGCATATATGACACCCCGCAGGGGGTTTCCTTTTCCCAGAAGGGTTTGTAGAAGGTTTTTCAAGAGATGACTCATCCTGCTTCTTTTTTCTCCCTTTCTTTTTCTTCTTGCCCCCTGGTTGCTTCAGTTGTTTGCCTTTGTTAGTCGACACGGCATTTACTTCCGAGGCAAGAAGTTCCTCATTTGCATTTTGACTGGAAATCTTACGGGCCTTTTTAGATGTAGCCTTTGTCGATTTCGTGTCTGTTGTGCCAATCACGCCATCGCCGGCATGAGAGTCATTGTTTGATTTAGGAGGAGGAGGAACGGAAAATTCCGGTCTAGGAGTGTCAGGTATTTTATCGTAGGGCGTGCCAGACTGAGTATAGATCAAGTCTAGATATTGTGCACGAGCAATAACTTGCTCTTCAGTGACGACTCCTCCCTTTGCCACATATTCTGTAATGGAAGGTAATAATGACTTAATAAACCATTCAGCTAAAAGCTGATCAGGAACATACGTTTTTACCATTCTACGACGACGTCGCCACTCATGAATATGATCGGATATGTCAGAGGCCGCTGTTTGCTTGAAATTGGTAAGAAGTTCTGTTCCCGTTTCATACCTTATCGGTAACTGAAAATGGGTTAAAAAGGTTGTGGCTAGGGTACTGAAGTTGCCAAATGAAGCTCTGGGTAACTCGATATACCATTTTGCTGCCGGACCAGTTAATGTCCTCTGGAAAAGGCGAAGCCTAATCGAATCATCGTTTAGGGTGTTTGATGAACACCACAGATGAAATGTCATCATCACATGATTCGACAGGTCTTCACCCGGATTTCCATTAAATTTAGGAATATCTGACAGAAGTTTATGCGGAATCATCGGCCACCAAGGGGCATAAGCAATTGGATCATTCGTCAGCCGGTTTAGATCTGGTAATTCTAGAGTTGCTACAAATGGCAACTGTTGATTCAGATTAGGCGAAGCATACCCAGGATAAGATGGAATCGCCTGAGCAGTGGGTCTTTGCATACCAACACAATGTATTTGATGCTAGCAACTTTGACAAGGTTGATGGGCATAACCATTATAATATGGTTGTTGATAACCGCTTTGGAAATGTGGTTGCCCATTACTTACAAAGACTTGTTGCTTAGGTCCTTGATATGATTGCTGGAATGGCGGTTGTTGAGATTGAACCAGCCATGGTTGTTGGACCATTTACTGTTGCCTAATACTGGATGATTGACCAAGATGAGGAGTCATAGTACTTGTTTGAGCCTGAGTCACTCCAGATAAGGAGGCACTAACCTGAGGTTGTGATTGAGTTGTCGAGACAAGAGGCTGTTGTATTGCAACCTGAGAAACTTGGGGTTGACATACAACATGTAGCGCTTGTACTTGCGACGCAGTCACCACAGCAGGTATAGTGGGAATATTCGACACAGGGTGGACTGGTTGCATTGAATATACAACCCTTGGTTGTTGAGGCAGTATTGGTACCCAACCGCTAGATGTAATTCCAGTTTGACCTGAACTTTGTTGTAAACTCCCATATGGTTGTTCTCCAGGAGGGAACAATGAAAAGGCATACTGCCCTCCATATGGTGGAAATCCAGTACTTAAAGGGTAAATTGGCCTTTGAAGACACATTGGATCAATTTGTTGAGTTTCAACATAAGAAATACCAGATGATAATCCGGATGAAGAAATAGGAACAGACCATGTCGTCGAAACAGTCCCTGATTGGACTCTGGCTTGTTGTTGATAACTTGCCGAGACAAATGGTATACCGGCGAACATTGTTGGAGTAGCAGCAGGAGGTTCTGCTGCTGCTGTGTCGGATGACACAGTCCTAGATGTCGACGGTTGTTCAGACATATCTAGTCTATCCAAAAGATTTCCTAGCGATTCTACAAGAACTTGCGATGAAGGGAGACTAATTTCGAAGACCAACGAGGGAAAGGTGATGATTATTCCGTTTAAAATAAATTTTAGATGCTTTGACACAACTTGTTTTTTCAATTTTAAAGAGTCGAGAAAAAACAAAAGATGACTCTAGTCTCCTTCGATTTTTAATGAGCCTGAAGTGACAAGTGCTCAAATGGACCTTTTCTGTTAAAGAGTTTGAAAAGGAACAAAAGGGACTACTCTGGAAATCTAGGTAGAGGGATTACCAAACCAATCACAAAACTGCAGAATACTTTTTATGGTACGACAGTCAATCTTCCCGAATGCTGTGTTCAGTGCATTGCGATCGATAGGGCGGCAGACACAGCTTCCTATGGATAAAGGATTAATCCTATTGGGGTCTCCCAAAATATACTCGACGGTACGTGGGAGCGCAAGTCCGTACTGGCACTTATCGTCTCAAAGTGGAGGAATCACCCAACCATCAGTGAGAACAACAGTTACCAGGCTTTATGACGTCGGAATACGTCTCTAGCCTAGACTTCTAAATGTTGTGCGTTAGGTTCCAAAGCGTTGTTAGATTCATTGAATTTATTTTATGGTTGATCTTGTTTATGAAGTTTGCCTTTCAAGTTCACCGTGAGATGTAGATGTAATTCCTAAAATGCAATCTAAGATGATAGACAATCTTTTTATCTTCTTTGTGTAATGAAAATCCTAGCTACTAAGGAAAGAAAGACAGAATCTTTTCATAAAGAGCAAAGAGCACACTCTAAATGCACTTTCCTAAATCAAACCAATCAGACTGTTTAAATGCAAATGCACATGCATGTATTTGTTTTCGTCTTTCTTAGTATATGAATGATAAAAATAAAGTTGGTGCACAAATCTGAATTTCTTTTCAAGCGACAAATATCAACAAGTTTCTTTTCGAAATAAAAAATGGAGACGATCATAACACCTTACGAATCTGAAATGAATACTTGTTTTTGACACTAGAAAAATTACAAATTCAGACCAAAAACAATAGTAACAGGATAATCGACTATCAACAGCAATCAAACTCTTTCCTATGATCGAAATCGACACTTGCGACAGTTTCAAATCAAAGGACGACAGTACGATTACGCTACTTTTACAAAGGAGAACTGAAAATGACTCAACAAACACACAAAAACATTTACAGTTCTTTTGTACAAAGGAGGCGATATAACAGCAAGGAAAAGGAGTTTCAAACAGACATATACTAATCACAGGCATCAAAATTCAGGAATAGAACTAGAAAGAATGAATCACAGAAACCAACACTGCTCAAAGCCTAGTCTGATCAACGCACCTGTAACACAGGGAATTTGAAATGCAGCGCACCTTCTCCACTCGGGAAGTGCGCTGAAGTTCAGATTCTCAGAACAGTACCTACGCTGGGCCAGAAACGAGACTTTGCTTGGGTTCCGAGTCACAGTTTGCAGTTCAGTTCATGGGTTTTGGCCGAGTAAAAGGTAATCAGTAATGCAACAATCAGGGGTAGATCTAAGGAGGATCTAAGAGCTATCACAAGGGCAATCAGAGAGTTTGTGAATCAGTCGTTTAAATCATAAAGAGATCCCGTAGATGGACTGAAGTGGCATTTATCTACTTTACATTTGCTATGGCAAATGCAGTTCGAATGCTACTTGTAAGTTTATGAAATAGACAACAACGAAGATAAACAAACAAACAAACTAATTCGTCCCCAGTGGAGTCGCCATTTTTTTACAGGGAAAAGTGTCTACTCAGAACTGATTATCCCACTAAGGTGTGATAGCTACCTTAGAAACAAACAAAGTAAAGCTACTTTCATTTTTCCTTTATAAAGTATAGATAGAGAGGAACAAAGAAGACCAACCTCTGTCTTGCGCTAATCTCCTGGTTTGATTCCTCTCTTCCTTGATAGTCTTTCGCTACTTGTTCCCTTGCACGCCTAACTTCACAGAGTACCTGTAAGATCACAGTAGCATAACACTATACAAAGACATGGATCTATAATCATAAACAATCTAGGATCAGATGTAAATCTACCATACAAATGCAACAAACATAAATGACACAAGAGTATGGAGGAAAACTTGAATAGCTTTTATTGATAAACAAGGAAAAGCCAAGAGGAGTTACAACCAGTTGTTATGACCCAGAATCAACCTCTCAGCAAGGAAGCCCCTCTTCACCTCATACAAAGCTTAGATCACCCAACAATCTGATGTTTGTCTCAAGAAACCAATAGCAATTCCTTACAATATGCAAAATTCCAGCCTCCAACCTCTGGATCTCTGGGATGAGAGATCTATATATAGATATTTGCAGAGGTGTGAGTCAGCTCTGGGTTTTTGGTTAGTGTCTTCTCTTTGATAGTTCTTGCTTCCACTTGGAGATCTCATTGATCTCTTACTCATCCTTGGGCGAATCTGAGAGGCAAGTGTCACAGGAGAAGTTTCTGGAAGATTCCATGATCATCCACCTCGCAAACTATCTCTGCCACTTGTCTTTTCCCATCCATCGCACCCCATAGAAGGGATTTTTGAAATGCAACGCACTTCCTGTGTGTACAAGGTGAGATGCATCGCACCCTAGCCATGGAGCAAGTGAAATGATCTAGTTTTGACCAGTTCTGAGCAATTTTTGATGGAGAACTTCTAGGAGAAGCTATAATCAGTTGAGCTTGTTTCTTTAGGGGTTAGAACAACACTTTTAGGGACTTAAGAGCCCTTGGTTTATGGACATTTCATGCTTGGGGTTGTAGTGCCCAAAAATGTCTATAACACCCGGGACGCAGAGCTCAAAATAAGTTGTTACACTATCTCATTGGACTCTGGGATGTGTTGTGGCTAGCAACAACCCCCCTTCTTATTTAGTGTTATTCCTAATACTAAATAAGTGGGGACCCTTAATTAAAAATTAAAAAAATCAAATTAGTGCTTAAATTTCCTTTTCGAATAAAAGCTTACCATCATAAGCTTAGGCAGACCCCCTTGAAAAATCTAAAAATCTAAGTTTTATGACAAGGTAAGACAAAATATTTCCTTAGGAAATATCACATCGCAAAAAGATGACAGGATACCACCTTACAATCCGAATTCCAACATTGTGAGATCGCGATATGCGATAATAAACAAATATCGCATCGCATACATCAAGCACAATTTACATTGAAACACTTTAATTTGTTGATATGCGATGACGCTGATCGCAAATCACATTTCACAGAAAACAGGGTAACAAATATTGTCATATATTACGTTCCTGCGATCTGCGATATTACGATATTGCGATTTCGCGATACAGCGACAATGCAATAATGTGATGTCACGAGCGATCAACTCTGCGATGTTACGATTCTACAACGTTATCATTTCGTGGTATTGCAAAGCAAATCGCAAAATCGCTTCATCGCAGATCTTTCGGGCTCGTTATTCAAAAAATTATTTTCCATAAATTGACACCTGGTTATGCGCTTTAATGCTAATAAATGAATTAGTTTCCAGTTATTAATGGAATATGGTTTTGTGCTTATTGAAAAATCATCTCACGTAAGGTGGTACATTTTATGCATCTTCGGCATTTAAAACTTTCCCATCACCCTTCCTTGTCATTATTTTCACTTCACTTGTGAATTGCAGGAACGGAGAACAGAGAACGATACAAAGCAATATGCATGATAAAATGGGAAAGAAAAGCAAAGCTCTGAGCTCTGAAGAAAAAGAAATGGCACCCTTGTATACAGACACGGCCTGTAACAGAGACGCAGGAATTGCTACGTGGGAAGGCATGTATAATCTGCTTGAAGAGGAGAATCCCAGAGTAATGGAAGTTACTGCTATTGCGGGCTCAAATAGTTCTTCTGAGGCATCCATCACAGAGCTAGCTTGCTCATTCTTACACCAGATAGCAGCAAGACCCAAAATTCTCCCATACACGGACATGGTTAAGTGGATACTGGACAGCGTTGATATCAGAAATAGACAGTTTAAAACTCAGGGTCAAGGACGTATTGGCTCATTTGCTGCGCAGGATTTAAAGCTCATGTATCATTTACCGGAGCCACAGGAAACTTATAACAAGCAGTTTATGGAGAAATTTGCAAAAGAAAATCAAGACCTGGAAAAAACCACCAAAGACTGGTCGAGGAGGGACGAGCCGCTGAAGAAAGATAAACATGGTATGTACAGTATTGTTTCTCTCACCTCCCCATATTGCTTTACTGCTGCCATGCTCTGTAGACTATTTGGAATGCCAGATGTTAAGAAATTTTCATCTGAATGGATACCGTTATTGGATGTCGCCACGAATGCCACTATTGTAGATTGGGCTAAAATATTGTCTGATAACCTAGTCACGACCATTGTAAATTACCGGTCCAAAAGAACTATTGCTCAGAGAATTTATCCCCCTTTTTACCTATCTGCATATGTAATGGATGCGATATGTTATGTTTCTAAGTTTCCTGTTATGGGTTGGAAGTGGACAACTCAAGACCCCTTACCCATCCATGTCTATCATAAAGAATTATGGGACTCTAAGTTCACTCCACACTTCTACCAGATTTGTCATGGAATCATGCTACCCTTGTATAGAATGTTGTATGATAAAGATGCTCCAAGATGTTCTCATGAAGCAGAGGTGGACATACTCCCTGTCGCGAGATGGTTCGGGGAGGAATTGTTTACTTATGTCAGGGTATTTGGAAGTTCTGCTTCCCCTCACGCCCTACCTTTGTATGTCCCTGATAAAATCATGGCTCGAGAAATTGCTTATCAAACCTGTGGAGAAGGAGGTTTGACTAAATATTTGAAAGACAAAAAGAAGGCTATCTGGCCGCAGTTTCCTATAGCCTGTGGGGCCTTTTCGCTATTTGATGTAGGCCATGCATTCACAGAAGTAAAAAATATAACGTGTTTACAATTATTCAAATTTTTAGGAAGACCATTCGAACCTCATGATGTTTCTAAGAATTTCACTACTGCAGTCAAGAGTAAATCACCCTCACCATCTCCCCCGACTTCTCCATTGCATTTAGAATCTTTAAATCCAGAGTCAGAAGTCGTTGGAGCAACAGCCGCTGCTACAAACCCTAACATTTCAGAACAATCTACTATTGAACCTCCTGAAGTTGAATCTTTGATTCACAAACTTCAGCGATTTTCTATATCTCCTCAAAAATCTGATAAATCTCAAGGCAACGTGACTTCGCAATATAACCCTGCTCATCCTCTTACCAGGTTAAAGAGCGAAAAGTTTGGTGTTCAGCCAACCGAATTACCTCTACCTACTAGGAAGAGAGCAAGGAAGTCTCCTAAAGGATTCGATAGCAAGACTCTTTCATCATCATCATCCATCTTAACCTCTTCACCGCGAAGTCAACCATCCACTCCTCCACGTCAGATCATTTTCCATCAGCCTACTGGAACTTCCACAACTCCCTCTCAGCCATCTGGAGCCATAATTTCCTCATCTTCTCAACTGTAGGGATCATCTTCTGCACTTTCCTCTGTTAATAGTTCAGCGATGGCCCAATCTCCATGGAATAACCCAGGGGCAGTCTTAATGCCTACACCTTTGAGTCAGTTACCGGCCCATCCTGAAAAATGGCTGCCTAAGTTTAATCCTGAGGCAGACATGCTAGCGGAAGAACATATAAATAACTTTATGTTACCCATAAATATCAATGGAGTTGTTAACGAAGATGCTATTGTTCAACTTTTTCCTTATACTCTGCAAGGAACAGCTGGATCATGGTATTTCTCATTACCATCTGGATCTATTACTAGTTGGAACATCTTCCAAGAACAATTCCTGACCAAGTTTGGTGATGACAGGTCTACAGCGACAATGATCAATGACTTCTCTAACCTTAAGGCCAAGTCAAGAGAACCTATCAAAGATTTCAATTTACGTTTCAATAAAATCTTAAACAAAATTCCTATTGCTTCTCAGCCTAGTGAAGAAGTGCGAAGTGAATGGTACATTACTGATTTACCATCAAACTTAGCAATCTTTGTTGATAGGGCTAACAAAACAACTTTAGTTGAAAATATGAAAGAAGCAATAGCAGTAGAGAAACGTATTATGGCCCTAGAAAAGAAAAATGCGATAGAGGAACGAAAATCTAAGAAGGTTTCTTTCAAAGAAGATCCCAAGAAAAAACAATTGAAAGATCCATTCGATTTAGAAGGATTACAAAAAGTTTTGAAGACCATGTCTAATGAGATGGTCGACATTAAGAAACAAGTGGCAGAAACTTCTTCTAAAAATCCATACAGGCCTTTTAAAAGAAATCCTTCAACCGATTCCAAACCCCCTAATGCTATTACAAATGTTGAATCAGAAGAAGAAGAAGAGGAAAACACTACTGAAGAACATACCGATGAAGAAGAAGTTGTAGAGTTATAAGGTATGTGGGATTTCATCCTCCCAGATGAAGAGGATCAAGAGGCATTCCTGGTTAGTACTCGCAGCAGAAATCAACTTGATCCTCCTCAACCTACACCTAAGCCAAAGAGTGCAAGCTCGATGACTAAGGATAAAGTCCCAACTAAGAAAACATCACCTAAAGCGACTCAAACCAACTCAGTCTAAACAGACACATCAACTCCATCTAAAACGCTAATTGTTTCGAATGAAATGAAGTATAATATCATAGAAGACATGAAAAAGACTAGGGCCAATATTACTCTTTTTGAATTGAGCAAGTTAAAACACCAACAAAAAGTACTTTTGAAAGAATTAAATGCTGTCCCAGTTGCACCTTTACCAGCCGTTGTAATCTCTCAAGCTTCTCATGATATGGGAAGAACTCCAACTAATACGATGAATAAAGTTGATCCAAACGATATCGCATTACTTGGAGGAAGATCGAGATCACAAACTCCCCCATTTCTCCTTACTTATGAAATTTTTAATAAAAACGTGCATAATTGCTCAGTGGATTCTGGAGCTTCATCAAATATTTTACCAAGATCAATATGTGCAAAATTGAATTTTCAACCACAGAAATCCGTTGTACGCATAGTTTAGCTAGATCGATCGCAAGTCGAAGTGATTGGCGAGTTAAATCAGGTTACCATAAGGCTGTCATCCAACCCAAAGGTATGCCAAGTTATTGACATTTTAGTTGCTGATATTCCTGAATTTTATGGCTTAATTCTTAGCAGAGATTGGTCAAAAAAACTTCACGGATACTTTGCAACGAACTGGTCTCACATGTGGCTGCCTTATAATGGTAAACCAAACCAAACAAAAGTTGAGCGCAAACGACATCAGAAATACATAGTAACAGAACTCGAGAGAGAAAATGAACTAGTAGCATATAATTCTAACATCATAGGAAACTATTCAGTAGATTCTTTCTTAGGAAATTTTACTGCTCATACTTCACCTTACTTAGAACATTCTGTTTTATCTCAAGTAGAATTTTTTTCTCAAACATATAGTTCTAAATGCATTAATTTTATAGATAGTCCTGTAAATAAATCTTTGTTTTGGAAATTATTTTTTGATGGTTCTAAGTCTAACGAAGGAGTAGGAGCAGGATGCGTGTTAGTAAGCCCAAAGGGAGATAAAACCATGCTAACTTGCAGACTCGAATTTGAGTGCACCAACAATACTGCAGAATACGAGGCTCTAGTCCAAGGGTTATACAAAGCAATCGGATTAGACATCAAATACCTGCAAGTTTTCGGAGATTCTGAAATTGTAATCAGACAGGTACGTAATACTATACACTGTTTATCAGGTCATTTAAAGCATTACCAATCTTTAGTTCAAGATCTGACTGAACACTTTATAGCATTTAATATTTCATCAATTCCCAGACTCCAGAATGCTAGCACAGACCTCTTAGCCAACGTAGCTTCCAAGCTCATTCCTTCAGAATATTTTAGCCCTGACCGATTTTCAATTGAGTTAATTTTTAGACCATCTATTCCTGATAACATTACCAATTGGAGGATTTTCAACGACGATCCTGATATCGTGAGTTTTCTCACATTTGAAGGATCCTACACCAATCAAATAATTGACGAAGACCAACATGACCAACAATTGCAACAGGATAGTACTAACAATGCTATACCTAAATCAGCAGTCAAATTAGAAGACCTTTATGATTTGAAAGATCGATTCAAAAGATCTACCAATTAGAAACTCCAAAGTTCAACTTTGAATTATGAATTAGTGAATCTAGGAATTGATGCCAAACCGCAGAATATCAACCTAGGCCTTGGCCTATCCCCTAAAGAAAAATTAGCATATATCTGCCTCTTGAAACAATACAAAAGTGTCTTTGCTTGGAATTACGATGAACTCAAAACATACGACACCTCCATCATCCAACATATTATCCCAATGATCGATAACGAAAAACCTATCCAACAAAAGTTGAGAAAGATCCATCCAAATTTAGAAAATCGAATCAAAATTGAACTCAATAAGTTATTAAAAGCCAAAATAATCTTTCCCGTTAGACATTCTAAATGGGTCTCCAATATGGTACCTGTTAGAAAGAAAAACGGAGATATTAGAATTTGCATTGACTTTCGAAACATTAACAAGGCCTGCCAAAAGGATAATTTTCCTTTACCTCCCATGGAACAAATACTGTAGGCAGTTGTGGGCTCAGAATTAATGTCATTCTTGGATGGATTCTCAGAATACAATCAAGTGTTGGCACACCCCGACGATCAATTAAAAACGAAATTCAGAACTAAATGGGGCACATATGCATATCAAAAGATGCCATTTGGTTTGATTAATGCGGGTGCCACATTTCAGAGAGCCATGGACATCGCATTCAAGGGGTTAGTTAATAAATCAGTGGTAATCTATTTGGATGATATAACTGTTTATTCCAAGAAACGAAACAACCATCTCAGAGATTTAAAACAAATCTTCCAACGTTGTTTAAGGTATGGGATTTCGCTTAACCCGAAAAAATCTTTTTTCGCATTAAGTGAAGGAAAACTTCTAGGATTCATAGTGTCAAAATTTGGAATTCACATTGATCCTGACAGAATCAAGGAAATTTCCGCAGCACCCCTACCTCACAACAAGAAATCCATGCAATCTTTCCTTGGCCAGATTAACTTTGTAAAGAGATTTGTTCCAGACTTTTCAAGAATCGTATCTCCTTTACAAGCAATGATTAAAAAGAACGCAAATTTTAAATGGGGCCAAGACAAACATGAGGCATTCAATCTAATCAAACAAGTAATTATCAATGCTCCATCTTTAGCAACTCCAAATTTTTCCGATCCTTTTATTTTGTATACATTTGCCTCAGATAGGTCATATGCTGCAATACTCACTCAAGCAAATCAAGAAAAGGCGGAAGCCCCAATTGCTTTTTTCAATTCTAATTTACAAGGAGCTGAGTTGAATTATTCATATGTGGAAAAACAAGCTTACGCTGTTTTTAAAGCAATTAAATATTTTAGACATTTTTTACTCAAAACACATACCAAAATAATAGTACCGTTTCCAGCGGTAAGAAATCTTCTAGTACAGAAGGATGTGGGTGAGAAAAGGGCCAATTCGGTTACTGCCTTATAGGAATATGACATAGAAATCAAACCGGCAAGTATTGTAAAAGGTCAAGGCTTTTGCAAAATGCTGGCAGGAGCATCGCTAATGTCTGAAAATCCATCTTACGAGGTAAGCCTAAACGATGTTGAGTCATTATACGCTGATATTATTTATTATCTAAAGAATGGATATGCTCCTCCAAACCTCGATCATACCAAGAAAAGAGCTCTAAGGTTAAAAGCCAAACAATATCAACTCGTGAATGACGTTCTTTTTAGAATAAATTATGATTCTGTTCTCCTTAGATGTCTTGAGAAAGCTGAAGCTGAAAAAGTCTTGCAGGAACTCCACGATGGGCCAGCAGGTAGACACTACGCTGGAGACGCTACTGCTCATAAAATTTTGCACGCAGGCTATTATTGGCCCACATTATTCAAAGACGCACATAACTACGTAAGGAAATGTCAAGTCTGTCAAATCGCAGTTCAGAGACAAAAGAAACCATCCTTGCCACTGTAACCAGTTACCATTGAATAACCTTTCGATCAGTGGGGATTGGACGTAATAGGTGAGATCGTTCCTCACTCTTTTGAACAACATAGATATATCCTTACAGCGACAGATTACTTTACTAAATGGGTAGAAGCAGTTCCACTCAAGACGGTTAATGTTGAAAATATCATCGAATTCATAGATCAGTTCATAGTCACCAGGTTTGGATTGCCTTCCACTTTAATGTTTGATAATGCATCATATTTTCTTGTAATGCAATGATTGAATTTGCACTCAAAAGGGGTTTCAAGCTTAAATACTCAGCCAATTATTACCCACAAGGGAATGGGTTAGCTGAATCTACAAATAAGAACTTAATCAGAATCATTAAGCGAACCATTGACCAAAATCATAAAAATTGGCATAAGTATTTAATATATGCTTTATGGGCAGATCAAATAACGCAGAAAGCCTCTATCGACACTTCTCCATTTAATTTAGTTTATGGAAAAGAAGTGGTTCTTCCAACACATCTGGCAATTCCCTCTTTAGCCTTGGTTCAATATATTGATGAAGCACCAACTTCTTCCCTACAACTAAGGCAGCTGGAATTAATTAAGCTAGAAGAACAACGAGAACGGGCTAAGATTACTCACGCTCATCATCAAGCATTGGTGAAAGCCTCTTTTGATTCCAATATGATATCCAGAAAAGATTTTCAGATGGGAGATCTAGTTTTAAAATGGGACAAGGCTCATGAGGAAAAGGGAAAACATACAAAATTTCAAAGAATGTGGCTTGGTCCTTTTCAAATCATAGAAGTCATAGGTCCATCTACCTTCATGTTACAAGATTTAACAGGGAGAAGAGATTCTTTACCTGTTAATGGTCAGATTCTTAAGAAATATTTTCCATAGAAGATCATTCTTCTATTCTTGTAGAGTAGTTGTTTTTCTTTCCATAATAAAATCGGTTGTAAATGGTTACATTTGAGATTCACGAAAAAGACACAAATTCTCTTCTAGATTTTGTTTTTTCGCTTGTATAAATAGAATTCTTTCTGAAAAATTAATCATTACTATTGAAAGATACAGTTAAAGACTATATGCCTAGAAATGATATTAGTTTCAACTGTATAAATTTTGACAAAAAACACCTTTAGTTAGAAATTGTTTTATTTCAGTCAATGAAAGGTATCAATAACAAAATGAAGATTCTCTGTAGAAAGGCTCTTTCCAAAAAACTCTATCATTGTCGTCCAAAGTTGTCTTAAGGAAACAATGACTTCCTCCCCACCTAGGAAACTACAATATTCAGAGAATGAACCAAAGATACACTTTAACTTAAAGAGTAAGAGGTCTCATCACGAGCCGACTTATCATGATCATAGATGTTATAGCTTGCTGACTTTGCCAAATACTGCATACCACAACAGGGCAATGACTCAAGATTGTTAAAATCAAAAGACAAGGGGTCTCATCACGAGCCAGCTTGTTCAGCAAAGTTATAAATCAGTGAATGACTGTGTCATGAATTGGCTACCAAACCAAGACATTGCTCTTTAAGAATAAAAAGAAAATGAAAGCAAAAAGTGTGGAAATGGATTTTTCTTTGAAAAGTTGTAAATTTCTCTAAGTAGGATACAAGATCATTGCTGGATAATAGGTAACCCTATCGAAGCTATAAACGCTTGTTGGCAGCAGAGGCTCTACCTATGACAAATGAGCATATTTAAAACTGATTTACAGAGAAGACTTTGTTTTTATCTTTATAAACCAAGTAATGACTAATGTAGATACAAGGACTGGCTTGAGGAAGTAAATAATCAAAGTTGGGAAAAAGAAGAAACAAAATATCATTGATAGGAAAAAATCATAATGTACTTAGTCTTTCTACAGTAAAGTTTAATTTTCTGGAAAATTTTCTGTTTTGGAAGTTTTGAAAATTCAAAAGAGTAGCAGAAATAATTGGTTCTTCCAAGTGAATCGCCAATTGTTGTGGCCAGCAACAACCCCCATTCTAATTTAGTGTTATTCCTAATACTAAATAAGTGGGTACCCTTAGTTAAAAATTTAAAAAATCAAATTAGTGCTTAAATTTCCTTTTCGAATAAAATTTTACCATCATAAGCTTAGGAAGACCCCCTTGAAAAATCTAAAAATCTAAGTTTTATGATAAGGTAAGACAAAATCTTTCCTTAGGAAATATCGCATCGCAAAAAGATGACAGGATACCACCTTACAATCCAAATTCCAACATTGCAAGATCGCGATATGCGATAATAAACAAATATCGCATCGCATACATCATGCACAATTTACATTGAAACACTTTAATTTGCCGATATGTGATGACGCTGATCGCAAATCGCATTTCGCAGAAAACAGAGTAACAAATATTGTTATATATTACGTTCCTGCGATCTACAATATTGCGATATTACGATTTCGTGATACAGCGACAATGCGATAATGCGATGTCACGAGCGATCAACTCTGCGATGTTACGATTCTACGACGTTATCATTTCGCGATATTGCGATCTGCGATATTGCGAAGAAAATTGCAAAATCGCTGCATCGCTGATCTTTCGGGCTCGTTATTCAAAAAAGTATTTTCCATAAATTGACACCTGGTTATGCGCTTTAATGCTAATAAATGAATTAGTTTCCAGTTAATAATGGAATATGGTTTCGTGCTTATCGAAAAATCATCTCACATAAGGTGGTATATTTTATGCATCTTCGGCATTTAAAACTTTCCCATCACCCTTCCTTGTCATTATTTTCACTTCACTTGTGAATTGCAGGAATGGAGAACAGAGAACGATACAAAGCAATACGTAGGATAAAATGGGAAAGAAAAGCAAAGCTCTGAGCTCTGAAGAAAAAGAAATGGCACCCTTGTATACAGACACGACCTGTAACAGAGACGCAGGAATTGCTACATGGGAAGGCATGTATAATCTGCTTGAAGAGGAGAATCCCAGAGTAATGGAAGTTACTGCTACTGCGGGCTCAAATAGTTCTTCTGAGGCATCCATCACAGAGCTAGCTTGCTCATTCTTACATCGGATAGCAGCAAGACCCAAAATTCTCCCATACACGGACATGGTTAAGTGGATACTAGACAACGTTGATATCAGAAATAGACAGTTTAAAACTCAGGGTCAAGGACTTATTGGCTCATTCGCTGCACAGGATTTAAAGCTCATGTATCATTTACCGGAGCCACAGGAAACTTATAACAAGCAGTTTATGGAGAAATTTGCAAAATAAAATCAAGACCTAGCAGAAACCACCAAAGACTGGTCGAGGAGGGATGAGCCGCTGAAGAAAGATAAACACGGTATGTACAGTACTGGTTCTCTCACCTCCCCGTATTGCTTTGTTGCTGCCATGCTCTGTAGACTATTTGGAATGCCAGATATTAACAAATTTTCATCTGAATGGCTACCATTATTGGATGCCGCCACGAATGCCACTATTGTAGATTGGGCTAAAATATTGTCTGATAACCTAGTCACGACCATTGTAAATTACCGGTCCAAAAGAACTATTGCTCAGAGAATTTATCCCCCTTTTTACCTATCTGCGTATGTAATGGATGCGATATGTTATGTTTCTAAGTTTCCTGTTATGGGTTGGAAGTGGACAACTCAAGACCCCTTGCCCATCCATGTATATCATAAAGAATTATGGGACTCTAAGTTCGCTCCACACTTCTACCAGATTTGTTATGGAATCATGTTGCCTTTGTACAAAATGTTGTATGATAAAGATGCTCCAAGATGTTCTCCTGAAGCAGAGGTGGACATACTCCCTGTCGCGAGATGGTTCGGGGAGGAATTGTTTACTTATGTCAGGGTATTTGGAAGTTCTGCTTCCCCTCACGTCCTACCTTTGTATGTCCCTGATAAACTCATGGCTCGAGAAATTGCTTATCAAACCTGTGGAGAAGGAGGTTTGACTAAAGATTTGAAAGACAAAAAGAAGGCTATCTGGCCGCAGTTTCCTGTAGCCTGTGGGGCCTTTTCGCTATTTGATGTAGGCCATGCATTCACAGAAGTAAAAAATATAACATGTTTACAGTTATTCAAATTTTTAGGAAGACCATTCGACCCTCATGATGTTGCTAATAATTTCACTACTGCAGTCAAGATAAAGGTGTTTTCTAGAGAAGATGATTTATTCGATGACATATTCCAACAGAAAAGCACACTTGAAGAAATTCTGCATGCAGCCCAAATGCAATTCTCTCCAGAAGAATTTCAAAAGTTCAAAATATACAGGGAAAGAAGGTTAGCCAGTATTCCTTTGGAAAAACTACGCCTAGAACCCGTAAGGGAACCAACTCCAAGTGTTATTCTTAGTGGAAGTTCATGCACAAATGAATCTAAATCCAAGTCTGGAAAAGAAACATCTGAACATTCTAAAAGATCCGAAAGTGAACAGGATAAGAGCGAAGGGTCAGTAAAGGATACTGCCTAGTCAATGCAATTTCTACAGCAACAAGTTTTTACCTCTCCGCAAAGAGATCCTCCCCCTCTCGTCGTTCAGCCACCGTCAGTCACAACCGAACTAGATAAAGAATGGGAAACCTTCAATGACTTGATCAATCTTGAAGGACAAACCATAAAGACACCTATGAGCAATGCACAGGCAACAAAAGAAGTAGTCACAAGAACAATTAGCAATGTCTCAGATATGGAGCATATTCCTATTGCCCCATCCTCTGAGCTTATGCTCAAAATAGAAGAAATTCCTCCTCTTGATGTATTTTATAGCCCACAACACAAAGCAGTAGTGAGAAGACAGAGGAAGAAAAGGAAATTGGAAAATGTGCTCTCTCATGACGCAGAACAATTAGATGTCCTATGGCAAGATCCCACTACCAATCTGACTGAGAATCTCACCAAACTATCTCAAATTGTAGGAGCGTATGCCTATGCAACTATTGATAAAGCATCTGAGGTACAACAACTGCTAAAAGAAAATGAAGACCAAATACAAGTTTTGCAACAACAGTTGCAACAAGCCAACGCCAAAAATGAAGCACAAAATAGCTTGAAAGGTTACAGCAGGACTTCCAACAAATGCAAATAGGCTACCAGAAAAGTTTGGATGAGAAAGGAAAGCAGTTACGGGATCTACAGGAAATGTACAAGGAAAATCCTAAGCTCACAGAATTTATCACAGAATCCATTTCCTTGAATGAACAATTACTACAGCAGCAGGAAGCATTGGGCCAAAAAATATCACAGTGGAACTATTATTGTGAAATAAGTGATAGAACCACTAATCAAGTTGTAGGTTTACGAAGTGATTATGATTTAATTGATAAACGAGTGACTGAATATTTGGCTTGGCAAGAAATAGACGAGGGAAAAAGAACAGGTGCACCAAGGATCAACGAAAACCACAAAGAAATTCTCTTTAACAAATGGGACGAACAAATCAGGGAGGCAGAGCAAGCAGCTGAAGGAGAAGCCATGGCAGCAAACAATATTATTGATTGTGTAAATGAAAATTTTCACAGGGCAAATTTGATCAGAAAAACCACTCCAGGCTATTTACCTAACGTACAACAATTACAAACATATTGGAAGCAGAAGGCCCAAGAAAAGGCAGAAGCAATCCAAGGGTTAACCAAGTTGAACTGGGATTATTACTGGGCATACTTGGTAAAGCCACATAGCCAGTGGATGACTCTTAAGTGTATCATCAATTCGGCCGAAAATATGGTGCCAGCTCTTGTCGATTCTGTTTTCTCAGCTCAGCTAAAATCGGAAGTCGGCCAGCCTACTTTTCTCAAACAGATGCTGCATGCGTGCGATTTCAAGGACCATATATAGAAGTAGTTTTAATTTTTTTTTCATGAAATAAGGACGGTCATTTAAACCGCATCCTACATTTTTGTAATAATTTATTTTTAGATTTAGTTAGTAGTATTTAAACCCTTCTCATGCATTTAGAGAAGGGTCCTGAAATTTGTCAAAAACTTATCCCCAAAACATGCACTTCTGTACCCTCTGAGGAGGTTTTGATGAATGAATGGAATAGGATTTATTGATGTTTGCATTTGATATCTGCTACTGATGTTGCACTTTTGTACTCTTAGTGGATGTTAGATCACGAAGAGATAAATCGTTATCGCTTGACGCTCATGAGTAGGACTAGTTATAAATGGTATTTCTATCTCTTAACTATTTCTGCCCTTGTGTTAAAGTGATTTTCATGTGAAGTTATTTATATATTGATGTATGAATGCCTGAGTTATCATTTGGCACTTTTGTATGATGATAGCTATTTATTTATGCTTGATGTATGAGTAGCTTATTATGCGATATGTTTCTCACAACTTTTTCGTCTAACTTTTTATACGAAGTGGTTCATCCTTGTTGAATTCTTTTCTCATAGCAATTGAATGATCTTTATTACCAGTTGTTATTTGAAATCATTTTAGATCGCATAAAAGAAAGGTTACACCCTGGGTTAGTGTAGATTTAGATATTTCTACTTATTAGAATACAATTTTTATATTATTAGATTAGAATTAGAGTAGCAGTATTCCATTTAGAAACTATTAGAAAGAGAAATATCAGTCCATCACATACACACACATAAATTGGGAAACTGGTCCCATATACCCAATTGGACCCACTATACTAAACGGAAGAGGAGCTGCTAACCAAGGTCCGGACCGGGTGGGTATCCCCCTTGTTGTAGACCCGATTTTCGGGGCTTCAACAGGATGTCGATCAACATATATTCATCATTGAAGATCAAGAAATAGAGTTGGAAGTAGCTTATATCTACTTCATCATTGGATTGTCCAAAAGAGGGGAGAGAGTCCAACTATTTGGAGCACGTACTGGAGGTGAGAGAACCAACACCTTCATCAGAATGCATTTCCCGGGTGCAAAAAATTATGAGCGGGGAGGTGAAGATAGCAACCATCGATAATCTTCCCTTGAGGACGATTCTACACACCATGGCCTGTATACCTAGGGTGTAAACATTACATGAGGCAACAAAATCAAAATTCTAATACGTTGTGGATTGTCTTGCTCCAATAGTGTTCAACTGGTGCGAAGGACTACTGGTCAACATGAAGAGACAATTGACCAAAGGCAAGTTAGGAAACTTGAAGCAGTTCAGTTTTGGATTGATTTTGGTCGCTTTCATTTTGAAGCGTGTGCCCCTATTTTGATACCAGTGGGTAGAGGTGGATGATCCAGCTCCACAAGATCTGAGGTTTCTCAGATGGAGTGATATCATGCCTCGAGGAGGGGGAGGTCAACAGATGCACTTCCCTCCATCGTTCTTTGGTTGGCTACACCAACAAATGATCATTGTGGATGACTATGCATATGCTGGCATGGAATTCAAAGGAGATCCAGATCCTCCTCTACCACCGAGTGCACAGTGGGCCGATGCAGGTAAAACTTGTTTTTTTGGAATTTTTTCAAGTTTTATGATTTTTTTTGTTCGAAGTGTATCTGAGAGTTTAGTTGTGACAATTTTGCAAATGTAGGACTGGAAAGGCCTCTTGGCATGTCGCCAATAGCACGACGAGTAGCATGTCAGCTAGAGGATGCTCCATACGAGTAAGGAGTTGATCCTATGGTAGAGATGGAGTGAAACCTGGAAGTGATTACTTAGGGGATTCCAAAATATGTGACTATAGATGACGTGTCGCTGCGGTGCCAGAGGCATACAATAGGAATGTCTGCGAGACTGCATCAGTTGTTAGGCCAAGTGATCATGGTAGTCTCATGCTATCGCGAGCATCATGTGGGCGAATAGCCTTTTCCTAGTTGTGTTTATTTGCACTATTGTAGGCTTTGAAAGCCATGTGTCCTAGAACACTTATTTTTTGAGATTTTGATGAACAAACTTTGACATACTCAATATATATTTATACAAATACATATGCATGTTTCTATTTGTTGGAAATAATACTGAGAGGGGGGGGGGGTGAATCAGTATTATCAAGTCAATAATATTTCATTTCCATAATTAGATTCATATATGCTACTTCAGTTAATGGAACTTGCGTGTGTATGCAACTGTAGTTAAGGCAACTAGTGTATATCTTGCAAACTTATGATTCAGTTAATTTATCATATGTTGATCTTTAATCAGTGCATCAGAACCATATAAACAGTAACCAGGTGCAGTAAAATAGAACAGACAATCACACACACATGAACACAAGATATAAGGTGGAAACCCAATGTCGGCGAAAGCCACCTGCTGCAATTGTCTCTATCTTCTTTTTAATAAGAAACTTATTTTTACAATTTTTGTACTAGTGTAGTCTTATACTAGTACGCACGATTCTACCTGCAGAAGGCTACAACCCTCTCCATTCTCCAAATTCTCCTGGAAGGGAGCTACAACCCCCTAGCTCTTATAATAGTTGATATGTTTACTAGTACATAGGTGTCGGCCTACAGAAGGCTACAACCTTCTCTTTTCTTCCAGGGACCACGTTTCATAAATTTTCAGACTGGATCCATCAATAACATCATTCAAACATCAAATACATCTGCATCAATCAATCTCCTTTGCACCAACCACAACTGAATCAATCAATCACTTTTCAAAATGCTGTAACCAGAAATAGTAACTAGAACCCAGAACACTATAACAACAACCAGAAGTAGCTAAATCATATTTTATGAGGTATACACTACTTCAATGTGTTGAACCTGCGTGCATATGCACTTTTCTCAAGGCAAACCTGCATACAGATCTACAAATCAATTTTAAGATGTATACGTTGTTTTGATATGCAGAACCAGCGTGTATACGTGCCTTTTCTAAGGTGAACCTGCGTACAGATCTATAAATGATGATTTAATCTTTACAACAATTCCAGACTTCAGTTATACCCAGATCATCATATTTATAGTCTACAACATGCGCCAGTTATTCAGATAAAAGATCAAAACACACAAAGATACTTCACTTCAAGCTTTAAGATCTTGACCCATCATTAGATCTTATCCTTCCTCAAGTGCTAAGGTTCATCCTTGATTCAGATCTAGTTGTGCACCATAACCCAATAACCTATATTCTAGATCTTTCTCTTCATTAGATATTCAATACATGAGTGCCTTTGCCTAATGATCTTCTCCTCCTTTTATAGTCTTAGGCCTTACTCAATACCATGGACCAAAACCACTTAGAACCAATACCTTGGACCAAATACCTGGGGTCAACACTTCGGACAGGATACCTTGGACCAATACCATGGATCAAAATACCATGGACCAAATACCACAGACCAAAACTAAGTTTTCCAACATGTACGTGCCTTTCCTTCCGTGAAAGTGCGTGTGTATGCTATACACGCCTTTTGGTCTGCGAACTCGCGTGTACACGTGGCTTGGTCAATGAGGAACCTGCGTATACCTCTCTTTCTTCATTCTGAGAGTCTGAACTGTGATTTGTCATCTGAGTGAGTTTCCATCAAGGACAACACCTGTGTCATAGTGCCAAATCTGTGTCATAATGCCAACAATCTCCCCCTTTGGACTTTATGGAAACCCCAAGTCACTCTCCCCCTTTGGACTTTATGGAAACCCCAAGTCACTCTCCCCCTTTGTCATCAAGGGCAAAGGGTTATGCTCCCCCTGAGTACATGATGAATGCTCTGATATGTTGAAGAATGTTGATTGAGCTCCATGCTCAAGTCCATGCTCCCCTGAAAATAAGTAAGGTCTGCAAAAAGATGTTCTAAAAGAAGAACATGACTCTATACATCATAAATTACTTTCCTATCACCAATGACTCATACACACATCCATCTCCCAACCAAGTGGGGATATGCCAAGTTTGACTCATCCACCCAACCAGGTGGGGATATATCAAATGTTTAAACATGTCAAAACAAGAACATTACATCATCCATCCCATGCATAGCGGGGAAACAAAATAGGTCGTTTCATGACCTTGACATTAAAAGATATACATGACATAGAGACCAAATATCTGAAACAAGACCATGATAGTCATCAGCAACTATCATCAGCAGCATCTGTCAATCACCATCCAGACCAGCAACCATGATCTCCCCCTAAACATGTTCCACCTGAATAAAAAAACAATTGTGAATTTGTACTAAGATATTCTAAGATAATGCCAACGATGCATTATTAGAAGTATATGCTCCCCCTATGCTAGATGATCACTGTCAGACCCATATCAGACTCCTTTCATCCTGAGTCTAGCCCACTGTTTTTCTTCAAACCAACATATACGCGACTGTATCCACAAAAGCCAACGTATGTACATGGATATGCTTCATGGAACTCGCGTATAACCACTTTTCTCTAAAACAGATAAGTTTTAACTGCAAGATGATGCATCAACTACTCCTATCTTATGTCTGAGATATTCAAATGTCTCTCTGGGTAGTGGTTTGGTGAATATATCAGCAACCTGTTCTTTGGAGGGAACATACTCCAATTTGACCTTTTGTTCAAGCACTTGTTCACGTAGAAAATTATATTTGATGGGTATGTGCTTGGTCTTGGAATGCATAACTGGATTATTTGAAATATTCATTGCACTTGTATTATCACATAGAATGGATATGGGTGGAGTACATGTGATCTGAATGTCTTGCAATGTTTGCATCATCCAAAGGAGTTGTGTGTAGTAAGATGCAGCAACCACATATTTTGCTTCAACTGTAGATAATGCAATTGAACTTTGCTTCTTGCTGAACCATGATGCTAATCTAGAACCCATATAGAATGTACCACCACTAGTACTTTTTTTGTTATCAACGCTTCCTGCCCAATCTACATTTGTACATGCATGAAGTGTAATATCTGTATCTCTAGGTTACCATAAACCAAAATTCTGTGTTCCTTGAAGATATTTGAAAATCCTTTTGACTACCTGAAGGTGTGATTCCTTTAGATTGGCTTGGAATCTTCCAACTATTCCCACTGCATGCATGATGTCTGGTCGGGTACCTATTAGATAAAGCAGACTGCCAATCATGGATTTGTAGCTTGGTTGATGTACTGCTGCTGATTCATCATTTGAGCTGAGACTGCATCCTGTTACAATAGGGGTACATACTGTTTTAGAATCTTCAATGTCGTATTTTTTCAAGATCTGCTTGAGATACTTGGTTTGTGACAGAAAAATACCATCTTTCTTTTGTTGAACTTGTAGACCAAGAAAATATGTGAGCTCACCAAGCAGGGACATTTCAAATTCTTGCTGCATTACCAAAGCAAAGTTTTGACTCATGGCTTCTTCATTGCTACCAAAAATGATATCATCAACATACACAACAAGTATTAGCAATTTATTATTGTCAATATTTGTATATAGATTGATATCAGTTGATCCTTTTCAAAAACATTGCTGATGGAGATATTTGTTAAGACGGTAATACCAGGCCCTTGGAGCTTGTTTTAGACCATAGAGAGCCTTTCTGAGTCTACATACAAGTTTTGGATCATTTCCAAGAATGAATCCATCTGGTTGCTCAATATATACTTCTTCTTCTAAGTCCCCATTAATAAAGACAGATTTTACATCCATTTGGTATACTTTGAATTTATGAAAACTAGAAAGAGTAAGGAACATTCTTATGGCTTCAAGTCTAGCAACAGGTGCAAAAGTTTCTTCAAAATCTATACCTTCTTGTTGAGCATACCCTTTACAAACAAGTCTAGCCTTGTTTCTAATAATTTCTCCATTTTCATTCAGCTTTTTTTTGAATATCCATTTGGTTCCTATGATATTCTTATCATGAGGTCTAGGAACTAATTCCCAAGCATTGTTCTTTTCAATCTGCTCAAGCTCTTCATTCATGGCCTTGACCCAACATTCATCTTTGCATGCTTCATTTACATTTTGAGGTTTGATAGAGGAAAGCAATGCTAGATAGCTTGAAGCTTCTATAATGGTTCTTCTTGTCTGCGCACCTGCCTCTTTCTGTCCCAAAATTTGAGTCTCTGGATGATTTTTCTGAACATACATGGATGGAGTCTTTTCTTCTGCCATTATCTGTTCTTCTGGTGCTTCATTGGTTTCTTCTTCAGAATTAGTCTAATTTGATGTGGAAGGATAATCCTCATCTTCTCCACAATCTTCGGTTTTTACCTGCTTTGGATTTTTGCATGCTTCATCAACCACAACATCAATACTTTCAATAATTTTCCCAAGTCTTTTATTATAACACTTATATCCTTTACTTCGGGAAGAGTAACCAAGGAGAATGCCTTCATCTGCTATGGGTTCAAACTTGCCAAGTTTTTCATCAGTCCTTTTGATGTAACATTTGCTTCCAAAAACTTTGAAGTATTTTACGGTAGGAGTCTTACCATACCAAATTTCATGTGGAGTTTGAGTGTTGTTTACCCGAACATTTGCTTTGTTGAGAATAGTGATGGCAGCGAACGCATCATCACCCTAGAAGGTTTCAAGAGTTCCAAACTCATATAGCATAGCAGGAGCCATTTGTTGAACTGTTCTATTCATCCTTTCTACCAGTCCATTTTGTTGAGGAGTCCTTGCAGTGGAGAATTGCCTTTTTATTCCATGTTCTTCACAAAAGTCAAAGAATTCATCCAAGGTAAATTCCCCTCCTTGATCAGATCTAAGAAATTGATTTTGAGATTTGATTCATTTTCAACTAGGGCTTTGAAGGCTTTGAATTTTTCAGATGCTTCATCTTTATGCTTTAGAAGCCTTATCCAACACATTCTGGAAAAATCATCAATGAACAATTTAAAGTATTCCTCTCCACGAGGTGACTTTTTCCTTGATGGACCACATAAATCAGTATGAACAAGTTCAAGAGTCTTACTAGCTGATCCTTCCTTTTCAGGGAATTGCGACCTGGTTTGCTTACCAAATTGACATGATTTGCATATTGTATTTTTTGGAATGCTGATATCAGGAAGATCACGAACAGCCTAGAATTTGCTTGCTTTTCTTATTTGAGAGAAGCTTAGATGCCCCAATCTTCTGTGCCATAGCCAGTGTTCATCATTTTTTCTTAGATAGCACTATTGTTGTCCTCCCTTGAGTATATATAAGTTGTTTGGAGTTCTTATAACTTTGATCACGGTTTCTCCTGTATCAAGCTCACGAACAACACATCCATTTGATCGAAATACTACTTCATTTCCTTGATCACACATTTGACTGACACTCAATAGGTTATGCTTTAGACCATCAACATACATAACATTCCCATCTTTAACTTTTCCTTTTAAAAGAACAGAACCTTTACCTTTTACGATAGCAGGAGTGTCATTTCCAAATGAGACCTTCGTTTCTTTTTCTAGGGCATTATATGACTGAAGTTTTTCTTTATCACCTGTCATGTGTTTTGAGCATCCACTGTCGATATACAACTAATTTTCTTGTCCTTCTGCATACAGGGCTATACCACATCTTTCTGTTTGTGGTTCTTTCTTTCTCCATATTTTGGGACTTAATGAAGTTTGCTCCTTCTGAGATGTTTGCCAAAATTTACTCCTTCATTCAGATTCTTCGTGACCAAATTTGTTGCAGATAGGGAATTTTATTTCATTTTCAAGAAGAGAAAAGTTATTGTAGGTCTGTTTCATGATCCCCATCACATTCCTTTGATTTCATGCTTCTCTAGTCATGATGGTCTTGTAAGAAACACATTGAGCAGCTTTGTGTCCAAAGTTGTGACATTAAAAACATTGGCCATTAAAGAAGTTCCTGTGATTATCGAATCTACTGACCTGGTGATTGTATTTGCTTCTGAATTAGTCATCGGAGAATCCACAGTAAGAACGATTTTCTGCCAACGTTTCTAAATTAGTCATCGGAGAATCCACAGTAAGAACGATTTTCTGCCAACGTTTCGAATCCCAACCGGGATCCATCATCAGGACAACTTGAATGCTTTGATAGAAGAAGAGCAGACTATTAGGGTGAATCAGCTGCTCTTCTTGCTATCTTGGCTCTAGTTTTTTCGAGTAAATTGATTTCACTCCAGGTATCCCCTCCGTATAGGGACATAATTCTGGATTTAATACCTCTGTGGTTTGTTATTTCTTTAGTCATCGGAGAATCCACAGTAAGAACGATTTTCTGCCAACGTTTCGAATCCCAACCGGGATCCATCATCAGGACAACATGAATGCTTTGATAGAAGAAGAGCAGACTATTAGGGTGAATCAGCTGCTCTTCTTGCTATCTTGGCTCTAGTTTTTTCGAGTAAATTGATTTCACTCCATGTATCCCCTCCGTATAGGGACATAATTTTGGATTTAAGACCTCTGTGGTTTGTTATTTCTGAATTAGTCATCGGAGAATCCACAGTAAGAACGATTTTCTGCCAACGTTTCGAATCCCAACCGGGATCCATCATCAGGACAACTTGAATGCTTTGATAGAAGAAGAGCAGACTATTAGGGTTCAGCTGCTCTTCTTGCTATCTTGGCTCTAGTCTTTTCGAGTAAATTGATTTCACTCCAGGTATCCCCTCCGTATAGGGACATAATTCTGGATTTAAGACCTCTGTGGTTTGTTATTTCTAAATTAGTCAAACCACAGAGGTCTTAAATCCAGGATTGTATTTGCTATTGATATTCATTCTTGAAGCAGATTGAGTATGATTTACCTGAGGTTTGTAGCTTCTGTTCATCCTTGAAGTAAATTGAGCCCAATTTACCTGGTGATCTGCTTTATGCCTTTGCTGTCAATTGTCAAACTGTTCACTGCTCTTTGCTGCATCAAGATAGCTTTTAGTGGAGGTTGACAACTTCTGTGCTTGGGATGCTTCTTCAGTATATCCAAGACCTGTCTTTATCAGAGGAGAACGCTACACTTTGATAATTTCATTTAAGGTTTCTGATCCTTTAGTAAATCTAAGATTGAGAGCTTTTGTTTTCTCAATATCCTTTCTTAGACCCACAATTTCACATTCTAGTTTTTCATTGTGTTTTTCTCTTTCAGCAAGTTGGAATGTCAAAGTATCTATAATCATATTCTTTTCTTCTAAACAGATTTTGAGTTTAGAGATTTCTTCATGTCATGCGGAAAGAGTCAATTTTGCGGACAAAACCGACCTCCCTAGCAACCACAGGTCGTCTAGTGACAAACAAAACAATCAAGCACTATCTTTCCCTAAATATGCATTTAAAATCAAAGCAACCAGGTGTTTAAGGCTTACCTTTAGTCCAACGCTTGTTTGTTGTAGTCCAGCCTCTCTGATCCAGATGAGCTCCTTCTCCTTGAAGCCTGCATTCACTAACAAACAAACGATTACATAACACCTGAATAACTCATCTAATAAAACTTATTCATCATAAAGACCAAGGAGTATATGAAACAAATTATATAGAACAACTTGTTGAGAAAAATGAACTTAATTGTATTAATTGGAAACAAAAGAAACCATTACAACCAGTGCCTTGGTGTTGTGCAGGTCCCTCCCAGGGTCCAGCAAGAGTTCTCCTTTACTTTGATCAGCTCACCCACTTCCAAATGAAGCTAGGAAAGGATTGGAATCTCTCCTCTCAAGCTCTATAAGGGAGTCCTAATTTCAGCAGCATCTACCCTTAGGAATGTTCAGCTTTCAACCTCCCCTCCCTCTGGCCCAATGCCTGTATTTATAGTGCTTTTGAGGAAGTTAATCAGGTCCACCATGAATGGGATAAGCCCCTCTTTCAATGGGATAGCTCCCCTCTTCATGGGATAAGCTCCTCTTTCATTGGGATGCATGAACCATCTGGAGGCGCTCAATCCATGTCAAACCATCTTCTAGAATGCTATAGAATCGACCACAAGTAACTTTTTTGAAGTGAAACTTACACCTTTTGACCTTTACAGGAGTACGCACCCACCCCTTTACAGACAGAGCGTACAAGTATGCAGGTTTTATGAACTTGAGGTGCGTACACGCAGGTAAGGCTAAGAGAAACTGCGTAACCAGAGTTATATTGACTTTTAAGGACTTTCTCTCTTTCTTGGAGTTTGACATGAGGAGCAGAGGTATAAGACTTGCCAAGGAGGACAGTATGACTATTGACGGAGCCATACTGACTGCAAATAGTCATGGTGACAAATTTTAGTGTAACAGATTGCCCCCTAAAGTGCAAAGCCTGTAGTAGATTAGGGTTTCATATCATCTAGGAAGGGTGAAGTACTTTATCATTTCAAGGATTATGGAACCTGCAAATATTCAACACAAAATACATGTATGAGATCATATCATCGCTGAGGTAGGCATTCCCATACTCAGATCAAAAACTTTAACTAACAAACTAACTACTGCTCTAATACAGGAATGATTTCGCAGTACATCATAATCATAGACTCATGTAGACACAGTATGGACGCAACCATCTGTTTATAATTAGTCTACTATATAATGAATACAAAACTCCTCGCAGCCTGGATGGCGGAAACTAGATCCAGGGTCTTCATCTCTACCTCTCGAAATAGTACGATTCTATCCATGCGAATAAATGAGTTGATGTCGAGCATGGTAGAAACCACTTGATTACCATTCAATGATGTAAACTGTTAACAAGTGTGAGAGAGACCACCAGTGATGTCAATGGTTCTCAAAGTACCCAGTACAATCCATGAGATGTGAATGAATGTGCTGATGTCGAACATGTCACGGAATCCTTCGATCGAAAGTCAATGATGTAAACTCTCGTCGAAGGCGAGAAATCTGCCATTGATGCATGTGGATTTCAAGGTACTGACGATTTCTAGATCATCTTTCTAGATAATGTGCTGATGTCGATAGAAAGCGATCCGTCGTAGGCAAGCCTACAACACGAAATCATAAATCAAGTTGAAGAAATGTAGCTGTAAGGACTGACTCAGGGATGGTCAAGATGGATGACAGGTATTTTGCAGATGAATGGTTTATTTGCAGTGACCTCTTGAACACATAACGACACAACAGATGGCTTGGTGACACTTGACCCAAAGTTAATACCCGGCTGAAGACTTTCAATGTGGTTTGATCAACTGTGAGGCAAAGGATTTCCCAACCCAGGTGAATGAAAAGTGTCGTGTTCAAGAGCGGTGATAAGGTTTCTCTGAGACAAAGGATAACAAATAGGCTCATTTTTCTCTCTTTTCCCCCACCATTTCTGGCAAGTACCTCTTTATTTTTTAACAAGCTTGAGGAGGATAACATTTGCTTGATTATAAGCTCATCCTTCGGATGAGTCCAACTTAGTTTAGATTCGAACCCTAAGAAGGAGTGGTCCATTCCTGTTTGTAATCGAACAGGTCCTTTACTGTGAAATTTTAACGAGTCCAGTATAGGAGAAACTCGGCGTTTTTCAATTTTAGAGAGTCTAAAAAACTTAAGAAGACTCCAGGGTTGACCTTTTTCGTAAGTTTGTGTCTCCCAAGCCCGAAAAAGTATAAAATAATACTTGAGAGAACCGCTTGATCTTTACGACCAAGGAGTACTTTCATGATTAGTGTCTTTGACCTGAAAAGTAAAAAGCGATCAAGGACACGTCATTTTATTTCCAATATCAAATTTGAAACGACAAAAATCCAGCAATCTTTTCATGTTTTTACGGTCATAAAAGGGCTATAAGAGGACCGTCTTTTAATTCCGTTTTAACGAGTGTAAAAGAAACGCTCGACAATCTTTTCATGTTTTAGGAGTCAGAAAAGGGCTTAAAGATGACTCTGATGTTTTTGTTTGTAAAAAATGACAATTTTCCCTGAAAATCCTTTATCCTGCACAAAAACCAACACATTACTCATACCTGTTGATGATAGATAAAAATACTTTGAAAAATACCTTTTCATGGTGAAAAATAAACAAATTTACAATTTATTTACCCAAAAAACCTATAAAAAGGGCTTTTACCAATTCATTTTTACCATTTTACTGTTGAGGTGAGCAAGAGGGCTTTTGGCAAGAAACTTCCCGTTGTTATAGACATTTTTGTGCCTTACAGCATTGAGCATGAAATGTCCATAATCTAAGGGATCCAAAGTCCCTAAACATGTTGTTCCTACCCCTAGAGGAACAAGGCTAACAAACCACAACAATTCACAGAAGTTCTCCACCAGAAACTGCTCAAAAACAAGTCAATTTAGGATCAGTTCAAGAGCTCCACTAGCTGTTTGCGCTGAAATGCAAACCCTAAACTGGCTACCTGCACTGCAACGCAGGTAGAAGCACTACCCAGGTGCGCTGAACGAGAGTTGACAAGTGGCAAGTTCATTCAACAAGGTGTCAAGACCCAGGAAGCTTCCAGAATCTTCCTCAATGACACTTGCCTCAGTAAATTCGACTAGTGATGAGTAAGAGGTTCTCAATCTCCAAGTTGAAGCAAGAACATCCAAGTGGACACAAGAACTGACAGAGGGAGAGGACACTAGTCAGATCTCAAGCTGACTCATCCTCTCTCCAAACATCTATATATGGATCTCTCCTCCATGAGATCTAGGGGCTGGAATTTTGTTATTGCAAAGAATTGTTGTTGGTTTGAGATTGAAATCATTGGGTGCTTAATGCTTTGAAGGGAGGTGAAGATAGGAATTCCATTTGCTGGGAAGGAGATGCTAGATTGGGGCCCTCTGGGTTGTTATCTCTTCCTGAACCTTGTTATTCATCAATAAAGCTATCTTGGTTTCTCCTATATACTGATGTATCTTTGATGTATGATTGCATTAGTATGTTTAGTTTATTCCTAATCCTGAACTAGTTATGAATATGAATCCATGTCTTGTGTAGTGTTCTCTTCTTGTGATCTTGCAGAGACCTGTTGAAGCTGGGCGAGCGAGAGGGCGAGTAGCTGAGAACTCACAAAGAGAAGAGAAATTGGATCGAGGGACAAAAGGAAGACACCGGTTAGTCTATCTATCTCTCTTCATTCTAATTCATAAAGGAAGAATACTAGAATAGCTGTCTTTGTTTGTTGCTAAGGCACTGTCACACCTTAGGTGGATAGGATCATCCTGCATAGGCATTTTTCCCCACAACTGTTATAGACATTTTTGTGCCTTACAGCATTGAGCATGAAATGTCCATAATCTAAGGGATCCAAAGTCCCTAAACATGTTGTTCTCACCCCTAGAGGAACAAGGCTAACAAACCACAGCAATTCACAGAAGTTCTCCACCAGAAACTGCTCAAAAACAAGTCAATTCAGAATCAATTCAGTGGCTCCACTAGCTGTCTGCGCTGAATGTCAAAGTCAACACTGGCTACCTGCGCTGAATGTCAAAGCCAACACTGGCTACCTGCGCTGAGCGAGAGTGGACATGTGGCAAGTTCATTCCACAAGGTGTCAAAACCCAGGAAGCTTCCAAAATGACACTTGCCTCAGGGAATTCGACTGGTGATGAGTAAGAGGTTCCAAATCTCCAAGTGGAAGCAAGAACCTCCAAGTGGAATCAAGAACTGATAGAGGGAGAGGACACTAGTCAGATCTCAAGCTGACTCATCCTCTCTCCAAACATCTATATATGGATCTCCCCTCCATGAGATCTAGAGGCTGGAATTTTGTTATTGCAAAGAATTGCTGTTGGTTTTTGATTGGGATCATTGGGTGCTTAATGCTTTGAAGGGAGGTGAAGATAGGAATTCCATTTGCTGGGAAGGAGATGCTGGATTGGAGCCCTCTGGGTTGTATCTCTTCCTGAACCTTGTTATTCATCAATAAAGCTATCTTGGTTTCTCCTATATACTGATGTATCTTTGATGTATGATTGCATTAGCATGTTTAGTTTACTTCTAATCCTGAACTAGTTATGAATATGAATCTATGTCTTGTGTAGTGTTCTTCTCTTGTGATCTTGCAGAGACCTGTTGAAGCTGGGCGAGCGAGAAGACAAGTAGCTGAGAACTCTCAAAGAGAAGAGAAACTCGATCGAGGGACAAACGGAAGACACCGGTTAGTCCATCTATCTCTCTTCATTCTAATTCGTAAAGGAAGAATACTAGAATAGCTGTCTCTGTTTGTTGCTAAGGCACTATCACACCTTAGGTGGATAGGATCGTCCTGCATAGGCATTTTTCCCCACAACAAATTGGCGACTCCGCTGGGGAGATTTGTTTAGTCATTTTATTTGTGTCTCTATCATTGTTTGTTTCATAGACTCAACAGCAACAATCGAACTGCTTCTGCTCTTCTCAGATGCAAAGTAGACAGTTGCTGCTTTGATCCAATCACTGGATTTGTCTATGATCTGAACAATAGACTCACAAATGATTTGATGATCCTTTGTGATAGATCTTAGTACCCCCTCAAAGCATCCCTTTGATTGTACCTTGCTTGTTGCTTTTATTTGGCCTGAAACCGTTGATTAATCAGCAATCTGTGACCCAGAACCCAGTGAGAAACTCTCGTTTCTCCTTCAGCGCGAACCCTGTGAAGGAGTTCTGCATTTCAACACAGGTCCCGTGAAGGCTACCTGCGCTGAATGTCAAAACCCCAGTGTTGAGGTTGCGCTGATCCAGTTTGGCCTTGTGCAGCTGGGGTTCTCTGCTCTGTTTTGCCCTGTTTTGATCTCTGATTTTTGCAGCCTGTAACCAGCATAGGTACCAGTCTGATAACTCCTTTTCTCTGCTTAAATTCCGCCTCCTTTTGTACAAAAAGACTGTGAGTGTTTTTATGTGTTTGTGGCGTCATTTACAGTTTTCCTTTGCATGAGTGAAATAATCATCCTGTAGCCCTTGATTCAGATCTGTCGATTGTGATCTTAGGAGAGAGTTCATTGGCTGTTTACAGTTGATTATACATTTACTTTTGCTTATTGGTTTGAGTTTGTCTCTTTTAAGTGTCGAAACAAGTGTTCATTTCGAAAGTCGTAAAGTGTTGTATTCTCTTCTACCCTTTCTGATTTCGAAAAAGCAAACTTGTTTGTATTTGTCATTTAAAAGCAAATTCAAAGTTGTACAAAAAGCTTTCTTTGTAGGCATCAATACTAAGAAAGCGGAAAACAAACACCTGCATTGTGCATTTGCATTTTTGATAGTTTGCATGCTTGATTTAGGAAAAGTGCATTAGAGTGTGTTGATTGCTCTTTGAGAAAAGATGGTGTATTTCTTTTCCCTTTGTAGCTAGGATTTTCAAAGTTGAAAAGATATAAAGCTTGCTTATCATCTTTAGACTGCATTTAGGAATTGTACCATACATCTCGTGGTGATCCAGAAAGGCAAACTTCTAAAAAGATCAACTTAAAATAAACTGAATGAACTTAACAACGCTTTGCAACATAACGCACAACATAGAGGTCTAGGCTAGAGACGTGTTCCAGCATCGTAAAGCCTGGTGACTGTCGATCTCGTTGAAGGTGGGTGATTCCTCCTGAGGGACGATAGCGCCAGTACGGATTGTGCTCCCACGTACCGTCGCGTATATATTGGGAGACCCCTATAGGAATAAAACCTTTATCCTTAGGAAGCCGTGTCGGCCGCCCTACTGATCGCAATGCACTGAACACAGCATTCAGGAAGATCGACCGCCCGTACCCTAAAAAGTATTCTGCGGTTTTGCGAAAAGTTTGGCACACCCTCTGCCTAGAACTCCAGAGTAGTTCCTTTTGGCCTTTTTCAGACTCTATAACGGAAAAAGTCCATCCGAGCATTTGTCACTTCGGGCTCGTTAAAACATCGAAGGAGACTAGAGTCATCTTTAGCTTTTTCTCGACTCTTTAAAATTGAAAAAGCAAGTTGTGTCTAAAGCATCGTTAAAAATTTATTTTAAACGGAACAATCACCCTTTATTCCCGCGTTGATCTTTAGGTTGAAAAGATGGAGCCCACCAACCAAGGAATTCCCCTTGGTGGAAATCCTAGTCCCTTCTCCTCTTGGGGAGATGTTGGTGTGCCCCATATGGCCACATTGTCGCTTCCAGGACTGACAATTGGCCTGCCCATCTGGCTCTTTTCAACCAATGTCGTTCAGAACACCACTATTCCTGAACAGTCGAGTCAACAGTTAGACCAGACCAGAGTTGCCCACCAGCCTTCGACTTCATATAATTCTTCCTCTCCTCCTTCCTCTTCGCTTGACGGAACTGGTAAAACAAAAAACCGAGTTCCTAAGGAGAAGAAGGAAAAGAAGAAGAAAGAGAAAAAGAAGAAGGAGCCAAAAGCGACTAGGGGCAAACAAGTGTTGTCTGACAAAAATCCACACACAGCACTGGCAAGGCCTAAATCGCCATGCATCATATGCAAGGGAGACCACTTCCACAGAGATTGTCCCTGCATCCCTCGGATACTAAGGGACTGGTCTCCCCATTTGCACAATTCGGTGGCGTCAACCTCTGATAGCCATGTTGACTGCACACCGTCAACTAGTGAAAGTGAAGCCACAGGGCAGAGAGGGAAAGCTAGATTTCCCTGCAAACTGTGTGAAGGCGACCATGCCATCCACCGTTGTCCCTTCTTAGACGAGGCAAAAAGAGTTTTGGAAGATCGCCCGATTTTACGAGCGCAACTTCCTCCTGGATATCAAAAACTCCTGCCAAGTCCTTCACTAGTTGAGAACCTGGCTGGCCCACTCAGGTGGTCAGCCGAAGCACCTATCATTGAAGATGAACCGTCTGAATCCATACCTGACGAAAGTCAAAAGGTTGAGACGGCAGCTGACCCGGTTTTGCCTTCAGAGGCTCTATCTTCGAATGATACCATCACAGAGAAGAATAAAGACGACACCGTCCAAGTTCTCTTCATTAACACAAACTCTGACGAACAAGGGGGCAATTTGCCCATTCCTTTATCGCAGGAAGGAACTTCGTCAAGGTCATACCCGGTCGTCTATTCGGTCCCACCACCAAGCAACCTAGTTGTCTCGTTCGACTGGAACCAACTAGGCAGACCTCGGTTACCAGCCAGTATACCATTCAGAATTATCGTTCAAATATACAGAATGGTAATGGCTGGCACTATCATTGATGAGGGGGCATCTGTGAGTATCCTTTCCTCTATTGCTTGGAAAGCGCTTGGTTCGCCAGCACTTTCGCCTGAAATGAGAAATCTATCAGGCTTTGATAAAGGAACCAGTCGACCTTTAGGGATCCTCCCCAATGTGCCCATAACATTGAAAGGGAAGACCGTTCAAATGAACGTGATGGTCGTTCAAGGACCCTTGGATTATAACCTACTCCTTGGACGCGACTATATATATTGCATGGGAGCCATCATCTCATCACTCTTTAGAGTAATGTGTTTTCCGCATGAAGGAAGAGTGGTCAAGCTCGTGGACCAACTTTCATTTCCCGGATCACGCATCACAAATAGTCATGTACCATCCCTAAATGGTCTATTCACGAAAGAAGTGTCTCAACCCACAGTCCATCCTCCTGATGAGTGCGAGTAATCTGGGAGGATATGACTGGAACCCAAGGGGTATGCGTCCTGGTCTGCTTCGGCAGGAAAACTTTGGGTATAGAGTAGGTTTCCGCGGGAGAATATGACTAGTCTGTACCCCGTCCGTCTAGGAAGAGGGGTTATTCTAGAATAAGATTCTTTTGTCAAAGTTATGTGAGTTGGTAGGCATCGTCGCTCACCTTTGTCTATTTCGGTAGACATCGCCGAAGAAGTGTTTTGTTTGAAAGATTAACGAGACAATCCTTGGGTAACCTGAAAGAGGTAAGCCTCTCTCGTTAAAACAATTGTTTTGACGGAAAAGAAGTAGAGGTAACCTTGAAATCGTACTTTATACCTGGGGGCATGCAAAACTTTTGGAGTGCAAGCAAGGGGCGGCTATTTATTTTTTAAATTTTTAGGTCCTCCCTTTAAACCTGTAGGTCTAACCCTTTAAACTCGTAGGATTAGTCATTTCCGAACTTGCATAATGAAAGGATGCGGGGCATAGCTTTGTGAGATGAAGCTCCATAAAAAATAGAATCTTAATGAGACACTCTTATCATATGACTGGGTTATTCGAGCAGTTTTAGCACAAAGTTCATGCTCGTTAAAAAATAAACGCAAGATCCAAGCAGTTTTAACGCGGACTTCATGCTCGTTAAAAAATAAACATAAGCAATGAGCAAGTGTTTCCACCAGCGTTTAAGCTCATTTTAAAATAAAAAATGAACCACTTTCTGGTAAATAACCATCTGTGAATGTAACATTATCAGCCATTAAAGCCTTGGTCGTGTTTGCACCGTCACCTCCACTTTTCATTTGGCCGATCGTTCACCTTCATATGATTGTTTACCCATTTTGAGGAACAGCCGCGAAGAGTGATTTCACTAGCCATCCTTGTGACACTGCCGCGATTGGAAATTTCCAACCTGTACCTGGAATCAGCTGCTAACCCTATTTATCACTCGTTCCTCAAAAGACGAGTCTTCTTTAAGCTCTTTTCAACTGACTCGTAAAATATGAAAAGATTGCCGAGTCCTTGGCCTTCCAGCTCGTTAAAGGGACAAGAAGTGCTATCCCTCCTCTAGATTTTAATCTTTTTGGACCTGAGGGATTATTGCACAAAAAGATCGAGCACTTGTTTTGTTCGGCTCGTTAAAACTATCAAAAACTCATCCCTTCTGTGTTGTTTTATACTTTTTCGGACCTAAGGGATTAGATGACGAAAAAGGAATTTTGGAGTTAACTTTATGTACCTTTTCAGACTCTCTAAAAATGAAAAGGACTGAGTTATCCTTGTTAGACTCGTTAAAATCACTAAATAGCGACAAACTTGTCTTTAGACGAGAACGAGTTTCACTATCGCTAGGCTCGTTAAAACATAGCGATGGGCTTGCCCGAAGGGTAGGTTATAGAAAAAGCATATGTTATCCTCCTCAAGCTTGACAAAAATAAAGAGGTACTGGTCAGCAATGACTGGGGAAAAATTGGGAGAAACTAAAGAAAACTTTGATGGTAGCAAGTCGCTCTTGAACATGACACTTTTCCTCCGTACCATAATCGGGTTGGGTTGTTTCATTCACCGGTCACATCACCATGGTCTCGCCATACCATCCATATTTGGGGTAATGCTACCGATCCATCGCATCAGTGTCGCCATATGTTCAAGAGAAGTCGTTCAGAAAAGTCAACCGTGTCCCATCCACTGCCATACATTATCCTTCATCCTTTCATGACCGCCACCCTGAATCATATGTCACAGATCGTTTTCACCTCCATCAAAATCATTATCTCCTTTCCGTGTCACTGATGTGGGATACATTAAGGCCCTCCTTTGACGGATTGCTTCTTGTCGACATCAGCTCATTATCCAAGAAGTTGATCTAGGAACAACCCCTTCAGTACTTTGAAGCTCGCATGCCTCAATGGCAAGTTTCTCACTTCCGGCGACAGGTATACATCAATGACCTTCGACCGAAAGATTTTGCGTGGTGTTTGACGCCAAGTCCTTTATTCACACCACGTGAATTGTACTGCAGAACCTTGAGGGTCATTATCATTATCGGTGATTCCTCTCGCGCTTGTTAACGGTTTACCTCATTGACCGGTAATCAAGCGATGTCTTTCCATGTTCGACTTCAGAACATTTCTCACATGGATCGACTTGTACTTAGAGTGAAGATCGAATGAGTTTGAAGACCCCGGATCTAGTTTCATCCATCCGGGCTGCGATATATATTCAGGAAAAATAAAGACATTGACATGTACATCATTGCAGCAGATAATCATCCTACTCAAAGGATGATAATTTCATCAAAATTATTAGTCTACCATCAGACAATTGTCTGTTCTATGTACAGAAAAATGAATTTATAAAGCTGAGCATGGGAATGCCCGCCTCAGCTAGATCATGAAAGCAGTATGAAAAATAATGTATTGTATTGTATCTTATTACAGGTCTCCTCCCAGCATTGGATGAACTTCGGACCCTCCTGGATAAAGCATTTCACCCGATAAACAGCCTCATACTTTAGGGGGAAACTGTTATAGACATTTTTGTGCCTTACAGCATTGAGCATGAAATGTCCATAATCTAAGGGATCCAAAGTCCCTAAACATGTTGTTCCCACCCCTAGAGGAACAAGGCTAACAAACCACAGCAATTCACAGAAGTTCTCCACCAGAAACTGCTCAAAAACAAGTCAATTCAGGATCAATTCAGTGGCTCCACTAGCTGTCTGCGCTGAATGTCAAAGTCAACACTGACTACCTGCGCTAAATGTCAAAGCCAACACTGGCTACCTGCGCTGAGCGAGAGTGGACATGTGGCAAGTTCATTCCACAAGGTGTCAAAACCCAGGAAGCTTCCAAAATGACACTTGCCTCAGGGAATTCGACTGGTGATGAGTAAGAGGTTCCAAATCTCCAAGTGGAAGCAAGAACCTCCAAGTGGAATCAAGAACTGACAGAGGGAGAGGACACTAGTCAGATCTCAAGCTGACTCATCCTCTCTCCAAACATCTATATATGGATCTCCCCTCCATGAGATCTAGAGGCTGGAATTTTGTTATTGCAAAGAATTGTTGTTGGTTTGAGATTGGGATCATTGGGTGCTTAATGCTTTGAAGGGAGGTGAAGATAGGAATTCCATTTGCTGGGAAGGAGATGCTGGATTGGAGCCCTCTGGGTTGTATCTCTTCCTGAACCTTGTTATTCATCAATAAAGCTATCTTGGTTTCTCCTATATACTGATGTATCTTTGATGTATGATTGCATTAGCATGTTTAGTTTACTTCTAAACCTGAACTAGTTATGAATATGAATCTATGTCTTGTGTAGTGTTCTTCTCTTGTGATCTTGCAGAGACCTGTTGAAGCTGGGCGAGCGAGAAGACAAGTAGCTGAGAACTCTCAAAGAGAAGAGAAACTGGATCGAGGGACAAACGGAATACACCGGTTAGTCCATCTATCTCTCTTCATTCTAATTCGTAAAGGAAGAATACTAGAATAGTTGTCTCTGTTTGTTGCTAAGGCACTGTCACACCTTAGGTGGATAGGATCGTCCTGCATAGGCATTTTTCCCCACAACAACAACAAATTGGCGACTTTGCTGGGGAGATTTGTTTAGTCATTTTATTTGTGTCTCTATCATTGTTTGTTTCATAGACTCAACAGCAACAATCGAACTGCATCTGCTCTTCTCAGATGCAAAGTAGACAGTTGCTGCTTTGATCCAATCACTGGATTTGTCTATGATCTGAACAATGGACTCACAAATGATTTGATGATCCTTTGTGATAGATCTTAGTACTCCCTCAAAGCATCCCTTTGATTGTACCTTTCTTGTTGCTTTTATTTGGCCTGAAACCGTTGATCAATCAGCAATCTGTGACCCAGAACCCAGTGAGAAACTCTTGTTTCTCCTTCAGCGCGACCCCTGTGAAGAGGTTCTGCATTTCAACGCAGGTCCCGTGAAGGCTACCTGCGCTGAATGTCAAAACCCCTGTGTTGAGGTCGCGCTGAACCAGTTTGGCCTTGTGCAGCTGGGGTTCTCTGCTCTGTTTTGCCCTGTTTTGATCTCTGATTTTTGCAGCCTGTAACCAGCATAGGTACCAGTCTGATAACTCCTTTTCTCTGCTTAAATTCCACCTCCTTTTGTACAAAAAGACTGTGAGTGTTTTTATGTGTTTGTGGCGTCATTTACAGTTTTCCTTTGCATGAGTGAAATAATCATCCTGTAGCCCTTGATTCAGATCTGTTGATTGTGATCTTAGGAGAGAGTTCATTGGTTGTTTACAGTTGATTATACATTTACTTTTGCTTGTGGTTTGAATTTGTCTCTTTTAAGTGTCGAAACAAGTGTTCATTTCGAAAGTCGTAAAGTGTTGTATTCTCTTCTACCCTTGCTGATTTCGAAAAAGTAAACTTGTTTGTATTTGTCATTTAAAAGCAAATTCAAAGTTGTACAAAAAAGCTTTCTTTGTAGGCATCAATACTAAGAAGGCGGAAAACAAACACCTGCATTGTGCATTTGCATCTTGATAGTTTGCATGTTTGATTTAGGAAAAGTGCATTAGAGTGTGCTGATTGCTCTTTGAGAAAAGATGGTGTCTTTCTTTTCCCTTAGTAGCTAGGATTTTCAAAGTTGAAAAGATATAAAGCTTGCCTATCATCTTTTAGACTGCATTTAGGAATTGTATCATACATCTCGTGGTGATCCAGAAAGGCAAACTTCTAAAAAGATCAACTTAAAATAAACTGAATGAACTTAACAACGCTTTGCAACATAACGCACAACATAGAGGTCTAGGCTAGAGACGTGTTCCGGCGTCGTAAAGCCTGGTGACTGTCGATCTCGTTGAAGGTGGGTGATTCCTCCTGAGGGACGATAGCGCCAGTACGGATTGTGCTCCCACGTACCGTCGCGTATATATTGGGAGACCCCTATAGGAATAAAACCTTTATCCTTAGGAAGCCGTGTCGGCCGCCCTACTGATCGCAATGCACTGAACACAGCATTCAGGAAGATCGACCGCCTGTACCTTAAAAAGTATTCTGCGGTTTTGCAAAAAGTTTGGCACACCCTCTGCCTAGAACTCCAGAGCAGTTTCTTTTGGCCTTTTTCAGACTCTATAACAGAAAAAGTCCATCCGAGCATTTGTCACTTCGGGCTCGTTAAAACATCGAAGGAGACTAGAGTCATCTTTAGCTTTTTCTCGACTCTTTAAAAGTGAAAAAGCAAGTTGTGTCTAAAGCGTCTAAAAAATTCATTCAATTCGGAAACACACTTTCCCCTTTTTCTATTTTGGTTGATCGAGTAATCCGCAATCATGGAAGAAAGTCAATTGAAACCCTGTCGTTCGCGGAGGCTTGCGAGTCAACCGTCTTTGTCTCCGGAATCAAAAACAGTACGGACAAAGCGAACTCGTTTAACCGGTTCGAAATCTCCAATCAAAGTTAGAACAAGTGTTTCGACAACATCTGAGATTCCAGTTACTCCAAACATTTCTGGAAACCCTGCCTCTATAGAAGAAGTTCAACAGCCACAGAGGGATAGTGACATTGATCCTAGTCTGAGAGCAAATACTTGCGTTACTGAACCAGTTCCATCTGCGACCGGTTCAGAGAGTCTTGCTCCTCAAACAACTGTCGCTGTCGAATCAACCCCTTCTTCGGCACCAGAAATATTTTACGGACCTAACGGTCTTCCTCTTCCACCTGGTTTGATTGCGATAGAGGAAATTGTAGAAGATCCGCAAGCAAGTACTCCAACACATTTTGGGGTAGGGGTCACTCTATTTCCTTCTACATCAGAAGTTAGTCTATCACCAGTGGAAGTTCCTGTAGAATCGCTAGGCAATCTATTGGATAGACTCAAAATGTCTGAACAACTGTCAACATCTAGGACTGTGTCGAACGACACAGCGACAACAGAACTCCCTGCCGTCACTCCGACGATGTTTGCCGGCGTACCATCTGTCCCAACTAGCTCACAACCGCTAGAAGGAGTCCACCCAGGGACTATTTCGACAGTGTGGTCTGTTCCAGTTTGTTCCTCCGGAATAATATCCAGCAACTCTTATGTTGAGACTCGACAAATTGATCCCTATGGAGGTCAATTTGGGCCATCCAGTCCCCAAGGGCAAACAATCCCCTTGAGTTCCGGATTGCTACCGTATGGGGGGCAGTATGCCCTGTCATTACCCCCTCCGGGAGGATATCCATACGGGAGTTCTCAACAGTATTCAGGTTATACTGGAGTTACGACAAGTGGTTGGGTACCTATGCTACCCCAACAACCAAGAGTTGTGTATTCTATGCAACAATGTGTACCTATGTCGAACATCCCGACAACACCAGCTATTGTAACAGTGTCACAAGTTCAAACAATGCCTGTTGTATGTCAGCCTCAGATTTCTCAAGTTGTAATGCAACAGCCCCTTGACCCTGTGACACAACCACAATCGCCAACTGGTGGGGCGACACAGGTCCAAACGGGTACAATTACCCCACATCTTGGTCCGCCGGTTAGTATAGCGCAGCAGAACATGGCTTCACAACCGTGGCTGGTGCAATACCAACAACCACAATTCCAGCAAGTGTACCAAGGTTCTAAGCAGCAGATCTTTGCGAACAGTGGACAACCATATATTCAAAACGGTCAAAATCAACCGCTTTACAGTGGTCAAGTCCACCAACCGTATCAGTCATACCAACATCAATTACACTATGCTGGTATGCAAAGGCCAACTGTTCAGGCAATTCCATTGTATCCTGGGTATGCTTCACCTAACCTGAATCAACAGTTACCATTCGTGGCAACTTTAGAGTTACCCGATTTACACCGGTTAACGAACGATCCAATTGCTTACGCCCCTTGGTGGCCAGCGATTCCTCACAAGCTTCCATCGGACATTCCTAAATTTAATGGAAATCCAGGCGAAGACCCATCGAATCACGTGATGACATTTCATCTGTGGTGTTCATCAAACACCCTAAACGATGATTCGATAAGGCTTCGCCTTTTTCAGAGGACATTAACAGGTCCAGCGGCAAAATGGTATATTGAATTACCTAGAGCCTCGTTCGACAATTTCAGCTCCCTAGCCACGACTTTCTTGACCCATTTCCAATTACCGATAAGGTATGAAATGGGAACCAAAATCTTAACCAACTTTAAACAGACGACGGCCACTCATATATCCGATCATATACATGAGTGGCGTCGTCGTCGTAGGATGGTGAAAACGTACGTTCCCGATCAGCTATTAGCTGAATGGTTTATCAAGTCGTTACTTCCTGCCATAACGGAAGATGTGGCCAAGGGGGGAGTCGTAACGGAGGAGCAAGTTATTGCTCGTGCACAATATCTAGACTTAGTCTATACTCAGTCTGGCACGCTCTACGACAAAATACCTGATGCCCCTAGACCAGAATTCTCAATTCCTCCTCCTCCTAAATCAAATAGTGACTCTCATGCCGGCGATGGTGTGATTGGCACGGCAAACGCGAAATCGACAAAGACTTCGTCTAAGAAAGCCCGTAAGACTTCAGATCAAAATGCAAAAGAAGAAATTCTTGCTTCAGAAGTAAATGCCGTATCAGCAGATAAAGGCAAAGAAACCAATCAACCAGGAAGCAAGAAGAAACAAAACAAAGGGAAGAAGAAGAAACAGGGTGAGTCATCCCCTGAGAAAACTTCTTCAAACCCTCCTAGGAAAGGGAAACCAAAAAATCCATGTTTTATATGTGATGAGGATCATTGGACACAAGATTGTCCATACAGAGCTGAGCTTAAAAGGTTCTTCAAAAGTTCACAAACCTCAGCTGTGTTAACTGATCCGTTTCCCAATCCAGGTCAAAATCTGGTTGATAGTGGAAATGCTTCCCCGTCGCAAGTGCTAATGTTGTCGATCTCCAAGCAACAAAATGATGCTTTGATTTCGACAAGGAACAAAGATTACGGGAATCCGCAGCTGTCGAACGACAAAGGTAAAGATCAACCAAGTAGTTCGACAACAACTTCGACAGAAGTTGTACCGCCCATCATTCCTGAATTAACAATAAAACCGCCAAAGGGAGTAGTACACAAGTCGATGTTTAATCCTCGCGCCAGAGCGGCGCAGCATTATAATATAGTGGAAGATTTGGCCCAATCGCCATCCGCTATGTCGACTCTTGAAGTACTACAAAACTGTCCATCCCAAAGGCAGGTTTTGTTATCGGCTATTGGTGGGGTTGATCCTAAGGATTCCAATCTTGTATCCTTCGACCACAAAGGATACGATCCTCAGTTACCAGCTCAACTAGCTTTCCTTATTCAAGTGAAATCCCTCAACAAAACTGTTCACCGAACAATTATTGATGAAGGGGCATCTACATGTATTATGTCGATGAGTTGCTGGAAAACTCTAGGATCTCCAACCTTGTCGCGATCTTCGACGACATTAAAAGCATTCGACGGAAGGACGTACACCCCGTACGGCATCCTAAATAACTTGAAGGTTGAACTAGGGGGAAAAACAGTAGAAATAGATGTTGAAGTCATCGATGGGAACCTTGACTACAACATCCTACTGGGAAGACCATGGATATATGCCATGGCGGCTGTAGTGTCGACCTATTTTAGAAAGATCGCATTCCCTTTTCAAGGAAGGATTACGATCGTCGACCAACAAAACTTCCTCCTTAATGGTTCACAAGTTACAGGAAGCATTCCCATGATCCATGAAAGCAACCACTCGCTTCAAAATATCGGAGTAGGCCTACTGAAAGACCCCACATTAATGGGAACCTTCGCACTTCCACCTCCCATCTATATAGGAGATATAGCGTTGGTAGGAGCCTGCAACATGATATCTTCCACGAAGATCTCAGAAGACGATATTAAAATGGATCATGCAATGGTTTTGCCCCCAAGCCCAATAGAAGTATTGTAGCAATCAATGTTTCAGGCATGGGAGGCGAACCCAAATCAACGCTCGTCAAGCGTTTGGGTAGATAGGTCTAGAGAATATGGTACCCCATTAGATCCTTGGTCGAAAGTGCATGGGACTGACGAAGGAATCCTACAATCAATGTTGATTGAGGGGGCACCATGGAATGATTGCCACCATCGTTCCCTTCTTCCAGATTATGAAGAAGATACTCAACATGACCTTTATCACCCTTCAGTTTTTGAATTCCTATCAAATACTATAAATACGGTGGATTCCGAGCGAAACTTATCCAATATTGAAGAGACTATAGCCATAAATATCTCAACTAAAACAAATGTTGTAGAGAATATTTATGTCGGCAAAGGATGTTCTCCTTCAGAACTGGAAATATATAACGCTCTCTTTCACGAATTCAGAGATGTCTTTGCTTGGTCATATGATGAAATGCCAGGCATTGACTCAAGTATTGTTGAACATGAAATTAAGATGTATCCTGATGTCAAACCGGTAAGACAACGGCTTCGGCAGGTGCACCCCAAGAAAGCCGCTGCCATTAAGGCAGAAGTTGAAAAGCTTCTCCATGCTGGTTTCATCTACCCGGTTCCTCTAACCGATTGGGTATCGAATATTGTCCCTGTTATGAAGAAACAAGGGACAATTAGAGTGTGTGTCGATTATAGGGATGTAAACCAAGCTTGTCCGAAAGACAACTACCCTACACCCTTCATCGACCAGATAATTGATGAATGCACCGGATGTGAAATCTTTTCATTCATGGATGGATTCTCCGGGTATAATCAAATAAATATCCGCCCACAGGACCAGTCAAAGACTGCATTCATTTGTCCGTGGGGCACATTCGCTTATCGAAAATTACCCTTTGGTTTAAAGAACGCAGGGGCGACGTTTCAGAGGGCAATGAATTATGCCTTCCATGACATCAAGAACATCGTTCAACCATACCTCGACGACCTTCTGGCTCATTCGCGAAAGCGGACTGATCATCCGCAGCATTTAAGAGCGATATTTCTACGTTGCCGACACTACAAGATAAGACTCAATCCGCACAAATGTGTATTTTGCGTCGGTTCTGGTCGTTTACTCGGCTTTGTAGTCTCTAAGGATGGAATTCGTCTCGACCCTTGCAAGGTTCAGGCAATCATTAATTTGCCTCCACCTTCAAATTTGCTTCAGATTCAGAAACTCCAAGGGAAAGCAAACTTTCTGAGGAGGTTCATTCCAAATTACGTAGAACTTGCTAAAGGTTATACTCGTCTTTTGAAAAAGGATGTACCTTTTGTCTGGGATCAGGTGGCGCAAGCTTCCTTTGATGCTCTGAAAGATTCTCTAGTAAAAGCATCATTAATGTATGCCCCGGACTATCAAAGAGATTTTAACCTGTATCTAGCTGCAGCGGATACGACCATTGCGATGGTTTTAGTTCAAGAAGTCGATGGAATTGAACATCCTATATATTATTTAAGCAAAAACTTGAATGATACAGAAAACAAATATTCTTATGTTGAAAAACTAGCGCTTGTAGCTGTTCAAGCGATTCAAAGATTTCGACATTATGTCCTCTTTCGGAAAACTACCATTTTATCAGATTGCAACCCCATAACTTATATATTGTCGCGACAGTTGCTGGGGGGCAAATATTCAAAATGGATAGCGATCCTTCAAGAGTTTGATCTGGAATTTGTAAAATCCAAATCAAAGAAAGCTCTAGTTTTCGCAGAATTATTGTGCGATCTCCCATCGTCGTCCAACGATGAAACATCCGAAGAATCAATCGTGGACTAGAATTTGTTTCTGATATCTGCAAGCAACGAATGGTATGGAGATATAATAATTTATCTCCAAACCCAAAAATTCAGGCCTGACACCTCACACTCTGAACGAAAACGTATACGATATCAAGCAAAAGACTACATGATCGTCGGTGATACGCTTTACCGTCGTGGTATCGATACAGTTCTGAGGAGGTGCCTCACCCATGAGGAGGCCGAAAGAGCCCTGAATGAGTGTCATTCGGGCGCGTGTGGGGGGCATCAATCTGGATATGCAACAGCACAAAAAATCTTACGAGCAGGATACTACTGGCCAACCATGTTCAAAGATTGCATAACCGCAGTCAGAAGTTGCCATGCTTGTCAGATTTTTGATAGCAAAACCAGAAGACCACCCGCACCTTTACAGCCAATAATTGCTGTTGGGCCTTTCGCCAAATGGGGCATCGATTTCATGACATGTAACCCCACCTCGACCGGGGGGCATGGGTATATCATAGTCGTCGTTGACTATTTTACCAAATGGGCCGAGACGATGCCTACATTAGATAACACTGGTGAAACAGCTGCCCTTTTCTTTTTCAATCATGTAGTCGCCAGGTTCGGCGTACCACAGGCTATAGTTACAGATCATGGATCGCATTTTCGCAATCACATGATGGTTGAATTAGCTGCCAAGCTAGGGCTATCTCACGACAACTCTACCCCGTATTATCCGCAAGCCAACGGACAAGTTGAAGCAATCAACAAGGTCCTGAAGCGTATGTTGCAAAGGATGATAGGAGTTCACAAAAGAAGGTGGCACTTAATCCTGTACTCAGCCTTGTGGGCTTACCGAACATCGGTAAGGAATGCGACCGGGTTCACACCTTTCCAACTGGTGTATGGCCTGGAAGCAGTCTTACCAGTCCAGTGTGAAATTTCGTCTCTTAAACTCGCAATCGATCTCCTCCCCGGAACTTCAGAAGAAGAGGCTCGTTTCTTGGAATTAATCCAATTGGATGAAACCCGTCGTGACGCCGCTTTGGCTAACAAAGCCCATAAGAAACGAGTCAAGGCGCAGTTCGACAAAAATGTCAAACCCCGTGTCTTCTCAGAAGGTGACTTGGTCTTGCTTTACGACCAAGAATCCGACAAATTGGGAGCAGGTAAATTTAATTCTTTGTGGATGGGCCCCTATATTGTTAAACGAGTGTTAGCAAAAGGAGCCTATGAGTTAATGGATTATGACGGAATTCCACTGGCGCAACCCCGCAATGGGTTGTACCTTAAGCGTTACTATGCTTAAATAGTAACCAACCACCGAGTTGAATGCAATGAAGCTTGGGGGCATGCACCTCGATTTGCATTATTACGCTGGGGGCATGCAAACATAATATCGAGCAGTTTTAGCACAAAGTTCATGCTCGTTAAAAAATAAACGCAAGATCCGATCAGTTTTAATGCAGACTTCATGCTCGTTAAAAAATAAACATAAGCAATGAGCAAGTGTTTCCACCAGCGTTTAAGCTCATTTTAAAATAAAAAATGAACCAATTTCTGGTAAATAACCGCTGTGAATGTAACATTATCAGCCATTAAAGCCTTGGTCGTGTTTGCACCGTCACCTCCACTTTTCATTGGCCGATCGTTCACCTCCATATGTTTGTTTACCCATTTTGAGGAACAACTGCGAAGAGTGATTTCACTAGCCATCCTTGTGACACTGCCGTGATTGGAAAATTCCAACCTGTACCTGGAATCAGCTGCTAAACCTGTTTTATCACTCGTTCCTCAAAAGACGAGTCTTCTTTAAGCTCTTTTCATCTGACTCGTAAAATATGAAAAGATTGCCGAGTCCTTGGCCTTCCAGCTCGTTAAAGGGACAGGAAGTGCTATCCCTCCTCTAGATTTTAATCTTTTTGGACCTGAGGGATTATTGCACAAAAAGATCGAGCGCTTGTTTTGTTCGGCTCGTTAAAACTATCGAAAACTCATCCCTTCTGTATTGTTTTATACTTTTTCGGACTTAAGGGATTAGATGACGAAAAAGGACTTTTGGAGTTACCTTTATGTACCTTTTCAGACTCTCTAAAAATGAAAAGGACCGAGTTATCTTTGTTGTTAGACTCGTTAAAATCATTAAATAGCGACAAACTTGTCTTTAGACGAGAACGGGTTTCACTATCGCTAGGCTCGTTAAAACATAGCGATGGGCTTGCCCGAAGGGCAGGTTACAGAACAAGCATATGTTATCCTCCTCAAGCTTGACAAAAATAAAGAGGTACTGGTCAGCAATGACTGGGGAAAAATTGGGAGAAACTCAAGAAAACTTTGATGGTAGCAAGTCGCTCTTGAACACTTTTCTTCCGTACCACAATCGGGTTGGGTTGTTTCATTCACCGGTCACATCACCATGGTCTCGACATACCGTCCATATTTGGGGTAATGCTACTGATCCATCGCATCAGTGTCGCCATATGTTCAAGAGAAGTCATTCAGAGAAGTCAACCGTGTCCCATCCACTGCCGTACATTATCCTTTATCCTTTCATGACCGCCACCCTAAATCATATGTCACAGATCGTTTTCACCTCCATCAAAATCATTAGCTCCGTTCCGTGTCATTGATGTGGGATTCATTAAGGCCCTCCTTTGACGGATCGCTTCTTGTCGACATTAGCTCATTATCCAAGAAGTTGATCTAGGAACAACCCCTTCAGTACTTTGAAACTTGCATGCCTCAATGGCAAGTTTCTCACTTCCGGCGACAGGTATACATCAACGACCTTCGACCGAAAGATTTTGCGTGGTGTTCGATGCCAAGTCCTTTATTCACACCACGTGAATTGTACTACAGTACCTTGAGGGTCATTATCATTATCGGTGATTCCTCTCGCGCTTGTTAACGGTTTACCTCATTGACCGGTAATCAAGTGATGTCTTTCCATGTTCGACTTCAGAACATTTCTCACATGGATCGACTTGTACTTAGAGTGAAGATAGAACGAGTTTGAAGACCCCGGATCTAGTTTCATCCATCCGGGCTGCGATATATATTCAGGAAAGATAAAGACATTGACATGTACATCATTGCAGCAGATAATCATCCTACCCAAAGGATGATAATTTCATCAAAATTATCAGTCTACCATCAGACGATTGTCTGTTCTATGTACAGAAAAATGAATTTATAAAGCTGAGCATGGGAATGCCCGCCTCAGCTAGATCATGAAAGCGGTATGAAAAATAATGTATTGTATTGTATCTTATTACAGGTCTCCTCCCAGCATTGGATGAACTTCGGATCCTCCTGATAAAGCATTTCACCTGATAAACGGCCTCATACTTTAGGGGGCAACTGTTATAGACATTTTTGTGCCTTACAGCATTGAGCATGAAATGTCCGTAATCTAAGGGATCCAAAGTCCCTAAACATGTTGTTCCTACCCCTAGAGGAACAAGGCTAACAAACCACAGCAATTCACAGAAGTTCTCCACCAGAAACTGCTCAAAAACAAGTCAATTCAGGATCAGTTCAAGAGCTCCACTAGCTGTTTGCGCTGAAATGCAAACCCTGAACTGGCTACCTGCACTGCAACGCAGGTAGAAGCACTACCCAGGTGCGTTGAACGAGAGTTGACAAGTGGCAAGTTCATTCAACAAGGTGTCAAGACCCAGGAAGCTTCCAGAATCTTCCTCAATGACACTTGCCTCAGTAAATTCGACTAATGATGAGTAAGAGGTTCTCAATCTCCAAGTGGAAGCAAGAACCTCCAAGTGGACACAAGAACTGACAGAGGGAGAGGACACTAGTCAGATCTCAAGCTGACTCATCCTCTCTCCAAACATCTATATATGGATCTCTCCTCCATGAGATCTAGGGGCTGGAATTTTGTTATTGCAAAGAATTGTTGTTGGTTTGAGATTGAAATCATTGGGTGCTTAATGCTTTGAAGGGAGGTGAAGATAGGAATTCCATTTGCTGGATTGGGGCCCTCTGGGTTGTATCTCTTCCTGAACCTTGTTATTCATCAATAAAGCTATCTTGGTTTCTCCTATATACTGATGTATCTTTGATGTATGATTGCATTAGTATGTTTAGTTTATTCCTAATCCTGAACTAGTTATGAATATGAATCCATGTCTTGTGTAGTGTTCTCTTCTTGTGATCTTGCAGAGACCTGTTGAAGCTGGGCGAGCAAGAGGGCGAGTAGCTGAGAACTCACAAAGAGAAGAGAAACTGGATCGAGGGACAAATGGAAGACATCGGTTAGTCCATCTATCTCTCTTCATTCTAATTCATAAAGGAAGAATACTAGAATAGCTGTCTCTGTTTGTTCCTAAGGCACTGTCACACCTTAGGTGGATAGGATCGTCCTGCATAGGCATTTTTCCCCACAACACCCGTGGACATTGCGGAGAATCCGACCGTTGAAATCGAACGCCATCTCTTTCAGGTATTCTACAACATCCTCCTCTTCATTTTCATCCGTTTGGAATTCATTTTTAGGCCCTAGTTTCATTTTTTTGAGGCTTTGGGGTTTCAAGGTCCGCCTTTCAGGGTACGCAGGTGCTCCACTGGTGACCTACGTACCCTGACATTTTCTCAGTTGGGAAAATGCCGGGCGTATGCACCTTGCCTTAAGGGAACCTGCGTACCCACACTCTGTTCCTAAAGGTGGGGTGCGTACCCCGCAAAACGAGTTTTCAAACCCCAATTTCTTCAAAAAGGACCAAATTTTTTTGATTTCATTGAATCTAACAGATGTTTTTTGGTGTGTAGATTGCCCACCATGCTTGATTGGCACGAGAGAGAGCAAGAAGATGTTGATTTGGCCGCCATTAATCATCAACCGTCAATTGATGCTTTGAAGGCATGTGGCCTTTATAAACATTGGGCCATACATGGCATGAGGGCCCAAGTGAGATTTATGGAATGGATGGTAGAAAGGTGGAACGTTCAGGACCAATGCTTTTATATTGGAGGGCACCAGCTCAAGATAGAGCCCTCAGATATTTACTTTCTCACTGGTTTTCCCAAGAGAGGCGAACACTTGACTCTATTCGGGACTAGGCCGGGTGGCCAGTCCATCGCTAGTCTCCGACTAGAGTGGTGTAACACTCAGAACCAGGAGAAGGGGATAGAGATCAAAACTATATCCCGACCTGAACTTATGGTGATTGCCTTTACAGTTACCAGACTTTGCGGGGCTGCCGCTTTGCACATTGCCACTGGGTCCCAGATGCGGATGGCGATTGATTGCTATCAAGGAACCATTTTTAACTGGTGTGATGCTGTGTTGGCCAATGTAAAAGGCCAACTAACTAGAGTAAAAAACGGGCAGCTGAAGACTTTTGGTTATGGGCCTTTAGTTGTCAGTTTTGCCCTAGAGAGGGTTCCGATGCTGATCCCACAGCAGCTCACTGTTGGTGTTGGGCTTCCTCGAGAGCCCAAATTGATGCGATGGGTTGCGGTTATGGCCCGTCATCCTGATGAGGGAACGGAGGTTGTTCGATTTACTCCGGAGTACTTTCACTGGTTAGAGGACCAGGTCTTTTCGATACAGGATTTTCCTTATGCCGGAGTTGATTTTCGTGGAGATCCGGACATGATTCTTCCACCGGGAGAACAATGGGATGATACAGGTAACTTCATTTTCTACAAGTTTTTAAACTATATATTTTTTTTGTTTTTATATCGTCTCAAAACTGACAGTGACAATTTTCAAAATGCAGATGTAGGCCCACGTCAACCAGCCAATCTTTAGCCTTTCGAGAGGAGACTACCAGTTGCAGCGGCACCGGCCCCACAGGACGAGGCCACAGAGACTTTAGCTGAGTTGGAGCATGACCTAGAGCGTCTTATAGCAGACATACCAGAGACTACCATAGATGATATTCCTATCAGGCTTCAGCGCTTTGTAGTCGGGGTCCCAGGACCTTTTAGGAGGTTCTTGTGTAGGGTGGCTTGTGCAGTGGTGTCATATAGAGATCATCACCAGTGATTGGATGGTCGTTTTTGTAGACACATGTGACATTTTGGTTTTTTGTACTTATCATTTTTGTTGATCATAAGGTGTTTTTCAACCTATGATCGAAGACGATGTATTTTTTGACACACTCCTATCTATATATATAATTATTACTGGCTTATCTTGTTAAACATGTGTGATGAAATGTTTTTAAATTGACATGTATGATTATTACAAATGTCTATTTAACATTCGAGAAGCAATTGCATCTGCTAATGTATTTAAAGACCTTGGAATATGTTGATATTCAATGTAATCAAATTCACGTTCCAAGAGACGCACTCTCAAAAATAACCTTAATAACACTGGATTTCTAATGGCATACACTCTATTAAGCTGTAATACAACGAGTTCAGAATCTAACCTCACTATCAAACTCCGAATCCCAAATGAAATAGATTCAAACAATAACTCAATCACTGCACTGTATTCTGCAATGTTGTTTGTTGTTTGACCGAGGCTTACCCCATGCATAGAAACTAACTCGTCAGAGGGTGAATAGATAACCCAAGTTGCGGAAGAAATATTCCGTGTACTACGACAAGCACCATCAGCGAAACCAATGTATGTTTGGAGAGGCATCGACATCTGCATCATCAAGAGTAAAACCAAGATAAGCCAGAATAACGACGAAAACACACTTTCTAAGCTAAGCACACTGTCTAAACTAACAAACACACCAGCTAGAAAGAAAAACCTAATTAAAATCTCCATACCCATCTTTTAAGCATAATACCTCTTTAGGTAAAGTCCATTTCTGGGTTTACCCAAAGAGTCCCCGTCAAAGTCTACCAGCTCATAGGCCCCTTTGGCAAGCTTTCATTTGACAATATAGGGCCCATGCCACATAGGAACGAATTTTCCAGCACCTAATTTATCGTTAGCTTGATCATATAATAACACTAGGTCTCCTTCCGAAAAATTTCGAGGGGTCACATTTCGATCATATTGAGCTTTCATTCGTTTTGCGTGAGTCTCGATTGCCAATGCGGCATCACGTCGATTCTCATCTAATTGAGCTAAGTATAATAAACGCTTCTCCTCTTCAGAAGTGGCTGGAAGTAACTTGATGGCCATTTGCAGTGACGGGATTTCGCATTCAATGGGTAGCACAGCTTCCAAACCATAAACTAGTTGGAAAGGAGTGAACCCTGTTGATGTTTTCACTGAGGTTCGGTACACCCAAAGCGCTGAAAATAACATGTTGTGCCAATTCGACCGATGAATACCAATGATTCGTCGGATCATGATAACTAAAACTTTGTTGATAGACTCAACCAGACCATTCGCTTGTGGATAATAAGGAGTTGAACTATCGTGACGCAAACCAAGCTGGCCTGTAAGTTCTGTCATCATAACGTTTCGAAAATGGCGCCCATGGTCAGTGATTATCGCTTGTGGGACACCAAACCTAGCAATTATGTGATTGAATACGAAAATTGCAGCTGTCTTGCCGTCTGCCTCGAATGTAGGCATCGCCTCGGCCCACTTAGTAAAATAATCAACCGCAAGGATGATATACGCATGCCCCCCGGCCGAGTGAGGGTTACATGTAATAAAATCGATACCCCATTTGGAAAAAGGACCAACGGCAATTATAGGGTGGAGAGGAGCAGGTGGAGTGCGCATCTTTCGATCAAACACTTGACAGTTGTGGCATTTTCGGACCGCAGTAATACAATCTTTAAACAAGGACGGCCAGAAGTAGCCAGCGCGCAACACCTTTTGGGTTGTGGCATACCCAGACATATGACCGCAGGATAACAATCCATTTGGAGTACTTGACCCCTAGCAATTGTTTAGTCAAAATGTAAATCATAGGGTTGCAATCCGAAATGACTGTAGTTTTACGGAGTAAAATGTAATGACGAAAACGTTGGACAGCTTGAACGGCTGCCAATGCCAATTTCTCCACATGTGAATATTTTAGCTCAGTGGGATTTAACGTCCTACTAAGGTAATATATCACATGTTCCGTTCCGAATTCATCTTCCTGAACTAAAACCATTCCAATAGTGGAATGGGAGGCGGCGAGGTACAAAAAGTAGTCTTGGTTGTAGTTGGGAGGATGCAACAACGTGCATGGGTCAACGCGTGTTTGAGTGCATCAAAAGATTTCTGAGCTATCTCATCCCAAGAGAATTGAGCGTTCTGTTTCAAAAACCGTGTAAAACCTTTCGTAACCTCGACGTAGTTAGGAATGAATTGTCGTAAAAAGTTTGCTTTCCCCTGCAAACTTTGGAGTTGGCGAAGACTCGAAGGAGGAGGCAATTTGATGATAGCTTCTACCTTCAAGGGATCGACGCGAATGCCGGCTTTTGAAACGACAAATCCTAGAAATCGTCCCACTTCTATACAGAAGACACATTTGTGTGGGTTCAACCGAATACGATAATGCCTACACCTCATGAAAATTGCTCGTAAATGGACAAAGTGATCAGCTCGATGTAAGGAATGAGTGGGCAAATCATCGAGATACGGTTGCACAATGTGTTTGATGTCATGAAACGCATAAGACATCGCCCTTTGAAAAGTTGCTCCATCGTTCTTAAGCCCAAAAGGTAATTTGCAATAAGCAAATGTCCCCCATGGACAAATGAAAGTCGTTTTTGGTTGATCGGCAGGTAGAATATTGATTTGATTGTAACTGGAAAAACCGTCCATAAAGGAAAATATTTCACTGCCGGCACAATCATCAATGATTTGATCGATATAAGGCGTTGGGTAGTTGTCCTTTGGACAAGCTCGATTAATATCCCTATAGTCGATGCATATTCTTATTGTTCCTTGTTTTTTGTTAACCGGAACAATATTCGATACCCAATCCGTTAACGGGATCGGATAAATGAAACCCGCTTTCAACAGCTTTTCAACTTCTGCTTTAATGGCAGCAACTTTTTGTGGGTGAATCTGACGCAAACGTTGCCGGACGGGTTTTGCATCCGGGTAAGTCTTGATCTCATGAACAACAATGGCGGGATCAATTCCTGGCATTTCCTCATATGACCAGGCAAACACGTCGCGAAATTCTTGAAATAGGGCCTTGTATGTCTGAATTTCGTCATCTGTACACGAGGCACCTATATGAATGTTTTCAACAATTCTGGGCTTTACTGAAATGTCAATGGGAAGAGTTCGAGAGATATTTCCCAAATTCAACTCTGAATCAGGATGTTTCATGGGATTCTGAGCCTCTTTGACATATTCAGGTGTAAAAACTGACGAGAAATCATTTTCAAAACGATCAACCTCAGGTAAAAACGAAGATCTATGATGAATATCGTCCCATGGTAAGTCATCTATACACAGGATTTCGCGAAGTTGCTCGTCAGATGACACAACTTCGAGAAACACTATTAATTCCGAGGTTGATGTGAAAAGTGATTCCTCACGGACCACATTCATTTGGTCAACTTTGGTTGAACACGGGTCGGTAAAAGACTGCACGGCTTCATAGGCAATTTCATATGGACTCAACGGCATAGAATTACCAAACGAGTCTATTTCAGATTCAGAAGGAACGATCCAGGGATCGTCGTAATAAATAGTGTCTGATGTAATCATATGAATGGTTGCAAATGAAGATGATGCGTTGAGTGGAGGAAAAGGAAAAGCTCCCAGTAAACCGGCATCTTTAACTAATCCTACACCAACATCCTTATATGGGATAGTCATTTTACCGACATGTTGGATACTCTTTGAAGAGGTTGGGTCGGATGAAAAGTAAGTCAGCTGGTCTATTGTTACGATCTTTCCATTATGTGGAAACTTTATTACTCGGAAGACCGATGAAACGACAGCTGTCATAGCATAAGTCCAACTTCGACCCAAGAGAAGGTTGTAGTCTAGAGGGGCATCAACCACCTCCACATCTAGACTAACGGTTTTTCCTTCAACCCCTGTAAGCAAATCCTTTAGAATGCCAAAAGGACGAAACCCACGGCCATCAAAGGCCTTAAGAATTGTCGGGGATTGATTTAGTGAAGGAGAACCAAGCGATCTCCAACACTACATCGACATAATACACGTGGAAGCTCCCTCATCAATTATAGTCCGATGAATAGGCATGTTTTTGACTATCGCTGGGATCTGGAAAGCCATTTGATGAGGCAAACGCGGTGTACTATTTTCTAGATCAAAGATTATTAGGTTCGGGTCCTGAACATCAATAGCTCCTATAGCCGACAAAAGTAATTTGTGTTGTGCTAGGAATGATTGCAGCACTTCCAAAGCCGACATCGCTGAGGGTGAAACAGCTAAGTCCTCAACAATGTTGTAATTCTGGGCCGCTCTCACATGTGGATTGAAAGCAGACCTTCGAAGTACACCCTTGGCGGGCGGTTTGATTACTAAGTCTGGGTTAGGTTTCTCGATCTGTAGTGGATCGGAACTGGGAGCTGAGGTTGATGGATTAGAATGAGAAGATTCTGCTTCTTTCAATCCATCAACAGGACTTTTACTACCATAATCTTGCGATCGAGTCGCAATCCTTACATGAGACATCATCAAAATGGGTTCTTCAGTGGCACTCGAGGAAGAACCTATCATTTTTCTATCTTTCAGAAATGGATCCTTCAAGACAGCAGGAATTTGGGAACCCTTGACGATTTTTGCAACCTCTGCTTGATGAGGGCAGTCTCTTGTAAAGTGTTCTTCTTCACAAATAAGACATGGATAACGAGGCTTGCGCTTTTCGTCATTGGATTCCGCCTTTTCAGTTTCTCCTTTGGAGTTTTGTCTGCTTTATTTTTCTTCTTGCCTTTCTTCTTCCCACCGAATTTTGATTTAGCTGTAGATGACTCTACAGCGTGAATGTCGGCGGAAAGTTCAGCAGAAGAATCTCCTATCGGGGAGTCTGGTAAGGTTATAATAGGAGAAGAATTCTTTGAGGATTTCTTCTTGCTTTTAGTGTTCACCGTACCAATCATGCCATCAGCAGCATGAGATCCCGAAGGAGCAGCAGCGATTTGATTTGACTTTGGAAGATCTGGGATCTTTTCGTGTAACGTACCTGACTGAGTGTAAACTAAGTCAAGGTACTGCGCTTGAGCAATCACTTGCTCCTCAGTAACTACTCCGGCCTTAGCTACGTCTTCAGTAATCTTCGGTAACAATGATTTAACAAACCATTCAGCTAAGATTTGGTCCGGGATAAAAACTTTCACTAATCGCCTTCGACGTCTCCATTCATGAATATGATCGGAAATATAAGTGGACGTCGATTGTTTTAATGAAGTTAGTAACTCCGTGCCATTATCATATCTGACCAGCAACTAAAAATGAGTTAGGAACGAGGTAGCTAACTGGCTAAAATTATAAAAAGAGGCTCGTGGTAACTCAATGTACCACTTGGCCGCGAGACCAATGAGAGTGCGCTGGAAGAGACGTAAACGGATCAAATCATCCGAGATGGAATTTGAGGCACACCAGAGGTGGTAAGTCATCACATGATTCGACGAGTCCTCTCCAGACTTACCCTCGAACTTGGGAATGTCACTGGGCAACTTATTCAGCATTGGCGGCCAAAACGGAAGATAATTGATTGGATCATTTGTTAGGTGCGACAAGTCTGGTAAATCCAAAGTTGTGATAAACGACAGCTGCCGATTAGGATCCCTAAAACTCTGGGTCACAATACCAGCCCCAGGAGGAGGATATCCAGGATAACTAGGAATAGGAATCGCATTCGGGATATTGTATCCTCCTGGGAAACCAGGATTAACCGGACCATACTGGGGTTGTTGTGGTTGTTGATATGATATGGTTGATACTGGTGAACTGGCTGTTGGACAGCAGGACCGAATTGGTACTGTCCCTGGTACGATTGATAAGTGAATTGTGGTTGACTTGTGACAACCATACTTAAACCAGGTTGTCCTACAGGCATCTGAACCGTAGTTTGAATCGTGGATCCAGACGATGGTAAAGATGTCTGAGGAGTAGTTACAGGGACAGTAGAAATCAGAGCTGTTGATACTCCAGAAGTAAGTGTGGTTGATGGAACAGATGTTGCGGTAGTTGCAGTAGTCGTTTGAGATGGAGTACGAGGCGAAATAGGCCCAGACTGAGAAACTACCGAAGGTACAGAAGTTTGAATATTAGACTGGACTGGTTGCTGGGGTGGACCAGAAACTAAGGGTTGTCCAGTTTGAGATGACAATTGTACACTTGGCTGCAACACCTGTTGAACTTGTGATGGATCCCACACTATATTTATTCCGGGGTATTGACCCATAACAGGTTGAGGATATTGAGATCCATAACCAGGTTGAGGGTAGGATTGATAATTGAAAGGCACATTTCCTGTACCTTGAACATAAGATTGACCTTGAGGTGGTTGGAAACCTTGACTCGAGTACTGACCTTGGGGCAGATACCCTTGAGTCATGTACTGATACTGGGGTTGACCTTGAAGTGTAAATTGATACTAGGGTTGACCTTGGGGTACATATTGAGTCTGGGGTTGACCTTGAGGAATGTATTGTACCATAGGCACGTACTGTCCTTGAGGTTGCCCCCTAGATGCAAATTGTGTACCTTGAGGTTGCCCCCCAGGCGTTAATTGAGGCTGCCCCCCAGGCGGTAACTGGCCACCTTGAGGTTGAGAAGTGGGAATAGAACTTGACATCATAAGAATGTCTTCTACGCTCAATGGCTTTGCACCATTGCTTCCAGTGAACATCCTTTGTTCAATGGGTTGAGGAGATGCTCCCGAAAAAGTACCGAACAAAGACTGATACCCAGCAGGAACAGAAGGACCGCCGTACAAAAAAGATTCAAGCGATTGAGTAAACATGGATGACTGACCTGACATATTTACGGGAGTATAAATACCCCCAGGTGGATAAGAAACACGAGGTGGTGAAAAACTCGACACTGAGTTGTCCAAATAATTAGTTAAAGAAAGATACCAAGTAGTACTTCTAGGTGGACTGTAAAAAATAGATTCACGCTCCCGTAGATCAATAGTGGGTTGATTCTCAGGGATAGGAACGCCTATTTCTTCTTCCGGAGCAAGCTCTTCAATAGCTATCAAACTAGAAGGAAGATTTTCGGTGATGACTCTTTCTACCCTAGGTGAATTAGGAGCACTAGAAACTGGAGAGACTAACCCCGATGTTGGAGTAACAGGTTCAGATATCTCAGGTTCTTCGCCTATATCACTAGTAGATGAAAAACTACCGGCAAGCTCGGAAACCGAAACAGCTTCAGGATTATAACCTATTTCTAGACTTTGGTAATCAGGATGAACGACCAATGAAGACTCTCCCTCCTCAGGTGACCCTACTTTACTGCCACTAGGAGTTACAAGGACTTTCAAACCTTCGTAATGGGCCGGGATGTCTTCAGGAGGTTGGCCCCGAAGTCTACGAGACTTCCTCAACAAATCAGCCACGGTTACAACCTCAGGAGACTGGCCCCGAAGTCTACGGGACTGTCTTGGTAATTCAGCCACAGCTAAAAACTTTTAACTACTGCACACGCAAACAAAGTAAAATCTCAAAGTAAACCGCCTAAAGTCTCTAAAGAACCAAACAAATTCGAATCACACGCCTAAAGAATCTAGGGCATCAAACCAAACACAAACAGTAACCTTCCGGACCGAAAACACTAGTTGGTGATGAAATCCAACATCGCTGAATTCAGTTACCGCGGCAACCTGCTTAATGAATACACTGGACCAAGTTCCTCCACTTTAACCGTCTCGAGTGAAGTGAACCCCCCAGAAAATCCAAGTGAGTCTAGCCGACGTCTGCTCCAGGTACAGTGGGATCTTCCCTCCACCGTCACCTTGGGTAGTATCCTAAAGATAATAGTCACTAAGGTTACCAACAGCAACAAATATACCTGGGGGAACACTCTACGACCCGATAGCACGCAAGGGCAGAGTAACAAGCTCAATCCCCTTGCCGGCTCCTTGACAATAATCCAAGGTTTACCGACAAGTGACCCCAGGCTCCTCGACAATGGTTAATCCGAGGTTTACCGTTTGTAGTACGTGCGTATCTGGCATCTTTCCCAATGAAGGAGGATTGATTCCCTCACTGGTTCGGACACAGTCTCGTGCTTCTCCTTTAAGAGGAGCTTTCCCAGAGTACAAATGAAACAATTGGATTTATCCTACCACAAGATAAGCTACTTGTTTGGTTTTACTGTCTTGGAGAGTTAATTACTCTCCTACTCCAAGACACTAGCCTAATCTATATTGGTGTTTCAGAGCCCTAGTAAATAAAAAGTTACTAAGTTTATTTTACTTTAAGCGTTAATTTTTATGGCTTTTCTTTAGGACAAAAGGTAGCGGAGATGAAATTGATGGTGTGTAGACTTGACTCAAATCCACTAAAAAGATGCACCTAGGATGAAGCAAAACAATCTTTCCTTTTTCAATGAATTCCCTAGCTAAGAGAGTTGGAGAATGCAAAATTTATAAAGACAACTTTATTGGCAATGAAAATCAAAGAAACAAGCTCTTTATCTTTTCCAAAGCACACAACACATGACCACTAATTATTTCACGAAAACTTCCTTTCTCTTTTCAAAGACTTCAAACGCTACTAAAACAAACTTTCCTCAAAAGAGATTTTGTATTTTCCTAATTAACAAAGCATACAAGACTACTTAACAAAAACCAATCTTAAGATCTATGATAATCAAATCAATCTAAGATTTATGAAAACGAAAATCAATTTTAAGATCTATGCAAATCTAAGAGAAATTCACCTAAAAGCAAATCTAATGAGGTAAAAGCCTACAAAATATAATTCTAGGATGTTTTACTCGGTTACAATCCAACCAAGGACTAATTCATGCAGAATCATAAACTAGTCAAAAACAAAATAAAACGTTTTTGTTCTTTTTCTTAAGAATGAAATTCACAGCTTAACCAACAAGCCTTCTCGAAATTCTGCAAAGAGACAACACAAAGGTAGGTTTCTCACAAAGGTGGATTTTACGAAAGGTCTGACTTCTAAGAAGACTGAAAAGACCAGGGAGATCCAAGGCTTTTACAACTTCTAAAGCCAAAGTCACTACAAGACCAATGCAGAAATCAACCCTAGGGCTAGAATTTCTATGAACTTCACTAAAACCCTTGACGCTAATAAAACAAGATTAGATGAAAACTTTTGACAGGTGAACAGTGGATCTGGGCAGCAAAATCAAGCTATTAACAAAATCTAAAAGATAAAAAGGAAAAAATTGAAATTTTCTAGGCTTTTGACAGGGGTACGCAGGTAGCCTGTTTGCACAGGTGTGGCCATGCTCTGTGTACACAGCAAAAGTGCGTACAGGTACGCACTGTGCTTAACGCAGAGGGTGCGTACTGCTCTCAAAATCAAGAAAAATAAAAACTAACTTAACCCTAAGCTATTCCACCCAAATTCACAGTCAATCAGTCAAAAACTAGAAAGAAATCAGAGTTTCTCAAATCAAAGTATCAATCAAAAGAGAAGTGAATCAAATCCATGGATTCCCCAGCGGAGTCGCCATTTTGTCATGCGGAAAGAGTCAATTTTGCGGACAAAAACCGACCTCCCTAGCAACCACAGGTCGTCTAGTGACAAACAAAACAATCAAGCACTATCTTTCCCTAAATTTGCATTTAAAATCAAAGCAACCAGGTGTTTAAGGCTTACCTTTAGTCCAACGCTTGTTTGTTGTAGTCCAGCCTCTCTGATCGAGATGAGCTCCTTCTCCTTGAAGCCTGCATTCACTAACAAGCAAACGATTACATAGCACCTGAATAACTCATCTAATAAAACATATTCATCATAAAGACCAAGGAGTATATGAAACAAATTATATAGAACAACTTGTTGAGAAAAATGAACTTAATTGTATTAATTGGAAACAAAAGAAACCATTACAACCACTGCCTTGGTGTTGTGCAGGTCCCTCCCAGGGTCCAGCAAGAGTTCTCCTTTACTTTGATCAGCTCACCCACTTCCAAATGAAGCTAGGAAAGGATTGGAATCTCTCCTCTCAAGCTCTATAAGGGAGTCCTAATTTCAGCAGCATCTACCCTTAGGAATGTTCAGCTTTCAACCTCCCCTCCCTCTGGCCCAATGCCTGTATTTATAGTGCTTTGGAGGAAGTTAATCAGGTCCACCATGAATGGGATAAGCCCCTCTTTCAATGGGATAGCTCCCCTCTTCATGGGATAAGCTCCTCTTTCATTGGGATGCATGAACCATCTGGAGGTGCTCAATCCACGTCAAACCATCTTCTAGAATGCTCTAGAATCGACCACAAGTAACTTTTTTGAAGTGAAACTTGCGCCTTTTGACCTTTACAGGAGTACGCACCCACCCCTTTACAGACAGAGCATACAAGTACGCAGGTTTTAGGAACTTGAGGTGCGTACACACAGGTAAGGCTAAGAGAAACTGCGTAACCAGAGTTATATTGACTTTTAAGGACTTTCTCTCTCTCTCTTGGAGTTTGACATGAGGAGCAGAGGTATAAGACTTGCCAAGGAGGACAGTATGACTATTGACGGAGCCATACCGACTGCAAATAGTCATGGTGACAAATTTTAGTGTAACACTTCATAAAGGTCATCTTCATCTAAATCATCCAAGAAATCATCATTTTCAAAAGCCATTAGAAGTCTATATTCATTACTATTTTCATCTTCATCACTTTTTGATAAACCATCGCTATCTTCATGAGTATAGTAGCTCTTCTTACTTACACTTTGTTTTCTATTCCATTTTCCTGATTCCTTACCTTTATCAAGCTTATCTTTATGAGGACATTTGGCAACATAATGACTTACTCTTCCACAAGCAAAACATTTGAAAGGTAGTTTACCTTTGAATCTCCCGGAACCCCGTTGAAGGTTCTTAACAAAGTTTGCTTCTTCCTCTCCTTCTGAAACTTGTCTTGATTCATTGAGTTCTTCTCTTCTTGAAGCTTTGAATGTGGCTTCTCTCATATCTGATGGACCTCCTTTTCTCATTTCGAAAGTAGTTAAGATTCTGTGCAGTTGTGTCATAGTAATAGTCTGAAGATCCTGCTTTTCTTCTATGTCAGATACTTTTGATTCAAACTTAGTAGATAAGGATCTTAAAACCTTTTCAACTAAAGTAACTTCTTTTATCTCTTCACCCAAGTTATTCATGAAATTAACAATCTCATCTATACATAAGAAGTAACTAGCGATACTTTCATCATTGTGCATTTTGAAAGTTTCATATTGAATTATGAGAGATTGCAGTTTTGCATGTTTTACCTGATTGTCTCCTTCATAGCTTAGAACAATCTTGTCCCATATTTCTTTGGCAGTTTTGAGCTGCATAACTTTGACAAATTCTGATTGTGATAGACTCCCCAATAATGTATTGACAGCCTTGGCATTGGTTTCATATTGCTTTTTACTTGCCGTATCTGTAGGAATTGCTGATGGAAATGTATATCCTCCTTCCACGATTTCCTAGACATCTGTTCCAAGAGATTGAAGATAGGATGTGGTTCTTACCTTCCAATAAACAAAGTTGCTCCCATCAAATATTGGTGGTCTAATGGATCCCTCTCTTTCGTAGTTACTCATGATGATAGATCTTCCTTCAAGCGATCAAGCTTCTTCCGAAGGACCTGCTCTGATACTAATTGTTGGAAATAATACTGGGGGGGGGGGGGAATCAGTATTATCAAGTCAATAATATTTCATTTCCATAATCAGATTCATATACGCTACTTCAGTTAATGGAACTTGTGTGTATACGCAACTGTAGTTAAGGCAACTAGCGTATATCCTGCAAACTTATGATTCAGCTAATTTATCATATGTTGATCTTTAATCATTGCATCAGAACCATATAAACAGTAACCAGGTGTAGTAAAACAAAATAGACACACACACATGAACACAAGATATGAGGTGGAAACCCAATGTGGGTGAAAACCACCTACTGCAATCGTCTCTATCTTATTTTTAATAAGAAACTTATTTTTACAATTTTTGTACTGGTGCAGTCTTATACCAGTACACAGATTTCTACCTGCAGAAGGCTACAACCTTCTCTCGTTCTCCAACTTCTCCTGGAAGGGAGCTACAACCCCCTAGCTCTTGTACTAGCTGATATGTTTACTAGTACGTAGGTATCAGCCTACAGAAGGCTACAACCTTCTCTTTTCTTCCAGAGACCACGTTTCATAAATTTTCAAACTGGATCCATCAATAACATTATTCAAACATCAAATACATTTGCATCAATCAATATCCTTTGCACCAACCACAACTAAATCAATCAATCACTTTTCAGAATGTTGTAACCAGAAACAGTAACAAGAACCCAAAACACTGTAACAGCAACCAGAAGTAGCTAAAGCATATTTTATGAGGTATACGCTACTTCAATGTGTCGAACCTGTGTGCATACGCACTTTTCTCAAGGCGAACCTGCGTACAGATCTGCAAATCAATTTTAAGATGTATACGTTGTTTTGATATGCAGAACCAACGTGTATACGTGCCTTTTCTAAGGTGAACCTACGTACAGATCTATAAATGATGATTTAATGTTTACAACAATTCCAGACTTCAAGTATACCCAGATCTTCATATTTATAGTCTACATCATGCGCCAATTATTCAGATAAAAGATCAAAACACAAAAAGATAATTCACTTCAAGCTTTAAGATCTTGACCCATCATTATATCTTATCCTTCCTCAAGCGCTAAGGTTCATCCTTGATTCAGATCTAGCTGTGCACCATAACCCAATAACCTGTATTCTAGATCTTGCTCTTCATTAGATATTCAATACATGAGTGTCTTTGCCTAATGATCTTCTCCTCCTTTTATAGTCTTAGGCCTTACTCAATACCATGGACCAAAACCACTTAGAACCAATACCTTGGACCAAATACCTAGGGTCAACACTTCGAACAGGATACCTTGGACCAATACCATGGACCAAATACCACGGACCAAAACTACGTTTTCCAACATGTACGCACCTTTCCTTCCGAGAAAGTGCGTGTGTACGCTAGACGTGCCTTTTGGTCTGCGAACCCACGGGTACACGTGGCTTGGTCAATGAGGAACCTGTGTATACCTCTCTTTCTTCATTCTAAGAGTCTGAACTGTGATCTGTCATCTGAGTGAGTTGCCATCAAGGATAACACCTGTGTCATAGTGCCAAATCTGTGTCATAATGCCAACACTATTGTCTACTTATGTGTTCATATATCATGATGATGTTATTGATTTTTTTTATAAGTGAAGCAAATGTCTATCTAAAACATCATTTGCTAATGCATCTATTAATGTGTTCAAATTTCATGGAATGTGTTGATATGTGATATAATCAAAACTTCTTTCCAGTAATCGAATACGCAGATACATGCGCAAAATTTGTGGATTTCTTACTGATTAATGATATTTAATTGTAGCACAGCGAGTTGTGAATCTAGCTTAACAACCAAATTTCTAATTCTGAGAGAAACTGCTTCTGATAACAGTTTAATAACTGCATTGTACTCAGAAATATTATTAGTTGTTCGTCCAAGCAAATACCTTGTAAATTGATCAACTCGCCATCAGGGGCGAAGAGTGCCCAAGTTGTGTAGGATAAGTTCCATGTGCTATGACAAGCACCATCAACAAAACCATCATAATGGTTTGACAACATTTGTGAACCGAGTGGAACACAAGGTAAGTAGAGGAAACATGTTTGCAAAGCAAACAATCACACCAAAAAATAAAAAATGCACACCAATGAATTCACACACTAATATACAAAAGTAATTACACGGAACTCACGCATAATACTTTTTCAGATAAATCTTGTTGTGGGGCTGTGATAATGCATTACCTTCATAGTCAATTAGCTCATAGGTGCCTTTTTGGAAGACACGTTTAACGATGTATGGCCCATGCCACATAGGTTTGAACTTCGCAGCTCCAAACTTATTGTTGGCTTGGTCATACAACAAGACTAAGTCACCTTCAACGAAAACTCGTGGAGAAATAGTTTGATCATAATGAGATTTAACTCGTTTTTCTGTGCTTCGATCACCATTGTAGCAATATGATAGGCCTCATCAAGCTTGTCGAGATAAAGTAACTTCTCCTCTTCAGGTGAGGTATCGGGGAGTAGCTTGATAGCTAGTTTTAATGAAGGAATCTCACACTTGATCGGGAGTGTCGCCTCTAAACCATATACCAACTGGAATGGAGTGAAACCAATGGCTTTCTTAGCCAAGGTTCGGTAAGCCCAAAAAGCTGAGAAAAGCATGAGATTCCAATCCTTTTATACTTCCCAATGGTATGTTGAAGCATAATAATTAAGACTTTATTAATCGCTTCAACTTGGACATTGGCCTGTGGGTAGTAAGGAGTTGAGCTATCATGACGAAGACCTAACTGAGCAGTAAGCTCTTCCATCATGTACTGACGAAAATGTGATCCATGATCAGTGAAAATGGCTTGAGGGATGCCAAAATGGGCTATGACATGGTTGAAGAGGAAATGAGCAACATTTGTACCGTCAACATTATATCTGGGCATTGCCTCGGCCCATTTAGTAAAATAGTCATCGACGATGATGATATAGCCATTCCCCCCATTCGATCGAGGGTTATGTTATCACTTGGAATTTTCTCAAGGTTAAAGAAAGAAATTTCCAAGGTAACCACAAACCAACTTTTAGACTTAGGTGCTAGCCCACCTAAGTCTAGAGAGGGCTCTCTCTTTATGATTTAGCTATGTTTGAAAGGATTTTAGGCTAGTATGAATGTTCAATGAGGTTGTTTTGTTTGAGAGTGGTGGGGTTCTGAAACAAATGGGCAAACTAGGCTTTTAGGCCATTGGGCTATGGAGTCAAATAGGGATATTTCACTAGAATAAGTCAAATTGCTGAGGTAGGATTTCAACAGGCAGGATAACAGAGTAAAAACAAACTTTGAGGATTGAATGGGTGATAGCTCTGATCAAAACTAGAGGGAAATCAAGAATACTCAAGTTAGGATCAAAAATAGGAAGGGAAGATAGGTCAACTAGCAGATGGCAATTAAGAATCCCATACTAGGGACCTATTAGAGAAAAACTACAGGGATAGAAGAGCAGTTAAGAATTCCTTTATCAATATAGTTTGGAAGAAAACATGGAAATAGTAAAATGTTGATAGCAGCGAGCAATAAATCTAGTTCTGATATACTTTGACTATTTTACCATTTAGATTTAAGATGCATGAAACATTGAAACATATAGAAAACACATAAAATCACAAGGATAGAATACTTATTTGCAATTATACTGCACGAGAATCTAATGAAATGTCCTCAACTTTCATTCCTTTTCCAGCAAAAATCCAACTTTGAGTACAAAAGCTTTTTCAGCTTGATAGCATAGATTTACAGAGATGTTATAGAATCCACCCAAAATACTTCAAATGGAGAAGTATTTATACTAATTCTAAACTGAAATATCTTGAAAAAATATCAAGATTGATTTCACAAATATCTTCAACTGTTTTACATTAATAGAACTTAAATAAAGGACATTCAAAACTAATGAATCTATTTGGCACTATGTTTATGGATTTATGGTGACAAAGAAGAGAAATTCAAATTTCATAGCAACTCTTAAGTGATGATGAGGCTGCCTAGTCACTAACTGCACCCTTCCTTTGTGCATTTTGCCCCAGAAATTATGCAAACTTAGCGTCCAATTATACGCTTGTATATCTCAATCCAAGAAAGATATGTAAAAAGTGAAAGAGGTTATTGTAGGTAGGAATTTTTTTGAGATAAACCTCTCTCAGTTTCCCAAAATTCATCTCCAGATGTTCACAACATGCTCTGAAAAAAGATATCAAAAACAGGACTTTGCACAAACTAAAAAATAGGCTATGAAGACATGCACTTATCTCCCTTTTGGTAATACCTATGAAAAAAGTGAGATAGATTTTTGTATATTGGCCTGTTAGGAACAAAAACATCTTATAGTTTCTTGAAATACTTCTTTGATTAGCCACAATAGTTTCTGCAAAACTATGACTTAAACAGGAAATTTCTGAAGAATGTACCATTTCTGCTATGATTTCATCTTTTAACCTTAAATTTATTTTCACTGTTTTTCACTTTTACTTTGGATAAAATTCATTGTTGCTGGTGAAAGTATTTTCATCTCTGTTTAACCCTTATTGTCTCCAAGTTTACTTTTACTGTTTTACTTTTACTGCTTACTTTTATTGCTTTGTTTTTTCATATGTCTTTACTTTGACATGAATTTGTATGCTCTATAACTATCTTCCCTGCTGTCTATCTTCATGCTAGCTGATTTACTTGATTTGGTCTTCAATCTGATACTCTTTAATCCTGATACATTTTGACTATTCTTTACTATGTCCTTTTACCTTCACTATATGTTTTAGGTTTTTTACTGTCTATTTCAACAGTAAATCATTTAATTCCATGTTTCCTCTGTTTGTATTTTAATTGTATGTTTTATTTTCCATCTCTGTTTGAATAGATTTGATAACAATCTCGGAGTAAACAGGTCTTATGACTAGTATTAAGACTGTTTATCCAAGGCTGTGGTCTTTTGATCACCTGTAAAACAAAACAAATTATTAGGAAAACATTGGGTTGATAGGGAGGGTCATTAATGGATTTATCGAGCTTTATAGATCTATGAAGTGAGTCCAAAATGATTTTGGGAAGTAAACCATGCTTGAATTGGTTAGCAGAGGCTTCAGGTGGAGCAGAAGGGTTTCATAAGTTTATACAGTAGAATGGGCGAAGGGCGAGAAAACATGGATTCTTGGGGTTTTGAACTTTAACGGGCAAACTTTCAAAATATGGCGCAAACTGAATAATAGATGGTTTGTCGCCTAGCAGGCGCGTGGTAAGTGGTTTGTATCGCACTTCTTTTAGGAGGTTGGTGGTTTTGGCAAAGGGTTGCGCGATGCCACAAATTGGATGACACGTAGCATCGATGAAAATTCAAAATCGCTCGCATCGCATGGTTAATGTTCGAACAAAAGGCCTGCGCGATATGGGCGAAAGCCGTTGGATGAGGGAAGGCTGATCGGACAGTAGTCGACAGCGGAAAGTGTTGGGGAGTTAAATCGAGGGGCCCGACCATAATTGAAATGACTTTAATTATATTGGGGATGATATGATTGGCGGGGAGGCTATTAATTAATCCAGGTGATTAATTAATTCCTTTTAACCTTTCGGGGTTTTGGCTCTTAATTAATCACAGTTTGATTAACTAATCCAACTTAATTAACTTTATTTATGGCTTACTTTCCAAACCATTGGGACGGGATATTTATTTATTTTGGGACTTTTATTAATAATACGAGAAAGGGTAATTTGTTTCGGGAGTTACATAAATAATAAAAATTAAAAGTTAATATGACCATGGAAAAAAAAATGCGCTAAGTAAATGTTTCCGAAAATACATTCATCATCCAACATTATGACTTAGGCTAAAATGTGTTTGGGGGGGTTTATAAAGAACCATTTATTTTTCCTAAGTAAAAGAGTGATTTTACCTTAGGAAAAGGATTTGAAGGGGATGAATGAATTATGAAAGAGGGTGAATTTTGATGATGGGGTTTTAGCACTTAGGCCTCACAAGTTATTGGGCCGAGGGTCCGGTCCCTCCAGAAGTCAGAGAAATTCTATGAGCCCCTTTCACTTTCAGGTTGTTGGTGCTTTAGTACTTAAGGTAAATTAGTAAAATTTAGGGAAAAATGAGTGAGGAGGTTAATTAGTTGACTTTATGTAACTGCTCAATTATCATCCATACTTTAAGTGCTTTTGATGATAAGAGTATATGACTTGATAATCTGGATAATCACTCATCATACATAATTTTGCAACCAATCATCTACTTACCAACCTACACATCCTACCATTTTTTCTTCTTTTATTAGGGTGCACTTAAACTAGCAAACCCTTATCAAACTTTCTTTTCTTTTGCATATAGCAATCTATCTAAGTCTATCCTTATTACATCCAAGGGCTCAGATTAAACTGTTGAGCTCCTTTTATTCACTCTACCTATCTACTTATCTGCCAAGATTAAACAGTTTGGTCAGATTTTATTCTCTATTATTAAGCATGAAATTCAAAACATGAAATAGTCAAGTTTACACTGTTTGACCATCCATGGATTGTGGCAAAGGTAACAAGCTGCACACAATCATTATTATGCAGAAAAGTAAATAGTAGTGGCATTTGGTCTTGCACACTTTCATGGTCTTTTTGTTTTTGGGGTTCATATTCTTTCATTTTTTTGACCTTCTCTTATTCTTTTTGTCCTTTGATTTTTCTTTTAGGACATACCCTCTTTACATTTTTTAATTTTTATAATATGGAAAACATTTGCAGAAAGCAAAGGTATGTACATATTACAGAGTTAAAATCAGCCAATCATAAATTATGACACCTATTGGTATAGGAACCTAACAGGTTACATGTCATGAAATCTATTCCCCATTTAGAAAATGGGCCAATGGTAACAATTGAGTGTAAGGGTGCAGGCAAGGTACATTGTTTGCAGTTATAAATTGACATTCATGGCACTTTTGAATTGCAAAAATGCAATATTTGAAGATAGAAGGCTAAACATAACCGACACGAAGGATATTCTGAGCAGTGGCATAGCTTGACATGTGACCACCACATGCCCTGTAGTGGCAGTCATTCAAGACTCATTCAACCTCTTCAAGTGTTAGACATCTGTGAAAAATAGAATCAACACCGACTCAGTACAATGTATCATTAATAATATGATAAGGTTGAGACTGATGCCGAATGCGGCATTGGTATGATTGAAACAACTCAAATTGGAAAGTTTGGGTCTGAATATAAACAATGATATCTCCATACCACGGGTCGAGAGTGTTGATGAGAATAAAGTTTCATAGGGAATCTACTCAGTAAAATCAGTGGAGGTGTTTGCAGAAGGAAGGGCACAGATCAATTCGGCCAAAACTAGTGACTTCTTTGATTTGGTGGCAGTAAATTCCAAATCAAACTCTTGCAAGATAACAATCCATTTAGAGTATTTTCCACCAAGAAATTGATGAGTCAAAATGTAAGTCATGGGTTACAATCAGAAATCATTATGGTCTTCCATAGAAGAACATAATGGCGAAATCATTGAACATCGTGGACTGCTGCCAAGGCAAGTTTCTCGACATGAGCATATCGAGTTTCTGTGTCAATAAGATTTCGACTCAAATAATAAACCACATGTTCATTTCCATCGTCATCATCTTGGACCAGCACCATAGCAATGGTACTGTCAGCTGCGGCCAAGTACAAGAAATAATCGCGGTGGTAGTCAGGGGGATGCAATAAAGGAGCAATGATGAGTGTTTGCTTTAGAGCATCGAAATATTTTTGGGAAATTTCATCCCAAATGAATGGGATCCCATTCTTAAGAAAGCAAGTAAATCCCTTGGAAATCTCAGCGTAATTAGGGACAAAGCGACAAAGAAAATTGGCCTTCCCTTGCAAACTCTGCAATTGGTGCAACGATGAAGGAGGGGGTAAATTTACAATAGCCTCAACTTTCAGAGGATATATTCAGATACCTTCTTTAAACACAAAAAAACCAAAGAGCCGACCATATTCGACGCAGAAGACACATTTATGTGGATTGAGACGAATATTATAGTGTCGACAACAGAGATAAATCACTCGAAGGTGGTCCGGATGGTCACGACACTTAGCATAATGAGCTTGTAAGTCGCCTAAATAAGGTTGAAAAATGTGTTTAATATCATGAAAGGCATATGACATTTCTCTCTGAAAGGTCGCACCAGCTTTTTTGAGACCAAAAGGGATCTTTTTATAAGTGAAACTCCCCCATGGACAAATGAAAGCAGTCTTGTGTTGATCAGCAGGCACGATGTTAATCTGGTTATAACCAAAAAAACCATCCATAAAAGAGAAGATATCATTCCTAGCACACTCATCGATGATCTGATCAATAAAGGGAGTGGGATAGTTGTCCTTTAGGCATGCACGATTGATATCGCAGTAATCAACACAAACTCGGATTGTTCCCTGCTTTTTAGTAACAGGTACGATATTAGAAACCCAATTTGTCAATGGGATAGGGTAAATAAAGCTAGCCTTTAGAAGTTTTTCAACTTCTCCCTTAATAGCAACGACCTTTCTGGGATGCACTAGAAGGAGCCGTTGACGAACAGGCTTCGCATTAGGATACGTCGATGTTTTGTGCACCACTATAGATAGATCAATACTAGGAATTTCTTCATACGACCAAGCGAAGACATCGCAAAATTCTTTAAAAAGGTTAGTGTAAACCCTGATCTCTTCGGGAGAACAGGAAACCCCAATGTGAATGTTCTCGACAATTCCAGGTTTAATGGAAATGTCGATGGGCATGGTTGCAGTAATATTTCCCATATTATCTTCAGACAAAACTTCGTGCACCAAAACAAGTGTTTGAAGTGGATGCGTCGGGTTATGAGAAAGAAAATCCTCAAGACACAAAGAAACCACACTAAGACTTGGAAGAAATGAGGAACGAGGATGGGCATCATTCCAAGGAGTTTTGTCAAGAGACATAACCTCAAAAATACTCTCATCGATGGGGAATATATCATTCAAGGGATCTAGAGAATCCCAAGAACCAAACCAAGGAGATTGCAAATACGTATCCAGGTGCATACAAATAATAATATGACTTAGCAATATAGCATGACCAAAAGAATCAACTGGATCTGGAGTAGGGATGATCCACTAATCATTGGAGATAGAGATCATGTTGATTGAGGCGAAATGCGGAGGTGGGAGAGAAAAAGTTCCCATTAAAGAAGAATCTTTGAAAAGACCTGCTCCCATGATCTCATATGGAATATTGGTATTTCCCACATATGGGACGTTGCCATTTGAAGAATCGTAAGAGAAAAAGGATAATTGATCGATGGTGACAATTTTCCCCTCATGAGGAAAAAGGAGCACCCAAAACAAAGAGGACACCACACAAAACATGGCATGGGTCCAACTTCACCCAAGTAGAAGGTTGTAATTTAGATTTGTATTGACAACTTCTACTTCTAACTCGACAATCTTCCCTTCCAAGGTGATAGGAAATCTTGTGAGAATACCATAAGGACGGGAGCCTCTTCCATCAAAGGCTTCTAAGGTGTTCAGGGTCTGGTTGAGAGGTGGAGAGCCGGTGTATTTCCAACATGAAACAAACATGATGTAGGTGGCATCACCTTCATCAATGACAATCCAGTGACTCGCCTTTCCTTTTATAATGACTTGAATAAAAAATGCAATTTGATGAGGAAGATGAGGAACATGGTTTTCTAGATCGAAAGTAATCAAATTTGAATTGGCAGGATCGATGCCTCCTATAGCAGATAATATTGATTTCTGCTACGTTGGACAAGTTTGGAGAACTTCCAAGGCAGACATTGCCGAGGGTGCTTGAGCTAAATCTTTGACAATATTGTAATGTTGAGCAACTCTAGCATTTAGATTATAGGATGAATTCTGAAGCACACCTTTAGGAGGCAATCGGATGACAGATTCATTATTAGGTCTTTCAATATGAAGAGGACTAGAACTAGGTGGAGCAGAAGTAGAAGGTATATTAGTGACTTCCTTTTCCACTGTCTTCTTTTGAGGAGTTTGATAATCTTTCGACTGGGTGGCAACAGAGATAGGAAATGTACCCATCATGTAAACCTGAGAACCTGAAGAGGCAGAGGATTGTGGTTGGTCTACCAACTGTGTCTGATGTGACATAAATGTCTCTTTCAGTACAGTTAGGGTCCCTTTCAATAAATAATTAACTTCCACACGACGGGGACAATCCTTGGTGTAATGATATTCCTAAAAAATGAGGCAAGGATATTTCAGATTACGTTTGGAGGCATCATCAACAGATGGCTTAGGAGGATCTTGTTTCGGGGTATCATGTTTTTCTTTACCTGTACCCTTTTTCTTACCTTACGAGGCTTTTTCTACCATGGTAGACTGGATGGCATTAACCTCAAAGGTTTTACCAGGATTCGATGGGGTTTTCGAAGGAGGATTAGAACCAGTATTCGTAATAGATTTTTGCTTCGAAGAAGCTTTAATGGAAGTTTGAGATACTGTTCCAATGATATCTAGAGACTTCAAAGATGCTGGATCCAAAGATGGCCTTTGAGCATCAGGAAAAATTTCATATAGCGTGCCAGATTTGGAATAAACCAAATCCAAATACTGGGCATGAGCAATGGCTTGATCTTCAGTAACACAACCTCCCATTGCTATATCTATAGCAATTTTGTTTACGAAAGACTTGGTGAACCATTCGGTCAATAACTCATCAGGGATTTCAAACTTGATGAGGCAACACCGGCATCTCCATTCATGGATGTGATCAGAGATATGGGTCGCGGTATCTTGTTTCAAAGATGTGAGCAAGTGGGTACCAATTTCATAACGAACTGGTAACTGGAAGTGGGTGAGGAAGGCCATGGCCAAAGAGTTTAAGTCTACATAGGTACCTCGAGGCAACTCGATGTACCACTTTGTTGCAGCACCTGTCAAGGTTCGCTGAAAGAGGCAGAGACGAATAGAATCGTCAACGTAGGAATTGGAAGAACACCATAAGTGATATGTCATCACATGGGCCTAAGGGTCTTCTTTAGCTTTTCCTTCGAATTTGGGGCAATCGCTTAGAATCTTAGTGGGAACTGGAGACCAATAAGGTGAATGAAGTATCATATCATTAGTAAGCCTTGAGACATTGGGCAGTTCCAACGTTGCTAGAAACAACAATTGCATGTTAAAAGGAATATAAGGCCTTTGATAAGGCCCAGTCTGCAGGTTCAAACCTTGTTGGTAAGGGTTCTACCCCCAAAGTGGAGGATTTTGACCATAAGGGGCTTTATTTTTCCCCCACTGAGGGATACCTTGACCATAAGGTGGATTCTACCCAGGGTAGGGTTGATATTAACCTACCATAGGCCATTGATAACCATAAGGCGAATAAACGTTGTGCACAGAATATGGATTGTAAGGTTGCTGCAACTGCTGACCCTGGTAATAAAGCTGTTGGCCCTGCTGCTGCAGGGGTTGGCCTTGTGTCTGCAAGGTTTGAACTTGTTGATATAAAGGTTGAGTTTATTGTTGTAAGGGTTGACCTTGTTGCTGCAAAGGTTGACCTTGCGGATACAAGGGTTGATTGGGTTGTTGGCCAAATTGCATTTGTTGTTTCCAAGGCTGTTGAAACTATTGCAAAGGTTGCCACTACTGCTGCAAAGGTTACCCTTGCTGCTATAAAGGTTGTTGAACAGTTCATTGAGGAAATCCATGCTGGTATTGATAAGTTCCAATTGGGATTTTACCATATGCACCGAGAATAGGATTTTGACTAGGTTGTACATGAGGACCTACTTGCGAAATATAAGGTGGATTTTGCAGTGCTTTTGAACCATATGGAACATAAGACTATTGGAGAGGTATCTGGGCCGTATAAGGTTGTTGGTACTGGACATTACTAGCTCCAGTTGGACTAGATGATTCATCAGGATTAGGAATACCACTAATAGGTTGATTCACTCCAATCGTGTGAGGTTATGATCCACTCACATGGGTTCCACTTGAGACAAAAGGGATATTTGGAATTCCCCCCCCCCCCATGTTGGGAATCAGGCAGTGCAACATTTTGTCCACTTGATGGGAGAATTGAGGAACTTACAGATGTATAAAATGAAAGTGTTGGTTGCACCGAAATGGAATGTTGAAACGAAGGTAATGGTTGTGATGGAATCATAGGTTGAATCCAAACTTAAGTAACGATAGGGATATGAGAGGTCACGTTAGGAATAAACGGACCAGAAATAGGCATAGCATTTGATGACTAAATTGGATTTTGGTATAATGAAGAAGCACTGGGAATTCCTGAAACTATTTGAGCCAAGGTTGTATAACCATGTCGAAGCATAGGCCCACTGTTTTTAAGAGGCGGTTAAGATGGAACTCTTCCTACATAAGGAAAGCCTTCCAGAGGAAAGTTGTATTCAAAATCATTATTAACACTAGGAGTGTGGGTGGAGGAGACTTCAGGAGGACCACGAGGAGAGGTTGGAATCTCACCTACTGAAGCCATAGGTGGAAGCAATTGGCGAGGAGGAATCCGAGACAGACGAGGATATAACTCCAAAGTAACACGAGGTTGATCGTATGGACTATAAGGATGTTGAGGAGATATCAAAAATGGATCAAAAATAGGATTCATAGGGTACACAACAAACCTTTGTGGACTCTCAAGGCTTCCTGGATCAGACTCCAAAGACGATGATGAGTCTCGAGGTGGAGGACGAGAAGCAAGGGGTTGGATACTTGGGACAATTCCAAGTTCAAAGCCTTGATCTTCAAGTGACTGTGAAAGTTCAGGATGAACTCCTTGTTAAGGCCCTTCAATATTAGACAATAAAGGGGAACTGTGAGGTGAACGCAATGGTTTAGCCACGATGACTTTCTCTCAAGAGTAGAAGGAGAAGAGATGATTTGTTTGAGGGCTGATTAAAATTAAAATTTACAAGGAATTACTCAATGTGAGGCCAAGAAGAAACTGCATGGGTTCGACATGTTATCGTTGGCAGTTAATTTTATGACACGAAACAACAAATAAATAAAAAAGGTAATGCTAGGCAAGAGGGTTTACCAAGTATCCATGAACTGTTATATACACCTTAGCCGAAACCAAGGACTTGACGTACGACGACCGATCTCCCCAAATGTTGTGTTCGGTGTATCATGTTTACAAGATGATTGAATCAGTTACATGTGGCTAAAGGATAGCAACTAGTGGTGTATCCCAATATATAATTGATGGTACGGGGAGCACAAGTCCGTGTTAGCATTGTCTGATGCATAATCGTTCGATGAGAGAATTCCCATATACTTGCCATACTTAAGTGACTCCTATATACCTAAAAGTATTGGAGAACCTTCGATATACTTCCGTATTGGAATGAGATTTCACCCCAGGATACAATGCGCATAGTTAATGATAGCTTCTATGTTCAAAGATGCCAGAACATGTATCTAGCCTAGACCTCTAGATATTTGTGTTAGGTTACAAATGCTCCTTAGGTTAATTGAGGTAAATTTTAAGTTTATCTTGAATTAGGTTTCAATTTTATGGCTCAATGATGTCACCTGAATTCCTATGATGCAGATAAATGAGAAAAATGAAATATTTTCATTCGATGAAGGCTAAACTAATGAGGGAAGAGAGACAACCAAACAATGCATCAATCAAGAAAAATGCATCAAAACATAACTCCCTAACTTTTCCAATGCAAGATGTAAAAATGAAAACTACTCTTTCACTTTCACTAACAAATGCAATGCCAAGATGCAATCCTATGGGAAACAAAAATCACTTTTCTTTCACTAATATGCACTAATCTTTTTGTTCTTTTCCTTTCACTTTGATTCAAAAATTCCAACTAATGCATAAGCAAAGGGAAGTTTGCAATCCAAAACTACTAAAATGGAAATGTCATTCCCTTTTGGTTTCAAATACAAATAGTTTCAAAAAATACTTAAATGAAGAATTCCTTTCAATTTTAGTTTCGAAACAATGAAAACAAAACAAGCATTCACTTTTAGTTTCACCAAAGAAAACAATTGTAATCTAAGTTTTACAATGGAGTAAAAGCAAATTTCAAACTACCAAAATGATCTAACACTAATGAAAATACCTTCACAAACATGAATCACAAGCAACTTGCGAATGGTGTCTTGACTGCAACAAAATCCCAAATAGAAGCAATCAAACTCATAGAGACAAGCCAAGTGATGAGTGAAGCGTGACCTAGACCTAGAAACCCTAGAAGGCAATCAAGCTTCAAGCACACATCAACATAGGCCAAGAGACAAGTGAAATCACAAAAGGATAAAAATAAAGAGAAACACACTATAATTACACTGGAAAATCACTCACAAAGGTTGAAAACCACTGAAAACAAGAAGAAACCCTAATTTTCTTCTATCCTCTGGGATCAACGCGCCTGTTAAAGGCAAAAGGGTGATGAAAGGCAGAGCAGCGCGACTGTAAATTCAAAATCAGCACTGGTAACGCTTTTGTCAGAGCAAAAAATGCATTGGGCAAGGAAAATAAGGAAAAAATAAAAAATCTTCAAAATCAGAGCAGGCTCAACACTCTCAAGCAAAAACCAGTGACTGCATAAATCTACAGTGATGCATACAAGCCAAGAAATCAATGGTTGGTCAAACTCATCAGAGAATCTGATCGAAGGAATGGATGGAAAGGTTATAACTTCCCTAACAGAGTCGCCATTTTGTTGTCTAAATAAATCATCTCTACAGACATAAACAATCCCTCTAGCCCAATGAGTGGGACTAGCAACCAACGTGACAATCTACAAGAAACTTTCCTAAATTACAATTGAAATGAGAGAAGAGGAAGGATACCTACTTTGTTCTGATGCTATAACACAATCCTTTGTTGAAGATCTTGATCACTTACACCTCAGGCTCAACCCTATTGCTCACAATGTTCGAATACCTGCACAAGGGGCCAAAAACACAACAAAGCATACAATTGGAGCAAGCATAATCGAATATAATCCACTTAACAGATCAAGGAACATTAAGATAAATGATGCATTGACACAAGAATTTATGGAAAGTGAACCAACAGTTGTATATATTAGTGAATAAAATAGGAATCATATAACCAAAGCCTTGATGTTAATAAGCCCTCCTTGAGTGAATGTCCAAGTCCAAGCTCAAGCTCTCCAAGAACTCCTTCTGTAAGCCAAAGTGAAAAGCATGTAGGCACTATCTTAGCATAAGGGTGCAAATAATCAGAGACCAACCATTTGGGAATGGGAGAGGATGAATATATAGGTAGGGAGAGGGAGTTAGGATCTCTCCAAAGATAGGGGAAGGCCCTCATCTCAAGGAGGAATCTCATAGGGATAAGATCAAAGGGAAATATTGGGAGAATTCAACCACATCCACAATGAACAACCTCCAGCTCATCGTTTTGGAAGCCTCTAGATCACGAAGCTTCTTGTCCTCTTTGGGAAAACTTGCCTTTTAGGGATTAGCACAAGTATCCAAGTAAAAATTGTGCTGCCAGCGCGAGGCTAGTATAGTGCAACTCGCCATCAGCATGAGTTGCCAGTGTCACAGTCGCGCTGACCCTAAAATTAGGGTTTTGAGCTTACTTCTTCAGGGAAGGCTCAAGGAATGTTTTCATTAAGTCTTCAGGGAGGATCTGGACTGCATATTAGGATGGGTACACTACATAATTGCCAAGTTTCGAGCACTCCGGGGTATGACATAGGGAAGTTTAGGAGGGGTGACACAAGAGGGCACAAAAGAATTGGCAAAGAGAAAGCAAAATTAGAAAGATCCTCTAGTCCCAACTACTCATAGGGTAAGCCCCTCATGTGCTCTTTACGACACGTTGGGCCATCCTACCAATCAATGCCTTGCATTGGATGAGTTGAAGGTCCTTCTTCAGGCCCCAAAGGGATCCCCATTTATCCTCAGTCCATTAGGTGGCAAAGCTACCTCATCATTTAATAATGTCTTATGAACTAACCACTTATTTTCCATTTGTGCGCAACACAAGTATTATATACATCATTTCCCCGATCTCCCATGATATGAGAATGCATTGGTCACCCTATGTCGTGCCTCAATAGTCGCATCACCATTTCCACCAACCCTAGATGTTGATGATGGACCATCAACCTTGTAATTTTTCACTACCTCCTTTAACCAATAAATTACACACCCATGCACACTTTTTGTTGAAGATACCCACCTCACTTGCATGTGTCCATTATGCATCACATACTAATAAAACTATAGGATTTAGCTGGCATATTCCCCTCATCAAGATCCAACTCCACCTCAAAATGAGGCTGCTATTAAGACACCAAGTACCTTGACCATTTCAAGGGAAGATCCCATCCCTAGTGAAGTTCCCACGACACTAGCGCAACCATAAAAAGTTCAAACTACCCCACCAGTTGAATCTAACCAGGAGATTCTGCCACCCCCCCCCCCAACTGACAACATGTCGCATCAAATCCCATGCATTATTTGTGGTATACACCATGTGGGTTGAAGCTATGCATATTGGGTAACTTAATTGAGTGTTAAATTATTAACATTAAAATATCAATCCAGGTTTTTACATTATGAAGTACACTTGCACAACATATGCTAGGAAATTAACCTTCAATTTAAAAGAAATTCTAATTTAATTAAAATAAATTGCAAGAATGAAATTCATGAAATGATATCAAAAAAGATCACACACACTTTCTGTTATGAAACCAACTCACAAAATAGAAGAAAACATAGATAAAGGCCTTCAAAATCAGCCTCTTTGAGGGGGAAACCTCCTTTACATTACACAAATGAACAATTCTTGGATGATACAAATGACAAGACCTCCTTTCTATATATCGGAGTCTAATGGTTCATAATGTAATCAGAGCTGACATAAGAATAATAATGTAAGGGAACAACAATAACAATAGTGGGCTTCTATGGGGCACAATAATAACAATATGGGGACTACATGGGCATAACAATATAATAAGGGGGTTGCACTAATAACAATAAGGGGTTACACTAGTAGTATAGGGACCTAACATGCCCCTCTCCTTCAAAAAGTGTTGTCTTCAATGCTCGAGTAGTTCTGGATGCTTCTGTATAAAAAAATTTGTCCTCCCATGTGGAATCTTCAGCGGGTAAATTCTTCCACTTGATGAGATACTATGAAATTGATCGATTTCGTAGCTGTCAGGTTCTTTTTTCCATGACTGATTCAGGTTCCAAGATGATTTTTCCTTCCTCATCAAGTTCTGAAAATATTGTTTGAACTGGGAGCTTGTCACTTATAAACTTCTTTAAGCATGAAACATAGAAAAATGGGTGCACTCAGGAAGATGAAGGAAGCTCCAATTTGTATGCCATAGTACCAATCTTTTGTAGCGCCTTATAAGGACCATATTACTTTGGTGATAATTTATCCTTCTTAGCTTGCTTGAGGGACATTTGCTTGTATGGTTGTATTCGTAAAAATACCCAGTCACCTATATCAAAACTTCTTTCCCTGCAATCTTAATCTTCCTGTTGTTTCATTTGATTCTATGCCAAAGTGAGGTTATCCTTTAACAAATGGAGAAATTGTTGTTGTTGAGGGTCTACCTTAACACCTTCATGAGGTACAATATGACCCAAGTATTCCACCTTTTGTACTCCAAAGAAAGATTTGGAGGTTTTTTCATATAATTGTTTCTCATCCAATAGTCTGAACAATCTATGAACATGTTGAACATGATCCTTCCGAGACTTGTTGTAGATTAGTATATCATCAAAAAATACTAACACAAATTTTCTAAGGAAGGGTTTGAAAATGGAATTCAACAAACTTTGGAATGTAGAAGGTGCATTGGTAAGGCCAAAAGGAATGACCAAAAATTCATAATGACCCTCATGAGTTCTAAATGTTGTTTTCGTAATGTCTTCAGTCTTCATTATGATTTGATGATATCCTGCAAGAAGGTCCAACTTGTTGAAGTAAATTTCTCCATGCAATTCATCCAATAATTCATCAATGAGAGGAATGGGAAATTTATCTTTAATAGTGAGCTTGTTGAGCTCTTTATAATCCAAACACATGCACCATGATCCATCCTTCTTGTGCACCAATACTACTAGAGCAAAGAAAGAAATTTGACTAGGTTGAATTATACCAGCCTCTAGCATTTTTGCAACCATACATTCAATTTCACTCTTTTGTGCAAAGGAATATCTGTAAGGCCTGATGTTTGGAGGAATACTTCCTGGAAAATGAATAGCATGATCATGATCACAAATAGGTGGGATTCCTTTGGGAGTCTCAAATACCTTGGAATGATTGTCCAAAACTTTTTGGAGATCTGGAGAAATAGATGATTTCGATGTGGGAACCTCTAGCGAACATAATTGTGCAATTACGCCACGTTTTTCTTCCTTTAGAATCTTTGTCATGCTGTTAGAGCTGATTATCTTTCCCAGTTTCCCTGCAATACCCCTTAATTTAACTTCCTTTCCTTCTGCAAAAAAAATTCAAGAAGTGTTCTTGAAAATTAAAAGTTATCGTACCCAAATATTGTAGCCATTGGACTCCTAGTACAACATCAACACCACCCATTGGAATGGAAAGCATTGGACTATTCAAAACATATTCTCCCATGGATAGCTTGATATTATGGCACTTTCCAGAGCAGTTTATGGTTCTTCCATTTGCAACCATCACTTTACACTCTGGTGCTGGATATAGGAAGTAATTCAATTCCTTCGCTATCTTACAATGAATAAAATTATGGGTACTGCCCGAATCAATCAACACTATTACCATTTTCTTCTTGATATGTCCTTCTATATTGATAGTTTGAGGAGTGGTAATTCCCACCAATGCATTACAATATATGGTCGGATTCATTTCTTGATGCTCGATGTAATCTTTCACTTCTTGAACCTTTTTCTTCTTGATATGTCCTTCTATCTTGAGAGTTTGAGGAGTGGTAATTCTTGCCAATGCTTTACAAGATATGGTCAGATTCATTTCTTCTTTCTCTGGGGTTGGTTCCTGGCGTATATCCTCTTCTTTTAATGTTTCTTGATTCTTTTATTCCTCCTCTTCACAATCTATGTAAAATAATTTCTTCTCAACAAACTTATGACCTTTAGTGTATTTGCTATCACAACTGTAACAAATCCCTTTTTCTCTTTTTTCTTCCAATTTTTGTCGTGTAAACCTTATAGGTTGTGGAAGGCTAGGAGAAAAAACACTTCCATATTTATATTTGTGAGTGGTAGGATTCCTTGTTTCCATAATTCCGCTTTCAATTTCTCTTGCTAACCTGAATGCCTTCTCTAATGAATCAGATTCCCAAAGACGAACCGCATGTTGAATTTTATCCTTTAAAGTCCTTATGAAGACATCAATCCTTTGCTTCTCTGGAATATCATTTACCCTTGTATTCAATTTTTGGAAGTCCTCAATGTGCTCTACCATTGAACCCTTTTGTTTGAGATTTGTCAGTTGGATAAATAAGGTGTTACTCTATGAAAATTGACCAAGTGACAAATGGTTTACGAGAACAAATAAATTTATAACATAAAAATTGATTCGGTTCTAAATATAAAGATGAAATATGTACCTTTTGTAACAGTGTAGATCAAAATATTTCTCCATCTGTAGTATCCAATTTACCAGATCATTGCCATCAAACTTCCTCATATCGCTTTTTCTTGATCTTAGAAGCTCGATCTTGAATCTACTATATATCTGTAATTTCAGATCTCCAAGGTCTGAAATTGCATCCTGTGGTAACCCTATGAGTTTTCTTTCTAACCCTGCAAGTCTGATCAAGATTGGATTCTCCAAGAAAGCATTACGCCCAATCTCCCAATATGGTGTGATTATATACTTTTTCAGTAGAGGGAACTTGTACGAAGTGCCACGTTTCATTGTTTTGACCTTCAGAGCCCAAACTTATATACGAAAAAATCCCATTTGTCCTCTTTCTATAACTTCTTACGAAATTTCAATCTGATACTTAGAGAGAAAGTTATGACAATTTTCCCAAGGTCACCTGTTTGGAATGTAATTCGGGAGCATGAAAAACCCTAAATGTCTTGGACTGTATCTCCGACAATATAGCGAAACAAGATCTGAAATTCGAGCCTGAGCTTCACCTAGTTTTCGGCTCAAATGAGTTTTAATTTTATAGTCTGAAACTTTGTAGAAAAACAATTATAGCGAAAATTCCACGATGGCCTGTTTGAGGTGGAATTCTGGAGCTTCCAAAAACCCTAACTTCCTCAGATCATATATCCAAAAATATAGCGAGACAAGCTCTAAAATTTGGACCCGAGGTTCAGGTCGATTTCATATCAAATGGGTTTTTCTTTTAGCTTCTGAAACTTCATAGAGAAAAAGTTATAGTGAAAATTCCATGATGACATGTTTGGAGTAGCGAAACCCTATAATCCAAAGCTCTGATACCAAATGTTATGAAACCAACTCACAAAATAGAAGAAAATATAGATAAACGCCTTCAAAATCAGCCTCTTCGAGTGGGCAACCTCCTTTACATTACACAAATGAACAATTCTTGGATGATACAAATGACAAGACCTCCTTTCAATATATAGGAGTCTAGTGGGTCATAATGGAATCAGAGCTGACATAACAATAATAATGTAAGGGCACAAAAATAACAATAGTGGGCTTCTATTGGGCACAATAATAAAAATATGGGGAATACATGGGCACAACAATATAATAATGGGGTAGCACTAATAACAATAAGGGGTTACACCAGTAGTATAGGGACCTAACACTTTCTTATGAAAAGCATTGAAATAAAAAACCCATGAAAGGCTCATTCTATTTTGTAATGAAAGTAAAAGGAAAATTATTCTAAGAATGCAATAACATTTAATTTAAGGAAAGAAATAGATCTTGAGGTAATTGATTCTAAACTAAAGAGTAATTAAATTCCAATCTATGGAAAACAAAAGCGCAATTCTAATGAAAAACAAATGCAATTCTATGCTATGAAAAATAATCAAACTCTATGAGGAGAACCACTCCACAGAAAAGTGCCCTTCTCTATCTGGATTGAAAGTTGTGTATCAAGGAACTAAAGGGGTGACTGAACAACTCTATTATATAAACTAAAGGAGGCCTCAAGGACCTCGACCATACCATCAAGGCATGCAAGGGGCATCCTATTCATATTACAACCCCAACCAGAATGCATCCATCCCCCCTTGGTTCCATCCTACTTATCCTTCATGGTCCACACCTTCTCCCTGGTATTTTGCACCTCAATGCCATTCCCAACTTGCCAATCAATTATTTCAACCATATACTCCTCCACAACCTCAGTGGAATGCACCATCACAAGGGTGGAGGCTCCCATACAACCAATCTCTTGCCTTGCTGCCTCCACCTCCATCTCAACCACATCTCCTTCACCCTGCTCCACCTAAGAAACCTCATATGCATGCTCAACCAAATCCAAACCCGAACAACAGACAGGCACAACAGGTCTACAGTGGGGAAACATGTTACCCTACCTATGCTATGGAAATTCAAGAAATCAACCTCAGGTCTGGAAGAGTGCTTCCAGATAATCAACCTCCATCTCCACCTAAGGAGCTTGAAGAGGAAAAGGAGGAGAGTGTTCCTCAAGCCAATCCACCTCCTTTTCCTGAGAGATTAATCCATCCTATCTAGCACACCCCAGAAGAGACTAAACTTCTGGGTGAATTGAAAAACTTGTGTGTTAAAATCCCACTCCTCCAAGCTATCAAGGATGTCCCCATCTACAACAAGTTAATCAAGTACAAACCTAGGAGGTGAAAGAAAGTAACCCCTACCATTAATGTCATTGGACAAATGTCCGACTTAATGTTAGGGCGAGTGATTTTCCTAAAGTATCTGGATCATGGAATTCTTATTGTAGATGTGCACATCGATGGTATCATTGTCCCCCATACCTTGATTGATATTAGCGCCACCATCAATGTGATGGCTAAGGATATTATGCTTAAATTGAATCTCCAAGGATCATTAAGAAAGACCACAATAGTCTTTCATCTTACAGACAGGTCCATAGTAGCTCCTGAGGGAGTTGTTGAGGATGTGATGGTCTCCATTGATTCCTAGGAATACCATGTTGACTTCTTAGTCCTCCAACCTAAGACCACATTCAATGGTTATCCTCTCATCCTTGCAAGGCCTTGGTTAGCCACTGTTGATGCTTACATAAGTTGCAGGGCTGGGAATATGACCATTAAAAATGGGCATTTGTCCAAACAATTGGTTTTGTACCCTCATTCTCAACAATCTTTGGAGCATGACTTACCTTTATGGTTAGAAGAGGAGGAGGAAGAGGAATGATGAAAATCAACCCCTCTCTCTCTGCACATTAGGAAGAGGAGTTATGTGACATGCTAAGAAAGCATTTGGATGCCTTTTCCTGGAGTTATAAGGAAATGAAGGGAGTGAACCCTTCGGTGTGTACTCACCACATTTACATCAAGGAAGGTTGCAAGATAGTGCACCAACCTCAAAGGAGAATGAACCCAACCCTCAAGGATATAGTCAAAGAAGAACTGTAGAATTTTTTGGATGCAGGGTTCATTTACCCCATCTCAGATAGTGAGTGGGTGTCTCCTCTAGTTCTGGTTCCAAAGAAAAATGGGAAGTGGAGGATATGTGTGGACTATAGAGAGCTAAACAAAGCCACAAAAAAGGACCATTTCCCTCTACCTTTCATTGACCAAGTATTATATGGTCTGGCAGGAAAGAAGTTCTTCTCTTTCCTGGATGGATTCAATGGTTACAATCAGATCTAGATCAGCCCAGAGGACGAAGATAAATGCTCCTTCATCTGTACTTGGGGTACCTTTTCTTATAGGGTCCTTCCTTTTGGATTATGAAATTCCCCTGCCACTTTTCAGAGGGCAGTCCTGAGCATCTTTGCAGAGCTAGTCCATGACTCTATGGAAATTTATATGGATGATTTCACCCCCTATGGGTGTGATTTCCTGGAGGCTCTCTCTAACTTGGGAAAAGTATTAAACAAATGAATTGAAATGAACTTATCCCTTAGTCTTGAGAAGTGTGAGTTCTTGATGACTACAGGGATTGTTCTAGGTCACTCAATATCCCAAGAAGGACTGCAAGTGGACCTAAATAAAATTGCTATCATAAAGAGGGTCCCTACTCCTCAGAAGTAGAGGGATGTCAAAAGTTTCTTGGGTTTAGTTGGATACTATAGGAGATTCATAAAAGACTTCAACAAAGTAGACTCACCCTTTTTTGGACTATTGGCCAAGGACTTCGAATTTTTATGGTTAGAAAGCTACCAAGGGGCCCTAGAAACCCTGAAGGACAAGTTGAACCTATACTCTGAGGCCCAAATTGGGATCTTCCTTTCCACATCCATGATGATGCCTCTGACAAAGCTATAGGAGCGGCTCTAGGCCAGATAGATGACAAGTTACCTTATGCCATTTACTTCATTAGCAAAAATCTGTCCAAGTTTGAATTGAACTACAGTATGACTAAAAAAGAGCTACTAGTTGTTGTCCATTCCTTGAATAAATTTAGACATTACATCACTAGTTACCAGACCTTTGTACATACTGACCATGCTTCTATTAAATATTTGATGAACAAGCCTAATGTGAATGCCCGAATTATTATATGGTTTCTTTTGTTACAACAGTTTGATCTAACTATCATTGATAAGCCTAGTAGAGAAAATGTAGTTGCAGATTTTTTGTCCAAACTGGCTTTGCCTACAGGTGAGGAAGGAATGGTCGATGATGAGCTGCTAAATGATAATTTATTCACTATTTTAGTTCTCTCTTGGTGGTTTGTTGACATATCCAACTACGTAGTGGCTACACAGTTCCCTCCAAATCTGTCCTCCAAGGAAAATAGCATAATTATAAGGAAAATCACACCATTCACTTGGATTGGGGGCAATCTCTTCAAGCTAGGCCTAGATCAAATTCTAAGAAGATGTGTCAGGGAGGAGGAAGTTTTTGACATCCTTATGGCCTGTCATGATGAGCCTTATGGAGGTCACTTTGCATCCAAGAGGACAACCTTCAAGGTACTATAAGCTGGCTACTATTGGCCCACTCTCCACCAAGATGCAAAAAGATATCCCAGCCAATGTGACTGGTGCCAAAGAATGGGGAATCCTACTCCCAGGGATGAAATTCCTTTGCAACCTCAAGTGAATTTTGATCCATTTGATAAGTGGGGCATGGATTTCATTAGGCCCATTGATCCACCATCGGGAAAGAAACAAGTACATAATTGTGTGAACTGATTACTTGACAAAGTGGGTTGAAAACAAGGTTTTCAAGGTAGCTATTAGCCTTGAGGTGCAAGGCTGTCTTTGTGAAGATCAAATAAGGATTCGGGCTACTTTGTTGTTCTTAAAAGGGTCCCACATAGGCCATTATTCCCATTCTTCTCTTACCCACTCACACGTTTCCCTTTCTATTTCCTAAATCAACCTTCATATCTCGAAAAAGCCCCTCTAACCTTAGCCCCAAGAGAATTAGCCAAAAAACCCCCATAAAACCTTACCCCTCCGCCATGGGTGCCCGTAGCACGATTCCTGAAGACATCTCATACCTTCACCGCATCCTCGCCATTGATCTTTCCCCGCCAGTCCAACTGTCCACATCCCATCCGATACACCAACTTTCCCTACACTCCTCTGCCGTTAGATCACCCCCATCAGATCTAACGGTTAGTGCCCATATCATGCGGACAACAAGCGCGACAGGTACCCACCCGATGAGGGCGGTTTCGCTTTTTCCCCGCCGCTACATGTCATCCACTGAATGGCATCGAGTGAGTTCTGACACTTACCGCTTACCACCCGATAAAAACCATAACCACTCAAGTCAAACCACCCCGCACGTTATCGCCCACACATCTCCTCCGCCCGATAACTGTCCGATCCGCTCGCCTGAAGATCTAACGACCCAGACATGTTCCACTCCCGCCACGACCGCCAGCCTCCAAAAAGCCTCACCACACATCTCCCTTGATCCGATGGCCACCATGCACAATCACCCACCACTATTCATCTGCCCATGCACTCCATACCCCACATCCTATCTGCTACACGAAGAAGAAGATGGCCGACTCTATCAATCTGGCGACAGTCTGACCATGAAACCGAATTAAAAGAAGAGCATGGCCGGGGGAGAAAAGGACACAGCACGACTCAACAACCGAATTAAATAGTCATGGAACTCTACTGGCACAATTAATCTGATCACCTGGAGGACAGCACAGTACCAGAATCGATCAGGTTTTCATAGTGAAGAAAGCAACTACGTTCAAAGACGCTATCAGATAGTTAATGGTGGTTGGTAGTCAATTATGATCCCTCCATCCCTAAATGGCTAAGAGCCATTGTAAAGATAGATTATAAATAGCTAGAAGATAGATGTAATCAAGGTTGGCAATTGGTTTTCGGTCCAACTTCTAGAGACTATAGATACTCTGTAACTTGCAGTGTCTCATCTTCATTTTCAGCAATGCAAGCTTCTTTTGTTGTTACATGCTCAATGTTCATTTCCTTTCTACTCTAAACTTGTACCTGGAGTGTTTTATTCATGACATATTCTATGCCTAATGTTAGATAACTGTCATCTTATCTCTGTATTAGTAAATTGAATGTATCAGTGAGTAGGTCACTCAGGTTTCTTCTGTATCAAATGCAAGATAACTGTCATCTTATCTCTGCATTGATAGATTAGATTTGCAAGTTTCCTTACTAGTTGCAGCTGGCCATCATACATTCTGTATGCATCTGCTGGTGTGGTTAGTATTCCTCATCTATTCACCTAATTCCCAAACTGTTGAGCATTGGTGGTCTAAAGCCTTGTAGTCTGAGGGTGTTCATGCATGTCTGGAGTGAAAACAGAGTAGAAGTGGTTATCTGGCTTGAACCAAACCATCACCCATCCCAATAAGTTCCTAGAACCATACTGAAGATTATATGTTACCAAGCATCTCCGAGCTACAACCTAGGAGAGTTTCCTGGAGCCCTGACAGTAGCCACAGAAGAGAAAGTGGTTGAGTTCTTGAGGAGAATGTGTTTTACAAGTTTGGGTACCCTAGAGATATAGTCACTGATCAGGGCACTCAATTTACCTCACATATTATTGAGTTTTTGTTGAGCCAGCGTAAAATCAAGCACGGGAAGTAAACTCCTTACCACCCTCAGGCCAATGGACAAGTAGAGGTTACCAACAGAGCATTGGAAAGAATTCTCACAAAGGTGGTGAGAATTAACATGAAAGATTGCGCTGATAGACTAGTGGAGGCCACTTGGGCCTATAATACAACTTGGAAGACAACCACTGGCTTCACCCCTTATGATTTGGTCTATGGGAAGAAGGCTTTGCTCTCCATTGAGTTTGAGTACAACACTTTGAGAATGGAAGCACAGTTGGATTTGGATGTTACAAGGGCACAACAAGAGAGGTTGATCCAGCTCAATGGATTAGATGAATTTAGGATGCAGGCTCTCCTACACATATAGGTGACTCAAGTAAAAAGAAAGGTTTGGAATGACAAAAATATCAAAGGCAAAGTTTTTCAAGAGGGTGATTGGGCTCTGTTATATGACTCTAGGTTCAAGGATTTCAAAGGAAAATTGATGACCAGATGGTTGGGCCCATATGTGATAGAAAAGTGTCATGAAAATGGGGTTGTTCAGATAAGAACCATTGATGAAGAAGGTATCCCCTTGCTTGTCAATGGGAATAGATTGAAAGCCTACAAAAGACCTTTGTCAAAGGAAGAGTTTGTTAGTAGTATCAGTAAGGTAGTGATAGTGATTAGAGGTGTCTTGGCTTCCACCTCACTGAATTCTTGAAGACTGTTTTATTTTGGAAAAAAATGAAAAAAAAGCAATAAGGGACCTAGGTGAAAAATCTCCCTGAGGCACCTAAGGCCAACTTTTCGGTTGAAAACCTCCATGAGGCACCTAAGGCCAACTTTTGGGTTAAAAACCTCCTTGAGGCATCCCAAGAGTGAAAAAAGGAAAAATAAAAGATCGCTGGGTGAAAACTTCCCTTAAGGAACCTAGGGTAGGAAAACACATTGAAAACATCCTTTGAGGCGACTTGTGTGTCTTTAAAAAACACACACACACACACACACACACAAAAATGTTATGGCAGGGACCTCAAACATTCCCACTAATAAAAGTTTGTGATTTTTGCGGGTTTTCAAGGCAATGAAGGACACCAAGTTCAGAGGGCATCAATCCAAGCAACACCCTATTCTTACTTCGTTCATTTCATACCTTTCATGCCCACCATGTCTCCAGCATCTATTCTCATCTCCAAACATCAAAAACCAATTTGCAGGAAATTTTCTGACTTCTACAGGATTTCCTATAGTTACTACAGGAGTTTCCTATAGTACTATAGGATGTCCTAAAACTCTATAGGAATGGAATCTCAGTTGAGAAATAATGATGCAGGCCTATTCTGGGTTGAAAGAGGAGGCCATTGACCTCACCACATCTCACCCAACACCAATTCATGACCATGCCACCCTCTGTGTCCATCAAGGAAACCACTCAGAAGAAGAAGAAAAGAAAAGAAAAAAGGAAAACAAAGAAAAGTCCAAGGGCCATACCATCAGTGGCCTACCTCACCTACCACTCCATCTTCCCCATTTCCACCCCTTCCACTCCTACTTCAACACCTATTCCTCCTCCAAAAAAAAAAAAAAAAAAAATTAAGAAAGAGGCAGCTACAGGATTTCCTATAGTACTACAAGAAACCATGTAGCAGCTGTTGAAAATAGCAACAAGAAATGATAAAAAATAGAATCCAAAAGACTCCAATTTTAATTTGTCCTTGAATTAAAATTGTGAATTAAAATCGAATTTATTCTCATCATCTGCTTCGAATTAATTAATTAATTCATTATGGATTAATTAGTTGGAGAAATTCAAGTTAGAAGTCTTTCTGAAGTCATGCAACAGTTATCCCTTAAATTAAGGAGATTATCCATTAATTAAGGAGATAATATTGAGTTATATTTAAGTTGTAATTAGTTAGCTCAGTTTACTAAGTTAAGTCCAGTTAAATTAGTTTCAAACTATTTGAGGAACTAATTATGAGATCAGTCAGTTGATGTATGCATGCACTCAACCAGTGTACTCCAAATTACTGAAGATTCCCTCTTCAGAAACTCATGCATGTCTATTCTGAGAAAGACCCAGTCGAGCTAAATGTCAAGGACAGTGTACTATCAGTTACATGTGTTTTCCTATAAAGGAAACTCTTGCATGCAGTCAAGGCAAAGTTCCTTAAGGATTGTGCAATTTTGACAGTGTGTTAGAGCAGTGTTGTTATAGACATTTTTGGGCACTGCAACCCCTATCATAAATGTCTATAAACCAAGGGCTCTTAAGTCCCTAAAAGTGTTGTTCCAACCTGTAAAAGAACAAGGTCAACTGATTACATCTTCTCCCAGAAGTTCTCCATGAAAAACTGCTCAGAATTGGTCAAAACTAGACCATCTCACCTGCTCCATGGTCAAAGTGCGCTGCATCCCACCTAAATACACATGGGAGGTGCGATGCATCTTGAAAATCCCTTCTATGGGGTGCGATGGGCGAGAGTGGACAAATGGTAGGGTCAATCTGCAAGGTGGAGGATCATGGAATCTTCTAGAAACTTCTCCTGTGACACTTGCCTCTCTGCATTCGCCCAGGGATGAGTAAGAGATCATCAATCTCCAAGTGGAATCAAGAACTATTAGAGAGAGGACACTAATCAAATCTCAAAAGCTGACTCACCCCCCTTGCAAACATCTATATATGGATCCCTCATCCCAGAGATCCAGAGGCTGGAATTTTGTATCTTGTAAGGAAGTGCTGCTGGTTTCTTGGTGCAACATCATAGTGTTGGGTGATCTAAGTTTTTCATGAGGTGAAGAAGGGCTTTCTTGCTGAGAGGATGATGCTGGGTCAGAAAAATTGGTTGTAATCCTCTTTGCTATTCTTGATTATTAATAAATCTATTCAAGTTTTCCTCCACATTCTTGTATGATTGATGATATATGCATTTGTGTGGTCAATATATATCTGGTCCTATATTGTTTAAGATAATAGATATATGTTCTTGGATAGTTTTATGCTGCTTTGATTCTATAGGTGCTCTTTGAAGTTGGGTAGACGAGGAAGCAAGTGGAAAAGATATATCAGAAGGGAGAGGAATCAAGCAAGGAACCAAGCTCAAGACAGAGGTTGGCCTCCTTTATTCCCCTCTTATCTATTTCTCATAAAGGAAAACGAAAGTAGTTTTAGTTTGTTTGTTTCTAAGGTAGCTACCAGCCTTAATGGGACTAGAAGCTCTACATAGACACTATATTTCCCGATAACAAAATGGCGACTCCACTGGGGACCGAATAGATTGTTTATTTGTCTACATTTGTTTGCTTTATAAACTTACAGACAGAGCCTGAAGTCAAGCCAGCTAGCCTTCGAACTGCATTTGCTATGCAAGTGCAAAGTAGATCAATGCTGCTTCAGTCTATCTCCGGGTTTTGTTTATGAACTGAACAATCAATTTACAAGCTCTCTAATTGCCCTTGTGGTGGCTCTAGTAACCTCCTTAGATCTACCCCTGTGATTGATTTACTGATTACCACTTTCTCGGCCTAAATCCCTGAACTGAGCAGCAAACTGTGACTCGGAACCCAGTTAAAGTCGCGTCCCTAATCCAGCGCACTATCTCCTCTTTGGATTCTGGATGCATCGCACTTCCCGAGTGTAGTAGGTGCACTACATCTCTTTTTCCCTGTGTTACAGGTTCACTGATCAGACAAGGCCTTTTCTGCTCTTAGATTTTGGTTTCTGTGTTCACTCTTTTCTGCTCTATTCAGGAGTTTTGCTACCTGTAGTCAGCATACCTCTATTGAAACCCCCTTCCTTGCCATTATTCCACCTCCATTGTGCAAAGGACTGTAAATGTTTTATGTATTTTGAGCGATTTTCAGTTCTCTTTTACAAAGAAGTAGCGTAATTTAACTGTCGTTTCTTGATTTGAAAGTGTCGCAAGTGTCTTTTTCAGTCATAGAAGAGAATCCGATTGTTCTTGATAGTCGATTACACTATTACTCTTGTATTTGATTTGAATTAGTAGTTTTTCAAGTGTCGAAAGCAATTTTTCAATTCCAAATCGCAAAGTGTCGTCATTGTCCTCATTTTGTCTTGAAAAAGAAACTTGCTAGTAATGTCGCTTTGAAAAATAATTCAGATTTGCGCTTAGCTTTATTTTTATCATTCACACATTAAGAAGGCTGAAAACAAATACATGCATGTGCATTTGCATTTAGACTGTTTGTTGGTTTGATTTAGGACAGTGCATATAGTGTGTGCTCTCTGCTCTATGTTGAAATAACATCACATCTCTTTCCTTAGTAGCTAGGGTTTTCATTGAAAAAAGAAGATTAAACAATTGTTTATCATCTTAGACTGCATTTTAGGAATTGTACATCTACATCACGCGGTGAACCTGAAAGGCAAATTTCTTAAGCAAGATCAACTGTAAAATAAATTTAATGAATCTAAAAACGCTTTGGAACCTAACGCACAACATCTAGAAGTATAGGCTAGAGACGTATTCCGGCGTCGTAAAGCCTGGTAACTGTTGTTTTCATTATTGGTTGGGTGATTCCTCCACTTTGAGACGATAAGTGCCAGTACAGACTTGTGCTCCCACGTACCGTCGAGTATATATTGGGAGACCACAATAGGCTTTATCCTTTATCCATAGGAAGCTGTGTCTGCCACCCTATCGATCGCAATGCACTGAACACAGCATTCGGGAAGACTGACTGTCGTACTGTAAAAAGTATTCTGCAGTTTTGCGATTGGTTTGGTAATCTCTCTGTCTAGATTTCCAGAGCAGTCTCTTTCATTCCTTTTTAGACTCCTTAAAGGAAAAGGTCCATCTAAGCACTTGTCACTTCAGGCTCATTAAAATCGAAGGTGACTAGAGTCATCTTTTGTTTTTTCTCGACTCTTAAAAATTGAAAAAACAAGTTGTGTCAAAGCGTCTAAAATTCATTTAATCCGGAAACATATTTCCCCTTTATTTTTAGTTGATCGAGTAATCCGCAATTGTGGAAGAAAGTCAATTGAAACCCCATCGTCGCGAAGGCTTACGAGTCAACCGTCTTTGTCTCCAGAATCGAAACTGTTACGGACAAAGCGAACTCGTTTAACCGGTTCCAAATCCCCTGGTAAAGTTAGAACAAGTTTTCCGACACCTTAGAAGACTCCGGTTACTCCAAACATTTCTGGTATCCCTGCCTTTACAGAAGAAGTTCAGCAGCCACCAAAGGGCATTAGAACTCATCCTAGTGTGAAGGTAAACACTTGTATTACTGAACCAGCTCCATCTATAGCTGATTTTGAAGGTGTTATTCCCCAAACATCTGTCGCTGCAGATTCTATACCTTCTTTGGCACCAAAAATATTTTACGGACCTGACGGTCTACCTCTTCCACCTGGTCTGATTGCTATAGAAGAGATTGTGGAGGATCCTCCATCTAGTACTCCATCGCGATTTGGAGTCAGGATCACTCTATATCCTTCTTCATCAGAAATTAGTCTACCGTCATCGGAAGCTCCTGTAGAATTGCTAGGCAATCTTTTGGATAGACTAGAAATGTCTGAACAACTGTCGACATCTAGGACTGTGTCATCTGACACAGCGATGGCATAACTTCCTGCTGTCACTCCAACAATGTTCACCGGCATACCATTTGTCCCAACTAGCTTTCAATCGCTAGAAGGGGCCCACACAGGGGCTATTTCGACAATATGGTCCGTTCCTGTTTGTTCATCCGGAATAGTATCCGGGAACTCTTATGTTGAGTCTCAGCAAATTGATCCTTCAGGGTGTCAATTTGGGCAGTCTGGTTCTCAAGGACAAACAATTCCTTTGAGTACCGGATTACCGCCGTATGGGGGGCAATATACCCTTTCATTGTCTCCTCCAGGAGGACAACCATATGAGAGTTCACAAAAAAATTCAGGTTATGCTGGAATTACATCTAGCGGTTGGGTGCCAATACTGCCTCAACAACCAAGAGTTGTATATTCGATGCAACAATGTTTACCTATGTCAAATATACCAACTACGCCAGCTATTGTGACGGTGTCACAAGTACAAGCGTTATCTGTTGTATGCCAACCTCAGGTTTCTCAGGTTGTAATGCAACAGCCTCTTGTCCCTGCGACTCAACCACAATCGCCAACTAGTGAAATGACACAAGCCCAAATGGGTACAATTACCCCTCATCTTGGTCAAACAGCCAGTATTGGACAATAGCACATGGCTTCACAACCATGGCTAGTGCAATACCAACAACCGCAATTCCAACAAGTATACCAAGGATCTGAGCAACAAATCTTTGCAAATAATGGGCAGTCGTATATTCAAAAAGGTCAAAATCAACCATTCTACAATGGTTATGCCCATCAACCTTACCAAAGTTACCAGCATCAAATGCATTATACTGGTATGCAAAGACCAACTGCTTAGGCAATTCCATCTTATCCTGGGTATGCTTCGCCAAACCTGAATCAACAGTTACCCTTCGTGGCAACTTTAGAGTTACCAGATCTAAATCTGCTAACGAACGATCTAATTGCTTACGCCCCTTGGTGGCCAGCGATTCCGCATCAACTTCCGTCAGATATTCCTAAATTTAATGGAAATCCGGGTGAAGACTCGTCGAACCATGTGATGACATTTCATCTGTGGTGTTCATCAAACACCCTAAACAATGATTCAATTAGGCTTCGCCTTTTTCAAAGGACGTTAACTGGTCCGACAACAAAGTGGTATATCGAATTACCCAGAACTTCGTTTGACAACTTCAGAGCCCTAGACACAACCTTTTTAACCCATTTTCGGTTACCAATAAGGTACGAAACAGGAACAGAACTTCTTACAAATTTTAAGCAAACAACGGCCACTCACATATCCGATCATATTCATGAGTGGCGACGTCTTCGTAGAATGGTAAAAACATATGTTCCTGATTAGCTTTTAGCTGAATGGTTTATTAAGTCATTATTACCTTCCATTACAGAAGATGTGGCAAAAGGAGGAGTCGTCACTGAAGAGAAAGTTATTGCTCGTGCGCAATATTTAGACTTGAATTATACTTAGTCTGGCACGCTCTACGATAAAATCCCTGACGCTCCCAGACCGGAATTTTCCATCCCTCCTCCTCCTAAATCGAACAATGACTCTCATGACGGCGATGGCGTGATTGGTACGACAGACACAAAATCGAAAAAGGCTACATCTAAAAAGGCCCGTAAGATTTCCAGTCAAAATGCAAAAGAAGAACTTCTCGCCTCGGAAGTAAATTCCGTCTCAACTAATAAAGGCAAAGAAACCAAGCAACCAGGAGGCAAGAAGAAAAGCAAAGGGAAGAAGAAGAAACAAGAGGAATCATCACCTGAAAATTCTTCTGCAAACCCTTCTGGAGATAGGAAACCAAAAAGTCCATGCTTAATATGTGATGAGGATCATTGGACAAGAGATTGTCCATATAAAGCTGAGCTTAAAAGATTCTTCAAGAATTCAAAAACCTCGGCGGTATTAACTGATCCATTTCCAAATCCAGGAACAAATATGGTTGCTAGTGAAAATGCTTCCCCATCCCAAGTGCTAATGTTGTCAGTTTCGAAACAGCAAAATGATGCTTTGATATCGACAAGGAATAAAGATTACGGGAATCCACAGCTGTCGAACAACAAGGATAAGGATCAACCTAGTAATTCGACAACAACTTCGACAGAAGTTGCGCCGCCCATCATTCCAGAGCTAACAATAAAACCACCAAAGGGAGTAGTACACAAGTCAACATTTAATCCTCGTGCCAGAGCAGCACAACATTATAATATAGTGGAAGATCTGGCCTAATCGCCATCCGCTATGTCGATGCTTGAAGTACTACAAAATTGCCCATCCCAAAAGCAGGCTTTATTATCAGCTATAAGTGGGATAGACCCAAAGGATTCTAATCTTGTGTCCTTTAATCACAAAGGATATGATCCTTAATTACCAGCTTAACTAGCTTTCCTCATTCAGGTGAAAGCCCTCAACAAAACCGTTCATCGAACAATTATTGATGAGGGGGCATCTACATGTATAATGTCGATGAGTTGCTGGAAAACTTTAGGATCTCCAACCTTGTCACGATATTTGATGACATTAAAAGAATTTGACGGACGAACATATACCCCATATGGTATTCTAAGTAACTTGCAAGTTGAACTAGGGGGGAAAACAGTAGAAATAGATGTCGAAGTAATCGACAGAAACCTCGATTACAACATCCTACTGGGAAGACCATGGATATATGCTATGGTTGCGGTTGTGTCGACCTACTTTAGGAAGACTGCATTTCCTTTTCAAGGAGGAATTACAATCGTTGACCAACAAACATTCCTCCCCAATAGTTCCCAAGTTACGAGAAGCATTCTGATGATCCATGGAAGCCCCCATTCGCTTCAAAATATCGGAGTAGGCCTACTAAAAGACCCTATATTAATGGGGACTTTTGCCCTCCCGCCTCCAATAAATGTGAAATCTTTTCATTTAAGGATGGATTCTCCAGGTATAATCAAATAAATATCTGCCCATAGGACCAGTCAAAGACTGCATTTATTTGTCCGAGGGGCACATTTGCATATCGCAAATTACCCTTTGGTTTAAAGAACGCAGGGGAAAAATTTCAGAGGGCAATGAATTATGCCTTCCATGACATCAAAAATTTCATTCAACCATATCTCGACAACCTTCCAGCTCATTTGCGAAAGCGTACCGATCATCTGCAGCATTTGAGAGCGATATTTCTACATTTCTGACAGTACAAGATACGACTCAATCCACACAAATGTGTGTTCTGTGTCAGTTCTGGTTGTTTGCTTGGCTTTGTAGTCTCAAAGGACAGGATTCGTCTCGACCCATGTAAGGTTCAAGCAATCATAAATTTGCCTCCACCTTCAAATTTGCTTCAGATTCAGAAACTCCAAGGGAAAGCAAACTTTCTGAGGAGGTTCATTCCAAATTATGCCGAACTTGCTAAAGGTTATACATGTCTATTGAAAAAGGAAGTACCCTTCGTTTGGGATCAGGTCGCGCAAGCTTCCTTTGATGCTTTAAAAGAATCCCTAATGAAAGCATCATTAATGTACGCTCCTGATTATCAAAAAGACTTTAACCTGTATCTAGCTGCAGTGGATACAACCATCGCAATGGTTTTAGTTCAAGAAGACAATGAAATTGAACATCCTATATATTATTTGAGTAGGAACTTAAATGATACAGAAAGCAAATATTCCTATGTTGAAAAGCTGGCTCTCGCAGCTGTTCAAGCAATACAGAGATTTTGACACTATGTCCTCTTTCGAAAAACTACCATTTTGTCAGATTGCAACCCCATGACTTATATATTGTCACAAAAGTTGCTGGGGGGCAAATATTCATAATGGATAGCAATTCTCCAAGAGTTTGATCTAGAATTTGTAAAATCCAAATCAAAGAAATCCCTGGTTTTCGTGGAATTACTATGCGATCTCCCATCGTCGTCCAACGATGAAACATTCGAAGAAACCATCGTGGATGAATCTTTGTTTCTAATATCTTCAAGCAATCCGTGGTATGGATATATAATCATCTATCTCCAAACCCAAAAATATAGGTCTAATACCTCTCGCTCGGAACAAAAACGTATTCGATACTAATCAAAAGACTACATGATCGTCGGTGATACACTTTACCGTCGTGGTGTCGATACAGTTCTGAGGAGGTGCCTCACCCACGAGGAGGCTGAAAAAGTCCTGAATGATTGCCATTCAGGCGCATGTGGGGGGCATCAATCTGGTTACACTACAGCGCAAAAAATTTTACGAGCAGGATACTTCTGGCCAACAATGTTCAAAGATTGCATAACCGCAGTCAGAAGTTGCCATGCATGTCAAATTTTCGATAGCAAAACCAGAAAACCACCTGCACCTCTACAACCGATAGTTGCTATTGGGCCATTCGCCAAATGGGGCATTGATTTCATGACATGTAACCCCACCTCGACCGGGGGGCATGGGTATATCATAGTCGTTGTAGACTATTTTACCAAATGGGCCGAGGCAATGCCTACATTAGATAACACTGGTGAAACAGCTGCCCTTTTCTTTTTCAATCATGTAGTCACCAGATTCGGCGTTCCACAGGCTATAGTCACAGATCATGGATCACATTTTTGCAATCACATGATGGTCGAATTGGCTGCCAAATTAGGGTTGTCCCACGATAGCTCTACTCCATATTACCCGCAGGCCAATCGACAAGTTGAAGCAATCAACAAAGTCCTGAAGCAGATGTTGCAAAGGATGATTGGAGTCCACAAAAGGAGTTGGCACCTGATCCTGTACTTAGCCTTGTGGACGTACCAAACATCGGTAAGAAATGCAACCGGAATTACACCTTTTCAACTGGTGTATGGCCTAGAAGCAATCTTACCAGTTCAGTGTGAAATCTCGTCCCTCAAACTCGCAATCGACCTTCTCCCCGGAACTTCAGAAGAGGAGGCTCGTTTCTTGGAACTAATCCAATTGGATTAAACCCGTCTTGATGCCTCTTTGGCTAATGAAGCCCATAAGAAATGGGTCAAGGCGCAGTTCGACAAGAATGTCAAACCCCGTGTCTTCTTAGAAGGTGACTTGGTCTTACTTTATGACTAGGAATCCAATAAATTGGGAGCAGGTAACTTCAAGTCTTTATGGATGGGCCCCTATATTGTTAAGCGAGTGTTAGAAAAAGGGGCCTATGAGTTAATGGATTATGATGGGATTCCACTGGCGCAACCCCGTAACGAGTTGTACCTTAAGCATTACTATGCATGATTCAGTGTGGTAACCCATATGCTTTTGTTACATTTTTGTTTTCGCTAAGAGTAATTGTTTTGTTCAAGTAATCCAATTTTTACATTTGTCGCAGATGTCGAACCTATTGGAATCTTTTTTTGGATATGTCGACGGAGCGAGTCGTAGTTTGCAGAATCTATCTTCCGCAGCCTGGGCCATTTTTTGATCCTAGCGCCGAGTTAGTAAGTTTCAGAGGGGTATGTATTGGTCGGTCAACAAATAACATCGTTGAATATAGCGCGTTGATAGAACTTCTCTCTGATTCCATCACACATGGCATAAGCCGACTTGTCGTCAGGCTAGACTCACAGCTCGTCATACTACAACTCATTAGTATCTACTCCGTCTGAAATCCAGCTATCTATCACAGGTTCCTAAGGGTCAAGATTTTGGAAAGACAATTTGATTTTTATTCAATATCAGCATATTTTCATAAACTTAAACACATTAACAGACTCATTGGCAAATTATGTGTTAGATAGACATTTGCAACATTTATAAAAAGAAGCATTTCATCAGTATTTGCATCAGGATCATATAACTTAACCAAAATAAAACTCCGAAAATCAAAAATATATATATAACTGCTTATGGTTTACACATAATGTTCTGTAACCAAGACAAAATTGGTCAAATGACCCAAAACTCAAAATTCTAGGGGGCACCCTAGTCTAATGATGCTGGTGATAACAAGTCACCGCTTGTGCAATCATGCGTAAAAGCCTAGTCCACTGACTCGGCACACTAGTAGTATGTCACTGCAGCCTCAGGGGCAGCTCGTCAGTCCTCACGTCCAGAATACCAAGAGTAAGGCCTTCGACCTGATCCTGCAATTTTGAAAGAGTCTCGACCACATCAAGGTCGTGAAGGATAGCCCTTCCCGCACCCTCTCCTACTGGAGCGGCGGTTGGCACTCTCAGGCATACTACTGGTCGAACTGGTCCGACATCTGCATGAGCACATGAGTTTTGATTAGTCCTGATAGAAGAAAGCACAAGAACATTATAAAGAGAAATGATAAATAGAGATATGGTCAAGAGAATTTACCAATGACACCCCACTGCTCGCCAGCAGGCAGTACCAAATCCGGATCACCCCAGAAATCCATACCAGCATATGGATACTCGGAAAAAACCATCTCCTGACGGTTGAACCACTCAAAAAAGGTATCAGAAAAGGAAACTTGGGACTGACCAGCATGTTTGGCCATAAGGTTGACCCATCTCTGCATCCGTGGCTCAGTCGATGGAGGTAAACCAAGTGAAACATACTGCCGCTGCATCAGCGGGATCTTTTCCAAGGCGAAAGCTGTCAAGATAGAACCATATCCAAAGTTCTTCAATCTTCCATTTTTCACCTTGGTCAGTTGTTCTTTCATCACAGAGATTACTGCATCACACCAGTTGAACACCTTTGGTTCAAGGCATTCCAAGGCGTACAGCATATAAGACCTGTTGGCCACGTGAAGTGTCGCACTGCCAGCCAGTTTAGCAAAAGTAAACAGAATGGTCCTCAGGGACCTGTCAGTGACATCTCGGATAATGATCTTGCCATCCTTACTCGGCTGAGATCCCTCTCTGTAATACCTGCGAATGTAATCTCTCACATATTCACCCCCACAGGCTGAACCTGATAATGAGATAGGGGCACCACGCCTTGATAAGCCAGTCAAAAAATAGATGTCCACGACAGTCAAGGGAATGGAATTGCCCCTAATCTGGAACTCCTGGGTGGTAGGATCCCATGCATCAAGAAAATATTGCAACAGGTTGATTTGTTGCTCCATGCAAGAGATGCGGAAAAACTTGAACAGGCCACAGTTCCGCAGTGCATTTACCGTAACCGGATCATGTAAAGAAAGCATGTCCTCTTCTTCATGCTCATGTTCTCACCATGTAACAGGCATTTTTCTCCAATGAATCTCTGAAACAAACAAGAGAAGAGTCAAGATCCTGATTTGATGAAAAACAGGCAAAAATTTCCATGAAAAATTGTGCATAAATGGCCCTCTTTGCGCCCATCGCACCCCAGCAGTGTTCTAGGTGGGATGCATGCTGACTGGCCAATGGCCAAGGCATCATGCATCGCACCTTTCGATGTAGAAGAGGTGCGATGGAGCCAGGCAAGTTTTTCAAACCCCAGAGGCTCAGAAAAACCAGAAAACATGCTCAGAATGCAAAAAGGAAAGGATGAAATTAAAGAGCTCAGGTTTAGCTCCTACCTAGTCCAGACGGCGCCGAGAATCATCCACAGAATCTCCCAGAATCAGCTAGTGAAAATCAAGGGAGAAAGCACCTCCAAAGATCCAACAAACCAAAGTTCAAATGAAATGGTAAAATGAGAGGGAAAAAGCACTTTTAAATTACTTTTCATGTAATTCAAGTAAAATATTAGTGTTTTAACTCATTTTTCAAACATATATTGTTCGTTTCTAACTAGTTTGATGAAGCAATTGAGCAGGCAGTACAACCTCTGAAAGAACAAAGTTGTCAATGGTAAAATCAAGACAATCAATGACCATCATATCGAGCAGTTTTAACGCGAAATTCAAGCTCATTAAAAAATAAACATAAGAAATGAGCAAATGTTCCCCCAGAGTTTAAGCTCATTAAAAAATGAACCATTTTCCGGTAAATAACCATCGTGAATGTATTATCATCAGCCTTTGAAGCCTTGGTCGTGTTCTCATCATCACCTCCACTCTGTATTGGCCGATCATTCACCCCCATTTGATTGTTTACCCTTTTGAGGAACAGCTGCAAAGAGTGATCCTGTTAGCCATCCTTGTGACACTGTCGTGATTGGAAAATTCCAAACCTTACCCGGAATCAGCTGCTACCCTAATTGATCACTCGTTCCTCAGAAAAAGAGTCTCCTTTAAGATCTTTTCAACTGACTCGTAAAATATGAAAAGATTGTCGAGCCATTGGCCTCTCCAGCTCGTTAAAGGGACCGGAAGTGCTATCCCTCCTTTAGATTTTAATCTTTTTGGACTTGAGGGATCATTACACAAAAAGATCAAGCGCTTGTTTTGTTTGGCTCGTTAAAAGTACCGAAAATTCATTGCTTTTGTATTGTTTTATACTTTTTCGGACTCAAGGGATTATATGACGAAAAAGGATTATTGGAGTTTTCTTTACGTCCCTTTTTCAGACTCTCTAAAATTGAAAAGGACTGAGTTATCCTTGTCGTTAAACTCGTTAAAACTGAATAGCGACAAACTTGTCCATACAGACAAGAACGAGTTTCACTATCGCGAGGCTCGTTAAAACATAGCGATGGGTTTGCCTGAAGGGCAAATTATAGAACAAGCATATGTTATCCTCCTCAAGCTTGAAAAAAATAAAGAGGTACTGGATAGCAATGACTGGGGAAAAATTGGGAAGAAAACTTGAAGAAACTTTATTGGTAGCAAGTTGCTCTTGAACATGACACTTTCACTCTGCATCCAAATCGGGTTGGGTTGTTCCATTCACTGGTCACATCACCATGGTTCCGTCACACCATCCATATTTGGGGTTAATGCTACCAATCCATCATGTCAGTGTCGCCGATATGTTCAAGAGAAGTCGCTCAAAGAATTCACCTGTGTCTCACCCACTGCAATACATTTACGCTCCATTCTTTCATGACCGCCACCCTGAACCTTATATCACCAGATCATTTTCACCTCCATTAAAATCATTTGCTCCGTTCCATGTCATTGATGTCGGATTCACTAAGGCCCTCCTATGACGAACTGCTTCTTGTCGACATCAGCTCACTATCCAAGAAGTCAATCTAGGAACAACCCTTTCAGTACTTTGAAGCTTGCATGCCTCAATGGCAAGTTTCTCACTTCTGGCGATAGGTTTACATCAACGGCCTTCAACCGAAAGATTTTGCGTGGTGTTTGACGCCAAGTCCCTTATTCACACCACGTGAATTGTACTATAGTACCTTGAGGGTCATCATCATTATCGGTGATTCCTCTCGCGCCTGTTAATAGCTTACATCATTGGCTGGTAATCAGGCGATGTCTTTCCATGTTCGACTCGAGAACATCTCTCACATGGATCGACTTGTACTTCGAGTGAAGATCGAACTAGATTGAAGACCCCGGATCTAGTTTCATCCATCCGGGCTGCGATATATACTCAGGAAAATAAAGACATCAAATGTACATCATTACTACACAGATAATCATCCAACCTAAGGGATGATGGCTCTACCAGAATCATCAGTCTACACTCAGATGACTGTCTGTCTTATGTACATGAAAATGAATTTATAAAGTTGAGCATGGGAATGCCCACCTAAGCTAGATCATGAAAATGTTATGAAGATAATGTATTGTATTGTATCTTATTACAGGTCGCCTTCCAGCTTGAAAAAACTTCAAATCCTCATGATAAATCATTTCACCCGACATCAACAGATTAACGACCTCATGCTTTAGGGGGCAGCTGTTATAGACATTTTTGGGCACTGCAACCCCAATCATAAATGTCCATAAACCAAGGGCTCTTAAGTCCCTAAAAGTGTTGTTCCAACCTCTAAAAGAACAAGGTCAATTGATTACATCTTCTCCCAGAAGTTCTCCATGAAAAACTGCTCAGAACTGGTCAAAACTGGACCATCTCACCTGCTCCATGGTCAAAGTGCGCTGCATCCCACCTAAATACACACGGGAGGTGTGATGCATCTTGAAAATCCCTTCTATGGGGTGTGATGGGTGAGAGTGGCCAAATGGTAGGGTCAATCTGCAAGGTGGAGGATCATGGAATCTTCTAGAAACTTCTCCTGTGACACTTGCCTCTCTGCATTCGCCCAGGGATGAGTAAGAGATCATCAATCTCCAAGTGGAATCAAGAACTATCAGAGAGAGGACACTAATCAAATCTCAAAATCTGACTCACCCCCCTTGCAAACATCTATATATGGATCCCTCATCCCGGAGATCCAGAGGCTGGAATTTTGTATCTTGTAAGGAAGTGTTGTTGGTTTCTTGGTGCAACATCATAGTGTTGGGCGATCTAAGCATTTCATGAGGTGAAGAAGGGCTTTCTTGCTGAGAGGATGATGTTGGGTCAGAAAAATTGGTTGTAATCCTCTTTTCTAGTCTTGATTATTAATAAATCTATTCAAGTTTTCCTCCACATTCTTGTATGATTGATGATATATGAATTTGTGTGGTCAATATATATCTGGTCCTATATTATTTATGATAATAGATCTATGTTCTTGGATAGTGTTATGCTGCTTTGATTCTACAGGTGCTATTTGAAGTTGGGTAGACGAGGAAGCGAGTGGCAAAGATATATCAGAAGGGAGAGGAATCAAGAAAGGAACCAAGCGCAAGACAGAGGTTGGTCTCCTTTATTCCCCTCTTATCTATTTCTCATAAAGGAAAACGAAAGTAGTTTTAGTTTGTTTGTTTCTAAGGTAGCTACCAGCCTTAGTGGGACTAGCAACTCTGCATAGACACTAGATTTCCCGATAACAAGTGTGTGAGAGTAATGTTCCACTAGGTGAAGGAGATCATCCCAGAGGAACTGCGCAAGGAAATAAGAGCTTGGAGGGCAAAGGAGAAGGCTTGTGAGAAGCTTTGTTTGCTTGTGAGCATCCAGGAGGATTGTACTAAGAGCTGGCTAGCTGTGAGAGCTAAGGCTTTGTATAATTATGATGTATTTCCACCTTGTATGATAATACAGATAGTGGAGTTTTTAGTTGAGGCTTTCCCCTGAGCATTTTATGTGTTTCATGTGCATTGATTCTTCTCCTTCTGTTTATATGTGTTCAGCTCGATCTTGCTCAATCTTTTAAGCTTCCGCAAAGCAAATTGATAGTAGAAGTAAATTATAGTATTTTTCTTTGGTTATATTGCATTATGGGGTTAATCTACAATCATATTTTCTATATGGTCTCAAAGTGAGATTTGTAGGGAGAATTTGTAGAATTTCTACATGGTATCAAAGCCAGGTTATCTATAGAGAAATTTCTACATGGTATCATAGCCTAGTTTATCAGAGCTATGAACAGTATATGGAGAAGAGAATTCGAAGTTTGAAGTTCGGGGTTGCAGGTTGGCCAATGTCGTTCTATGGCTTGAGACTTGAGTATGCCTTGGAAGGTAGCTCGAATTACATAGCATGGAAAGATCACATGGAGACTGTATTAGAAGACAATGGCTTGAAGGATTTCATTGATCAAGAAATCCCAAAGCCAGGTTCAACTAATGCATAAGAGTTGGCTGAGTGGAAGAAGTGTGTGGCGAGGGAAAGATGGATCATCCTTGAGAGAGTTTGAGACCATATTATCTCAATTCTCCATGGGAAGGATACTCCATATTCAATGTGGAAGACGTTGAAGGACCTCTACCAGAACAGTAGCGACCAGAGGAAATTGGTGCTCAAGGATAAGCTTCGAAGAATCAATATGGAGAACGGCGATACTATTTCCACATATCTAAACAAGGTCATCACTTGCAGAGATGAGCTTGGTAGTGTAGGAATAACTACTGTTGATGATGATATGGTGAACCTCGCTCTCCTTGGCCTTCCAAAGAGCTGTAATAGCTACTAGGACTCTGTGAATGGAAGGGATAAACTGCCAGATTGTGAACGAATGTGGTCAGATTTCATGTAGGAGGAGATCAGGAGGAGCACACAAGATGGTTCTTCATCCAAGGATGATGATGAAGAAAATCTGGCCTTAGCGAGTAAGGCAGGGAAAGGGAAGGGGAAGGCTTCCCATTCCAAATTGAATTCTTCTCATGGAAGGAAGAAGGGTGACAAATCTAAAGTGAGATGATTTAATTGTCACGAGATGGGACATCATGTGACTAATTTCCCATCAAAGAAGTCCAAGAAGGGATCCTCGAAAGGATCAGAAGGTAAGGCATTAACCTCTCAGTTCGAAATGGACTTTACCCTCATCGCATGCATGGTGTCATTCATGATGGGTTGTGTTTGGTATCTTGGTAGTGGAGCCTCATTCCACATGATTGGCGATAAAATTTTATTCAGTACGTTGGAGGAGAAAGACCTCAAGATGCACATAGAGATGGGTGACGATGGAAAGTATAGTGCTTTAGGAGTGGGCACGGTTTATTTTCAAAGGGAGCATGGACCTCCTATCACCTTAACAGATGTGAAATATGTGCCTGGACTGAAGAAGAACTTGGTATCGGTCGCGATGTTGGAGGACAAAGGCTACAATGTTGTCTTCAGTAAAGGAAAGGCATTCCTTAGACACATCACCACGAGACAGGTGAAACAAATCGGTTCACAAGTTAAGAACCTGTATGCTCTTAAGGTTCAAGATGCATGCAAAGCCTTGAGGAGCAAGGCAAATGTTAAAGACTTGGTGGTTGAGAGGGAGAGTAAATTACCTCTCAACATGCAGTCCCAGAAGAAGTCTCAGACAATTGTGGAGGAGCCACAATTGGAGAAGTGGGCAGAGGGATCATATGCAGCCATACCTCCAGGTGTGAGGTGGGGTGATTTGAAGTGATAGTCCCAAGAAGGCTGAAATTGGGCAGGGTTCATTGAGAGGTTTTATCTCATGGATTGCACCTTGCTATGAGAGCCCAAAGTACATAGTAGCGGGAGGAATCAGTGGAATTGATGCAGTCAGAGATTAAAGTGGCAGAGGCTAGAGTAGTCAAATACTGAAGAGCGCAGAGAAGGATTGACAACAGTGCAGAAAGGTAGAGTCAGCAGAAGCACAAAGTTTTTAGTTCACAGAGGCAATAGCAGTCAGAGCTTTGATGATAGATGCATCATACGGATTTAGGTTGGATGTTTTTTTGTTTCTGGAGTTGTTGGAGCAACAACACTAGAGAGAAGTGTTGCATGCATAACATTCCAAATGTTCACAATCGAGATCGAGATGAATTCCTTTCTTGTTGAGAGGGAGAGTTGAAAATAGCAACAAGAAATGATAAAAATAGGATCCAAAATATTCCAATTTTAATTTTTCCTTGAATTAAAATCGAATTTAGTCTCACCAGCTGCTTGGAATTAATTAATTAATTAATTATGGATTAATTAGTTGGAGAAATTCAAGTTAGAAGTCTTTCTGAAACCATGCAACAATTATCCCTTAAATTAAAGAGATTATCTCTTAATTAAGGAGCTAAGATTGAGTTATATTTGAGTTGTAATTAGTTAGCTCAGTTTACTGAGTTAAGTCCAATTAAATTAGTTCCAAACTGTTTGAGGAACTAATTGCGAGTAATCAGTCAGTTGATGCATGCATGCACTCAACCAGTGTACTCTAGATAACTGAATATTCCCTCATCAGAAACTCATGCATGTCTATTCTGAGAAAGACCCAGTTGAGCTAAATGTTAAGGATAGTGTACTATCAGTTGCATGTGTTTTCCTATAAAGGAAACTCTTGCATGCAGTCAAGGCAAGGTTCCTTGAGGATTGTGCAGTTCTGATAGTGTGTTAGAGTAGTGTGTGAGAGCAATGTTCCACAGGGTGAAGGATATCATCCGAGAGGAACTGTGCAAGGAAATATGAGCTTGGAGGGTAGAGGAGAAGGCTTGTGAGAAGCTTTGATTGCCTGTGAACATCCAGGAGGATTGTACTAAGAGCTGGCTAGCTATGAGAGCTAAGGCTTTGTATAATTCTGATGTATTTCCACCTTGTATGATAATAAAGATAGTGGGGTTTTTAGTTGAGGCTTTCCCCTGAGTATTTTCTGTGTTTCATGTGCATTGATTCTTCTTCTTCTGGTTATATGTGTTCAGCTCGATCTTGCTCAATCTTTTAAGCTTCCGCAAAGCAAATTGATAGTAGAAGTAGATTATAGTATTTTGCTTTGGTTATATTGCATTATTGGGTTAATCTACAGTTAGATTTTCTATATGGTCTCAAAGCGAGATTTGTAGAGAGAATTTTCAAAATTTCTACATGGTATCAGAGCCAAGTTATCTATAGAGAAATTTCTACAGCAGCCTATATTATGACAGTAACAGTCTCCATGCTCCTCCTTCAGCATACATGCAGAGAAAGAGTATCAGCACCCCTACAGGCACTATGGCACCTATCCAGAGCTCAGCGGCAACAGAAGAGGCTAGCACCTACACATCACAACAAAGAATACAAGCATATCAGTTGGGTGAAATCAAAAAAACAAGAGCAAAGGAGAACATGTACCTGAACAAGAAGTAGCGCAGTAGATCCACCCTCTAGAATGCATCGACCCAGTGAAGGAAGCCACAGGTATGGCACCTCATCCACACTCTTTCCTAAGTACAAATATGATAAAAGTGTAAGAATATGAAAAAGTTGGTTTTATAAGTTGAAGGTGGCCAGTTAACTTGGCCACCCTCAGTCCGAAAACAAAAAGTGAAGTTCTAGTCAGCAAGCCATGTGGCAAGGTCACATCAAAGCAAATAAGTTGGAAAGGTGGTCAAGTTAAGTTGTACAGGAGTGGGTGATGATTATGAGAAAGGGCTGCATGATAACTAATGGTGGGCCAACGGTCCAAAAGGAGAAATCACATACCCTGCCAGCTAGCACATCGCTCCAAGGAATCGACCATAAATAGAAAAAATCCCTAACTTTCATGCACACATCGTTCATTTTAAGATTTAGAGAACTAGGACCACCTAGAGGAGCCATTGAAGAAGAAATCTAGTCTCGGCCATCCTACAATGAACACCTACAGGAAACGCAGAAAAACTACATGAAACAGTGGGAATTGTCAAAAAACTCTGCAAGGGGGTGCCTAGGGCCCAACTATTCAGGAATTCTCCTCAACCAGGGCATTACAGTGAAAGGTAGGTGGCCCATATCCTCTGTGTTTTGACTTGATAGCTAGAAAAGAGAAAAGGAAAATAAATCTTCATTTTTTCCTAGTAATTATAGTGTGCATAGGGATAGACAGAATTGTGTGGAGAAATTGTGTGGGGATAAAGGAAGAATTGCAGTCATCACCCTCCTAAACTCTAAACCCTCAGTCACCTTGGAAATCTCTAAAGCTAAGCCACCAAACTACCTACAGTCATCTTGACATAGAGGAGAAAATGACAGGAGGTTTCAACAGAAGGGAGCCCACAGGGACATCTAGAATACACCTCCATCCCCCTGTGGTAGAGATATTTAGAAGGCATCAATGGTTGGGATTCTTCGAGCTGCTTAGAGGATATGATGATGATGTAGCTCAAGAATTTTCCATGTCACTCACACCTTAGGCTAGATTCAATTCCACTTATGTGGTGATAGGATTGTCAGTAACAATTACCCCTGAAAGCATTAGCAGAATCACTACACTTCCTCTAGGATTACAATGGAGAAAGGAGGATAAAGCTAGCAACACTTATGCCAAGAAGAACTTTTTCTTGAGAGATGAGGAGCCAATTGAGGACAAAAATGGGATTAGAAGGGAGAGCCTTCCCTATCCTTGGGATGAAGTAAGCTATCACATTCTCAAGTATATTTCTTGTGAGGGAAGGCTCAGTATAGTCTATGGTTACCAATTTAGACTCCTCCATGAGCTGAGATTTGGAGAAGAGTTACCCCTTAACAGAAGACTTAGTGTGCCCTACTTCTTGTTGCAATCAATAATAGACATGAGCATAAAGGTACAGGAAGGAAAACATCAGCAGCTAGCACATCATGGACTAATCAAGCTCATACTAGAAGATGCCTTAAGCCAATTAAGAGTCCCTATTCTATGGTCCACATTTAGGGACATGGATAGGGAGGCTCTAATTGAAGCAATTGAGTATGAAAGAGACACAAACTCTAGCAGTGAGGAGGAAGAAGAAGAACCTGAAGAGGAAGAAGAAGAGGAGGAACCTGAAGAAGAAGAGGAAGAATAGGAGGAAGAAGAAGATGAGGAACCTGAAGAAGAAGAGGAGGCAAAGACCAATAAAACATAGGGAGAAGAGAACATTGGAGAAGAAGCACAGAAGGATGAGGCAAGCCCTGAAAAACATACCAAGGAAGGGGAGGAATCTCCAAGGGTGTCTCCTGAACCCACAAAGAAGAAGGCAATTGTTGCCTTGACTGCCCTAAGCACACCCATAAAGTCAACAGGAAAAAGGAAAAGGCAGACTCCCTTATATTTAAAAATGAGGAGCACTAGGATAAAACAGGGGAGACCACAAACACCTACCAATACTCCTATCATCATTAAAGACTCACCCAAAGGACAAGAAAAACTATTCTCCCCATAAATGAAAGGTGAAGAGAGCACATCGAAACAGGCTTCCCCAAAGTTGCCAATCACCTATGTAAAGAGGTCTGTTACCAAGTCAACCTCAGCAAAGAAAATCAAAGAACCTTTGACCCCATTTTAGAAAGGAAAATCATCCTACAAAAAACACAGACAATCCTACAGGAAACTTTATCAACACTATAAGAAACACAGAAAAAACAGCAGGATGGACAACAACGACAAAGGAAAGGTAAGGAAGCTGTTATCACTGAAAATTCTGTTGCCAAAAATTGCTCAGACTAGCTTAAGGACAAAGTGTTTTCGCAGCGCATAAATCCTTTAGCAGTTTCGCAGCGCAACCTGTTTTAGTGATTTCGTAGCGTGCTACGAAATTGGGGATTTGTTCGAATCCATAGCAACTGTCATGCAAAATAGTTCTGGGGTGGATGCATTTTACAGGTGGCATGTTCTCAAGCTCCTGCATGTATGCTTGTCATCAGTTCTAAATCTGAAGGGAAATATTACAGGTGGAGTGTTTTGAGTGGGATGGTGACCTTTATGCTTTGCATCCACCACTGTTGCCAAGCAGAGACAAGGGAAAAGTCTGAAGTGTTGCAGCCGCAAAACAACCTAATCCCCAAAGGTGCAGATATAACAAGATACAGGGACTACTTTAAGGACCTTGGTAAGAATGAAAGGGTTGAAGTGATTGCACTGCCGAGTTCCTTAGTGCAGCGTTCTGTTTTTCAAGATGCACCAGATTTGTTGGTTTCTTTAGATGCTCTGGCACCATCTCATCATAGGGGAAAGTATGAACCAACATTATATGGCAATTTGCTTGGGAGTCTTCCCCTTTCTTTGGAGGCATCAATGCTTGTCATTAAGTCTGGTCAGTGTGGGTTTCTTAGAGAGGGTGCAATAATTGGTTCATTGATGGATGCACGACCAATGCCTATCATATAGCCATTTGGGCAGCAATCTTTGTTCAATAAATATGTGGACAGCTATTACAATGATGCTAATGGATCTGTTGGTTCTTCATATCATACAAAGACACTTATGGCAAATTTTTGTACAATTCTGTTTTGGCAACGGATTTTGAAGGACAAGCATCGATTGCAACGACTCATTCAAGTGGCTGGCAATGAGATCTTCACAACTCAGACACATGATTTTGCTTCAATTGCTCCTAGGCTTGAGCAGGAGTGGTCTTCTTTCCACCATTTGGTGCCGTCATCACTTCATGCTATTGCTGAGACATGCCCAAGTTTCTCTGCATTTTGGAAGGTCCACCATTGTATTACAATGATTATGATTTCAAGCACACATGCTTTCTCTCTCCAGGACAACTTGAAACAAACTTGAGTTTTGCCGTTGGCACTGAACTAGCAGATGATATTGTTACAGATGTTTGTATTCAGGCTTCATATGTTGACTCAGGGTCCTTGAATACTTCAAGTATAAGAAATGAGAGCACAAGCATATATTCAGACAGCAGATTTGGAGCTCGCAGAGCTGGACATAAAGAAAGCACTCGAGATTGACCCCAACAACAGGGATGTGAAGCTCGAGTACAGGGCTCTTATAGAGAAACTCTGGAGTACAATAGCAAGTAAAAAAAAAAAAAAAAAACATTATTCCTGTGCTCGATTTTCTGATAACAAAAGGTATCAAGGACTGTGATTCAAATGCCTCCGATGAAATTAGTGGTGCTTTCGAAACCTACTTTTCAGTAGCTAAGCGAATAGGTTTATACCTGGCACGCATATGTCACAAAGAATGAGCTTTCACAAAGAATGCTTGAGGATCACATGGAATGAGTGAAGAGGCCAAATGATGGTAAGGATCTGATTGCCACAAGGCCGCCGTTATTGGTGACACCGGGGACCCATTAAAATATACATCGGGGCCACCTCTAAACATTCTTTGGTGATTAAAGGTCTTATTGAAGATCTCAAGGCGATGATGTCAGCTCCACCGTTGTTTGAGGTTCTTCAGGCTCTTTATGATGATAAGAGCGTTTCTCAGGATTAAAATGCTTGTATGAGTGTGAATTCCTCTCATGAAGTAGAAGCTACGACAAACAGTGGTTTTGATCAGCCTAGTCTACCAGCAGTCCCTTCCAGTGGTAATGTAACGCATCTTAGTGTGGTTGGGAGAGGTGTGTAACGTACAACACCGGTTCCAGTTGATGTCTCAAAACCAGAACCACCCGCCTACGCCTAAAGGATTATTTCCTTTGTTTTCAAGGGAGAATACGCTTATTGTTTCAAATGCACAGCTTGTAAAAAGACCAACAAGACCTACTAATTTAGGATTAAACTCACTGCTTCATCCCTCTTTAATGGATTTTACAGTTTCTAAGCCAGAGTTTTTAAAAGATTCGTCAGAATATCAGAAGTTAGAGGTTTGTCAGTTACCAACTCTCTATTTCAATGAAACTGCAGTAGTTGAATGTTCTCAAAGTTTTTCTACGACTGATGATGGTTCCCCTTCAGAAAGCACAATAATAACAAATGAGTATCTTGTAAAAAGATGGAGTTTCCTATATCAAATGTTGGAGATGCATCAAAGCCTGAGATGTCCTCTATTTCTGACAATTTAAGGAGCACTCTAAAGGTTTGACATCCATGAGATTTTCTCAATCTTAATAGGTAAAGTGTTCTGAGATGATGCACAATAAGCTGCAAAACTTCTTGGAGAATTTGAAACAAGATTTTAGGTCTGAACTGAAGGAGAGGGAAATCAAAAATAATGGTGACTGCAAATTCCACTGGTAATATTCAGTTGATAAAGATTTTGGGTTGAAGCTATGTTTTTTAAATTACACAGCAGTTTCGTAGCGCGCTACGAAACTGCTGTAGGTGGTGATTTTAAACGCAGAGCAGCTATTGTGATACTGTGAGCGGGAGTTTTGAAAGAGAGACACCTGTCCATCAATACAACCTACAGCACATCAAAAACATGGCAGCGTTCCATACCTGGGGTTATTAAAGAGCTGGGAACATGCTGCTACATTTTCGAAGAGTGGTGGAAGACAAGGACCGGGAAAACAGGGGTTCTATCCTAATATTATTGAATCATCAACGCATCCAGCATCCAATGCTAACCTGGAACATTGAATCCTCATCTCATGCTATCACAGCCGCTTCCAGAAAGAGAGCAGATGTCAAAGAATGAAGTTCATTGTAATTAAAGCCATCAAAGCTACTGCTGTAGTAATCCACTTGGCAGAGAACGAGTCTTAATTGTAATAAATGCTATGTCCAGCATGATGTAGAATTAGGATCTTATTTGCTTTAGGATTCCAGCGCTGTCAATTAGTGGTCAGCTGTAATTATTAGTTAGTTAAAAGTTAGTAGGTGTCATCATAGGTAATTATTGAGCTTCCCTCACGCTGAAGGAGGGAGCTCGAATCAGGTAGAGTAAGCATTCTATATAGAGCTAAAAGATGAATGTAAAGGGGGTTGGATGTTTTGATAAAAGACAAGACTATTTTGGTTTATGTATAGCAGATTTCAGTAATGCAAATGACTGTTGTTTCTTCTCAGGATTCACAATAGATCTAATGGTTCAAATGTATGATGGTTTATTCTCTTTAGTGTTCTTTTACAGTTTTGTTACTGCATAATCACTCAGAACTCATGTGTCATGCTCTGACTTCCCGTATGCCTTGGCAAACTGTGTTTTATGTAAGTTATGTTTGAACATTAGATGTAAAGTGCCCTGATTTCTATGAAAGGATAGTGTTTTTTGTTTGCTGAGATGTGTGAGACTCCATAAGCCCAATGGGAATCACTTTGATATTTGTCCAGCCAGCTTATTTTTCATGTGTTTTAAAGAGTTAGCCATCTTTCCTTGTCATTAGTCAATATTCATAGTCTGTGAGAGAGCCCTCTCTGACTAAGGAGGCTAAGCCTTAGTCTAAAGCCTGGTTTGAAATAGTTACACAGAATCTTGCTGATTGGCAGCCTTCAGTACCTGATTTTGTGATAACATTTTGGTGCGTCTGCCGAGAGCCTGAAGATTACTCATTCCCGTAGTTATAAGACTGAATTTCTGAAGGTAGCAGGAGCTCAGACATCATTTTGAGGCTGCAAAACTACCTTGGCGACTCCACACATCAAATAAGAAATTGGAAGGTGACTCCACTGCTAGAAGATCAGTAGCTTGATGAAGTTTCAAGATGGATTCTACTGCAAGAATGAATGCCAGGTATGCTCCTATGGATCGGTCTCATATCCCTGGTTTTCCAAATCCTATGCCAAAGGTTGATTGGTTAGATGATCTTCCAATATTCAAAGATGAAAAGAAGGACAATGCTGCTCTTCATTTGGTTAAATTCCATATGCATGTACGCAGTCTTAAGGTTCATTTCCCTGAAGATTGTCTCATGAAAATGTTTATGACCACTTTAGAAGGAAAAGCATGGTCTTGGTATAAAAGTCTGGAAAATGGTTCAATATATTCGCTTGCTAGTTTTCATGATGAATTCTGTGAAATGTATAAAGAAGGTTATCCTTCCTTATTGCTGCTTAAAGATTGCTGTAGGCATTCTTTAAATCTTATTCAGTACTTGGAGGATTGTTATGATGATGATGAATTTATGGATGAAGAAATTTTAGAGGCTCTTCATAACAATGCATTTCAGCACCGAGAAGAAAGTATAACCTCTCATGAAACGCAGCATGAAGATCAGCAGGGGTTTATTTGTGAAAACCATGTTTCATCCTTTGATATTGATGAAGAGATGCAGCAGATTTGTCAGGCTTCAGATCATCATGAGTATGAAATCGGTTGCAAACAGCAAGAAGAAGTGGGAGATAGCTTTTATGACCCTCAGGCAGAGGAAAAGCTTGTTCAATTTTGTAATTCCTTGCAGCAGCTTTCTTCAAATAACAATCATAATTCCTTGCAGCAACTTTCTTCAAATAACAATCATAATAGTGAGGAAAATTACATTGTTTGTGAGCATCATTCAGAAAGGCAGTTGGATAGCATATCAAATAAATTTGGTGTGGCTGAAGATAAGTTGTCTAAAGATACAGAAAGTTTTGAGAATCAGCAAACTAACCATGTGTTTTTTGACCCTATAGCTGAATACATGGAAAAGATTTACTGTTCAGGCGGCTTCCAGTTATATTTTCATGTTGAAGAACAGTTACACCTCATGCTGCCTCGGTTACTTCAGTATCTGGTTTATTTTTGTTTCAAGCACAGCCAAAGGACTCAAATGTCAGATAAAACAGAGGATTGGCTACATTGGAAATTTCATATTGATTGAGCAGAAAGAAGTTGAAATTGTTAGGGTAGGTAGGTAGAGGGAAATGCAAAATAAGCTCAAGGTCAACTGAGCATTTTTTTTAGTAGAAGTAGCTTTCTTTCTCCTACAGTCATGCTGGTCAAGCAAATTTCTGTTTGTCAAATAAATTTTATAAGGCACTGGAACTGCAGGTTCTTAGTGCACCCCAAGGGCACACTATCCCAAGTGGAGCCACTGTTATCACTGAAAATTCTATTGCCAAAAATTGCTCAGACTAGCTTAAGGACAAAGTGTTTTCGCAGCGCATAAATCCTTTAGCAGTTTCGCAGCGCAACCTGTTTTAGTGATTTCGTAGCGTGCTACGAAATTGGGGATTTGTTCGAATCCATAGCAACTGTCATGCAAAATAGTTTTGGGGTGGATGCATTTTACAGGTGGCATGTTCTCAAGCTCCTGCATGTATGCTTGTCATCAGTTCTGAATCTGAAGGGAAATATTACAGGTGAAGGAGTGTTTTGAGTGGGATGGTGACTTTTATGCTTTGCATCCACCACTGTTGCCAAGCAGAGACAAGGGAAAAGTCTAAAGTGTTGCAGCCGCAAAACAACCTAATCCCCAAAGGTGCAGATATAACAAGATACAGGGACTACTTTAAGGACCTTGGTAAGAATGAAAGGGTTGAAGTGATTGCACTGCCGAGTTCCTTAGTGCAGCGTTCTGTTTTTCAAGATGCACCAGATTTGTTGGTTTCTTTAGATGCTCTGGCACCATCTCATCATAGGGGAAAGTATGAACCAACATTATATGGCAATTTGCTTGGGAGTCTTCCCATTTCTTTGGAGGCATCAATGCTTGTCATTAAGTCTGGTCAGTGTGGGTTTCTTAGAGAGGGTGCAATAATTGGTTCATTGATGGATGCACGACCGATGCCTATCATACAGCCATTTGGGCAGCAATCTTTGTTCAATAAATATGTGGACAGCTATTACAATGATGCTAATGGATCTGTTGGTTCTTCATATCATACAAAGACACTTATGGCAAATTTTTGTACAATTCTGTTTTGGCAACGGATTTTGAAGGACAAGCATCGATTGCAACGACTCATTCAAGTGGCTGGCAATGAGATCTTCACAACTCAGACACATGATTTTGCTTCAATTGCTCCTAGGCTTGAGCAGGAGTGGTCTTCTTTCCACCATTTAGTGCCGTCATCACTTCATGCTATTGCTGAGACATGCCCAAGTTTCTCTGCATTTTGGAAGGTCCACCATTGTATTACAATGATTATGATTTCAAGCACACATGCTTTCTCTCTCCAGGACAACTTGAAACAAACTTGAGTTTTTCCGTTGGCACTGAACTAGCAGATGATATTGTTACAGATGTTTGTATTCAGGCTTCATATGTTGACTCAGGGTCCTTGAATACTTCAAGTATAAGAAATGAGAGCACAAGCATATATTCAGACAGCAGATTTGGAGCTCGCAGAGCTGGACATAAAGAAAGCACTCGAGATTGACCCCAACAACAGGGATGTGAAGCTCGAGTACAGGGCTCTTATAGAGAAACTCTGGAGTACAATAGCAAGTAAATAAAATAAAAAAAACATTATTCCTGTGCTCGATTTTCTGATAACAAAAGGTATCAAGGACTGTGATTCAAATGCCTCCGGTGAAATTAGTGGTGCTTTCGAAACCTACTTTTCAGTAGCTAAGCGAATAGGTTTATACCTGGCACGCATATGTCACAAAGAATGAGCTTTCACAAAGAATGCTTGAGGATCACATGGAATGAGTGAAGAGGCCAAATGATGGTAAGGATCTGATTGCCACAAGGCCGCCGTTATTGGTGACACCGGGGACCCATTAAAATATACATCGGGGCCACCTCTAAACATTCTTTGGTGATTAAAAGTCTTATTGAAGATCTCAAGGCGATGATGTCAGCTCCACCGTTGTCTAAGGTTCTTCAGGCTCTTTATGATGATAAGAGCGTTTCTCAGGATTAAAATGCTTGTATGAGTGTGAATTCCTCTCATGAAGTAGAAGCTACGACAAACAGTGGTTTTGATCAGCCTAGTCTACCAGCAGTCCCTTCCAGTGGTAATGTAACGCATCTTAGTGTGGTTGGGAGAGGTGTGTAACGTACAACACTGGTTCCAGTTGATGTCTCAAAACCAGAACCACCCGCCTACGCCTAAAGGATTATTTCCTTTGTTTTCAAGGGAGAATACGCTTATTGTTTCAAATGCACAGCTTGTAAAAAGACCAACAAGACCTACTAATTTAGGATTAAACTCACTTCTTCATCCCTCTTTAATGGATTTTACAGTTTCTAAGCCAGAGTTTTTAAAAGATTCGTCAGAATATCAGAAGTTAGAGGTTTGTCAGTTACCAACTCTCTATTTCAATGAAACTGCAGTAGTTGAATGTTCTCAAAGTTTTTCTACGACTGATGATGGTTCCCCTTCAGAAAGCACAATAATAACAAATGAGTATCTTGTAAAAAGATGGAGTTTCCTATATCAAATGTTGGAGATGCATCAAAGCCTGAGATGTCCTCTATTTCTGACAATTTAAGGAGCACTCTAAAGGTTTGACATCCATGAGATTTTCTCAATCTTAATAGGTAAAGTGTTCTGAGATGATGCACAATAAGCTGCAAAACTTCTTGGAGAATTTGAAACAAGATTTTAGGTCTGAACTGAAGGAGAGGGAAATCAAAAATAATGGTGACTGCAAATTCCACTGGTAATATTCAGTTGATAAAGATTTTGGGTTGAAGCTATGTTTTTTAAATTACACAGCAGTTTCGTAGCGTGCTACGAAACTGCTGTAGGTGGTGATTTTAAACGCAGAGCAGCTATTGTGATACTGTGAGCGGGAGTTTTGAAAGAGAGACACCTGTCCATCAATACAACCTACAGCACATCAGAAACATGGCAGCGTTCCATACCTAGGGTTATTAAAGAGCTGGGAACATGCTGCTACATTTTCAAAGAGTGGTGGAAGACAAGGACCGGGAAAACAGGGTTTCTATCCTAATATTATTGAATCATCAACGCATCCAGCATCCAATGCTAACCTGGAACATTGAATCCTCATCTCATGCTATCACAGCCGCTTCCAAAAAGAGAGCAGATGTCAAAGAATGAAGTTCATTGTAATTAAAGCCATCAAAGCTACTGCTGTAGTAATCCACTTGGCAGAGAACGAGTCTTAATTGTAATAAATGCTATGTCCAGCATGATGTAGAATTAGGATCTTATTTGCTTTAGGATTCCAGCGCTGTCAATTAGTGGTCAGCTGTAATTATTAGTTAGTTAAAAGTTAGTAGGTGTCATCATAGGTAATTATTGAGCTTCCCTCACGCTGGAGGAGGGAGCTCGAATCAGGTAGAGTAAGCATTCTATATAGAGCTGAAAGATGAATGTAAAGGGGGTTGGATGTTTTGATAAAAGACAAGACTATTTTGGTTTATGTATAGCAGATTTTAGTAATGCAAATGACTGTTGTTTCTTCTCAGGATTCGCAATAGATCTAATGGTTCAAATGTATGATGGTTTATTCTCTTTAGTGTTCTTTTACAGTTTTGTTACTGCATAATCACTCAGAACTCATGTGTCATGCTCTGACTTCCTGTATGCCTTGGCAAACTGTGTTTTATGTAAGTTATGTTTGAACATTAGATGTAAAGTGCCCTGATTTCTATGAAAGGATAGTGTTTTTTGTTTGCTGAGATGTGTGAGACTCCATAAGCCCAATGGGAATCACTTTGATATTTGTCCAGCCAGCTTATTTTTCATGTGTTTTAAAGAGTTAGCCATCTTTCCTTGTCATTAGTCAATATTCATAGTCTGTGAGAGAGCCCTCTCTGACTAAGGAGGCTAAGCCTTAGTCTAAAGCCTGGTTTGAAATAGTTACACAGAATCTTGCTGATTGGCAGCCTTCAGTACCTGATTTTGTGATAACAGAAGCATAAACACAAGTACAAGGGGAGGCAGATTCTCCAAAGAAAATAAAGGGAGAATCCCAAGAGCTATAAGAACCTAGCCCATATCCCAATCTTATCTCCTACTACAAATTCATTGAGGGAGGTAGAGTAATACCATAGAAATTTTCCATCCCTCTCTTCTTTGAGCTTGAGAAGGAGAAAGCAAGGACACATCATTGGATCCATATTGCTAAATCAAAGAATGTAGAGGATGTGGGCCATATGGAAGAGAAGCTACTAGAGATGGGAAGAGAGTTAAGTAAGATAAGAGACAGCGAAAGAGTTATGAAATCTCAACTAGAGGTTGAAAACACATGGTTGAGGAGGAAGGTACAAGAAAAAGAGAGCCAATTTGCCACTATGGAAAGCCTCTCTATGGAGGAACTCCAGTGTAGGATGCCATCAAATTCATATGCCTTGTACCTAAAATATCAATGGATGCAATTTCAGATAAATACCCTAGCACGAGGCACTATTCCTTTCCAAGACTGTAGATAGTTCATTGAGCTTTGTGACCAAAGCACTCTGGAGGAGAGGGCCAAAATATCTTAATTCTACTTACACAACTTGGCCTTAACAGACTTGAATGTGTGGGACCCCAATCCAAAGCTGGGGGACTTACAACTAATGGACTTGGCATCATGGATGAGTCATGAGGAGGCTAGGGCTAAGGAAGTAAAGAGGGTGTTGGAAAGAGAAGAAAAATAACCCCTTTACATCAGAGTAGAACAGATCAATTCCATGGTTGTCATTAGCACCCACAACATCATCGCCAATGATCCCCATCTTGCACCAAGATACTTAGCTACATAAGAGAAAGTAATCACTCATTTTGAGGAAACTTTGAGATTTCTAGGGGATGAAAGCCAGCAAGCATGCCAAAGGAGATGGGGCACCCTACCATATAGCATAAGGATCAGGGAGTATCATTCCCCTGAAAGAATGAGGGATGCACTAGAAAGGACCCCACTATATAAGAAGGCAATGCAGAGACTCAAAATCAACTAGATTGGATTGAAACTCAGTCCACCATTGCTCTTGGGTATGTTAGAAGGAATAAAGGAGGAAGAGGAAAGAAATCAGTGGGAGGAAATAGAGAAGCATGCAGGATTTTATCCACAAGAGGAGAATACATCAATAGAAGCCTAGGATTAGGATTCAGATTTTTTTTGTTGTAGCCAAGAGGCATTTTCGAGCTAAGACGCTGTGACTGATAATTCTTATGTGCTTTTGATATTTTTATAAAAATGAAAAGCATTCCCTTGATCTAGCACTGAGTTGACTAAGAGAGCTAAAGCTCTTGGGTTAGGGCCCAACCCTAGTAGTAGAGGTTCCTTTTTTTGTACATGTATGCTTAGATTACATTCATAGTTAGTTTCTAAAGTTATTTTGGTTTTGTTTAATCTGCAAGTATTTGGATGATTACTTACTTTGCTTCCATTTGTGGATAGATATATCAGTGGTACAATAGTGAAAGTAAACACCTGAGAAAATCTTGTGGTAGTGGCCTCTGCCTCATCTCCCTTATGGGATCATGATTTGAGGGTTCCATTCACACAACCCAAAAACAGATTTATTGTTTGATCACTACATAACTTAGGATTTCTTCTTACATAGATCATTGTTTCCAAATTTCTTAGAAGCACCCACAATTGTCGTTTTGGTCTCTTAATTTTTCTATGGTTTAGAAGCACTTCCATTCATAAACTTAGTGATTAGCTATTAATAAATTTGTTTTTCCTAAATTCAACTCATATTTTCCATATATAAATGAAGTTGTGCATAAATGAAGAAAAGAATGTATGTTTTTGTAGGAGTTTCTGATCTGTAGGGAGACCTCATCTCACCAGCCTCATCCAAGTATTCTCCACCTACACTACCAAAGTCCACCAAACCCTAATCTAAATTCTTGTTTTGTAGCAAAGTGGACATTTTCCTTGAGCAAGTCCAATCATCTTGAAGCCTTGGACTGAGCCTTGGGTAGTGTGCACCTCCTATGTGCCTTATTTCCCCATTAGACACCTTTCCCACACTTCATTCTACCTTTCCTACCTCCCTATAAGCTTTCAGCCTGTTTCCTGTAGTAAAACAGGGCATCCTGTAGTAGAACTAGGACATCCTGTAGTACTACAGGAAACCCTGTAGCACCATGTATTAAGCCTAAATTGAGCAAAAATGGTCATCTGAGCTTATTTTAGGCCTCCACTTGGCTTCCATACCCTCAACACCATACCAGACCTGTTTCCCCATACCTGTCTCCCCTCCCAAAGAGAAAATTAGTTAAATTAGCATTTTCACTCATAAAATTGAAAATCAAAAAGGTTATTTCTGGAATTTCTAGTTAGCACATGCATGCAATAGTCACAATAGTTCTTAGATAAATTTTCATGTTCAATTAGTCCAGATAACTAGATGTTATATGCAGGGTTAATTTAGGTCTCTTTTGCAAGAAAAATGTGTAGATTCTTAGCTAGATGATTTCATGTCACTTTATAGCACCTTCCAATTTAACACTTTCATTTCCTAGAGTAAGCAGCATTTCCTTTCTACATTAAGAGTAATTTTCCCTTTGTTATTTGGTAGTCAGACTCCTTCTAGTCAATAGAACACTAGTTTCAAAAACCCTAGTAGTTTATCGCCCCAGTTGAAAAGTGACAAGAGTAGACCATTGCATCTACTGTGTATACAACATGGTCACCTCCAAGTTTGTATGAACCCTGGGTTGATGAAGTAAAGTTGGTATCCCTAGGAGTTGCAACATTGTTGTTGCAATACTGGAGCTCATCAAATACCCTGCCAACCCAAGAAACCCTCGAATATGCTTTAGGGTTGTGGGTATTTTCCATTCCTTGATGGATTTAATTTTGTTAGGATCTACCTTAAGACCCTCATGAGATACAATGTGACCTAAATATTCCACCTCTTATACCCCAAAGAAACATTTGGAGGTTTTTACATACAATTATTTCTCCTCCAATAATTTGAGCACCCTGTCAACATGTTGAACATGATCCTTCCAAGACTTGTTGTAGATTAATTTTTTATTAAAAAAATACTAACTCAAATTTTCTAAGGGTGGGTTTGAAAATTGAATTCATCAAACCTTGGAAGTTGGAAGGTACATTGGTAAGCCCAAAAGGCATGACAAAAAAATCATAATTACCTTCATGAGTTATGAATGTTGTTTTCAGAATGTCTTCAGTCTTAATTCTAATTTGATGATATCCTAAATGGAGATCCAGCTTGGTGAAGTAAATTTCTCCATGTAATTAATCCAACAATTCATCAATGACAGGAATGAGAAATTTATCTTTAATAGTGATATTTTTGATATCCCTATAATCCAGACACATATGCCATGATCCATCCTTTTTTGTTACCAATACTACTGGAGCAGGGAAAGAACTTTGGCTAGGTTGAATTATCCCTGCCTCTAGCATTTATGCAACCATACGTTCAATTTCACTCTTTTAGGCATATGGATATCTGTAAGCTCTAATTTTTGGAGAAACGCTTCCTAGAATCAAGTGAATAACATGATCATGTTCGTGAATAGGTGGGAGGCCATTGGGAATCTCAAATACCTTGGAATGATTATCCAAGATTCTTTGGAGATCTCGAAAAACATATGATTTCAATGTTCAAACATCTAGTGAGCATAATTGTGCAATTATACCTTGTTTTTTTTTCTTCAAAATCTTTTTCATTCCATTAGAGGTGATTATTTTCCTCGATTTCCTTGAGATGCCTCTTAATTCAATTTCCTTTCCTTCCTAGTAAAATTTCAATAAAATTTCATGAAAATTAAAAGCTATCATCTCCAAAGATTGTAACCATTGGACTCCTAATACAACATCAACACCATCCATTGGAATGGAAACATTGGACTATTCAATACATATTCCCCCATGTTTAGATTGATATTATGGCATTTCCTTGAGAAATTTATAGTTCCCCAATTTGCAACCATCACTTGGCACTCTGGTGCAAGATATAGAAAGCAATTCAATTCCTTGGCTATATTACAATGAATAAAATTATGGGTACTACCAGAATCGATCAACACTATTACCTTTTTTTTCTTGATACATCCTTCTATATTGAGTGTTTGAGGAGTGGTAATTCCTGCCAATGCATTACAAGATATGGCTAAATTCATTTCTTCTTTCTTTGGGATTGGTTCTTGGTGTATATCCTCTTCTTTTAATCTTTCTTGTTCCTTTTCTACCTCCTCTTCACAACCTATGTAAAATATTTTTTTCTCGGCACACTTATGACCCTTAGTGTATTTTCTATCACAACTGTAACAAAGCCATTTTTCTCTTTTTTTCCTCGATTTGTTGTGTTATCAACCTTCTATTTTATGAGAAGCTAGGAGTAGCAACACTTCCATCTTTATAGTTGTGAGTGGTAGACTTCCTTGTTGCCATAATTTTGATTTCAACTTTTCTTGCCACCTTGAATGCCTTCTTCAATGAATTAGGTTCCCAAAGGTAAACCTCATGTTGGATTTTATCCTTTAAAGTCCCTATGAAGACCTCATGTTTGAGATTTATCAATTGTCTAACCAAGGTATTTCTCTTTGTATCCTCATAATGTGCTACCAATTATTTTGTAAAATTATCCAAGTGACAATTGATTTACGAGAACAAATCCATAGATACCACACAAACTAATTTTGTTCTAAATATAATGATGCAATTTGTACCTTTTGTGTGTGTGGCACATCATGTAGATCAAATAATTGATCCATATGCAATATTCATGTTACCAGATCCTTGCCATCAAAATTCCTCATATCAATCTTTGGAATATGGTTGATCTTCATCCCCGAGTTAAAGTATCTAGAATCATGATTCACATTTATTTTATTCTCATCAAGAGTTGCATGGAATACCTTGTCCCCATTAGGAAGCCTTTCCTGCAGCAACTTTGTCAAACCTTCCATGACTGCTTTTCAACCTTACATGTCCCTTTTTATTTTTTCTTCTAAACCATCCATCTCAACATTCATCACTCCCAATTATTTTTGGTTTCTCTTTGTGAGAGTGAAATTTGTTGCACTTGGTCCTGTAAATTTGATATATAATGTTGCATTTCTTCTTCTTATTCATGCATCATAGTAGAGATTTCTGGTTGCTTACTGGGTGTATCCATTTTTTTATTCTGATGCATATTGTAACTAAATAATGATATATATGCTTCACTATTCCCTTTGAGTCACTTCAATTTGATTTTTCAAGCAAAAAATTATGCAAATTTTAAAAAATAAATGCATTTTTCTCGTTTTTTGGAGCTTGATCTTGAACTACTGTATCTATGTAATTTCAGCTCTCCAATGTCTGAAATTTCTTCCTTTAGTAGCACTTTGAGTTTTCTTTACAATGCCACAATTCAGACCGAGATTGGATTCTTCAAGATAAAGTTATGCCCAATATTCCACGATGACCTGATTATGGATTGTTTCAATAGAGTGACCTTGTACAAAATGCCATGTGTCATTGTTTCAACCTTCGGCCCTAAAAATGATATAAGAAAAACTATAGTATGTGTTCTTTCAATCACTTTTCACTAAATTCAAATTTGATTCTTGTAGAGAAAGCTATGGCGATTTTCCCTAGGTCACTTGTTTGAGACTGAATTCTAGAGCATTCAAAAACCCTAACTTCTTCGGACCATATCTCTGAAAAATATAGCGAACAAAGATCTAACATTTTTACACGAAGTTCACTAAGATTTCAGCTCCATGTGGTCAAAATTTCATCTTCTGAAGCCTCATACAAAAAAATATATATATAGTGAAAATTCCAAGATAACATGTTTGAAGTAGCAAAACCCTAGAATCCAAGCTATGATACCATATGTTATGCAACCAAATCACAAAATAGAAGAAAAGATAGATAAACGACTTGAAAATTAGCCTCCTAGAGGGGGAAACCTCCTTTACATCACATAAATTAACAATTATTGGATGATACAAATGACAAGACATCCTTGGTATATATAAGAGTCTAAGGGGTCACAATATAATCAGAGCCTACATAACAATAATAATGTAACAACACAACAATAACAATAGTGGGTTTCTATGGGGCACAACAATAAAAATATGGGGGATACATGGGCACAACAATAATAATAAGGGGGCTACACTACTATTATACGGACCTAACAATAACTATCTTAAAACCAAGGATCAATGCTTCGTATTCTACAGTGTTATTAGTACACTTAAATTCTAACCTACATGAAATCATAAAAAAAAAAATGGGGGTCCATCAAGATACAGCTAGCACAGGCTCGATCTTGAGTCTTATACCCATCATAATATAATATACAGACATCATTACCACTAAAATCTAAACTAAAACTATTCACATCTAAAGTACAAGATTCATTACCATCAGCTGGAGGACAAGAAAGGAGTTCCATCTGCATAACATATGGGATAGGCGATTGTATGGCTTCATAGCACCCGATGTTTGTCTCCAAGAAACACATTCCCAACTCTTCTTGAGCAAAGTTGATAGGTTCATTTGGTGCTTCCAATTCAGTAATTGTATGCTTCATATAGGGTTCATTGTTGACTCTAATTTGGTTGTTATTTCCTTTAAAAGGGAGCTATAAAATATCCATGCAGTTTACTAGACCAATCCCTACTTAGATAGTTCAATTACTTCAGTACATACGAAATCCAACATAAACTAAAAACATTAGAAGAATAGTCTCAAAATGTCTATGATTCATCCATGAAAATGTGTTGGCAGAAAGGCTTCAAGTATTAAGAAAAAGTTCCAAGATACACAAGTAAAATGAACACCACTGCCTCTCATAGTGAAGCGTTAAAGCCACTACTTACTCCCCAAAAGTACTCTCTATCTCTCTAATGCTTATGCGAGAAGCCAAGGTTAAAAGTCCTTTGCATGAAAAATGAGGATCCTTTTATAACTTGAAGCATGACCTTTCATATCCTCATGACTCTTGGCTTTCCAACTTCTAATGACCTTTGGACTTCTAGAACCTTTGGACTTCGAAATGACTTTTGGAATTACATATGACTCTTGGTATTGCATTTATTTTGGACTTCTATACATTGATCTTTTGTCCATGCATGACTCTTGGACTTCCACTTATTTGTCTATACAATGATTACATGATTACATCATAACTTCCACACAATCATGTGGTATGGACATGACAAGTCACTACTATTGATGACTTGGACTTGTAATGACTGATGACATGGACTTTCTTCAATGGGTGACATGGGTGCTACTCATGTCTTTTGTCTTGCATGCAACTTATGATCATTGATGTCTTCACCCTCTAAAGGGTCTTTGATCTTATGGATTCTTCAGAGTGCTTCGATCATCAAGACTAAAAGGTGTTCTTTGTTTTTTAATGCTTCCCTTATCTGCCTCTTTGCCTGATCTTCGTCATGCACCCTTGCCATGTTATTATTGAAGTACTTGTAACTTCAATCACTCATGGAAAGAAAACATCAGCCTAAAAAATATCCTATTCTGACATGTTTCATGATGATTTTTTGTTTGTGTCTTAGCAGTATGCTTGGGAGGAGCAAGGAGAGCTTTTGGGTGCAAGGGCACACTTCGAAAGGCTGAAGGGTTGAAGAGAGGAAGCTTCGGGGCTTTGGGGTGAGATCATGTGCTCAAGTAGAAAGAGAGAAACTCAAAGGAAGTCAAAGGGTGCATGTCTGAAGGACGAAGGATGAGACTTCGGGCTTCCCAAGTGCATTGTGCACTCAAGGGAGACAAGGAGGGTGCAGGGTGCAATGTCAAAGGGTGTAGGATGAGGTTTAAGGGCTTTAGGGTGCTCTCATGCACTCAAAAGGGCCAAGAAGGGTGCAAGACACATTGTTGAAAGGTGAAGGGGTTAATCTTTGGGTCTTCAGAGCGCTCTCATGTACTCAAGGAAGGTGCACTTCTTCAAGTCGAAGGAATGCACTCAAAGTAAGGCTTGGTTCCTTAAGGCCACAGTTCGAAACAAGGAAGGGGAAATATGCTTAGGAGTGCACTATGTGCTCTTGGCAAGAATAGGGCGTAGTTCCAAATAACGAAGGGTTCTTTCTCAAGGCTTAAGAGTGCACTTTTTCACTTTTTTCCTTAATGGGTTCACTTAAACAATCAAAATTTGTCTAAGCCTGAAAGATAGAACAAGGGCAGAACACAATGAGTTTAGACATAAAATCATGTACGACACATATCAAATCATCAAGAAAACTTAAACAATCTTGAACAATGATAAATAGGTATCAAATCTCCATTGTTCATACATTCCCCAAGTACAACAAACAATGTGTGTGTGAATGCAACCAAAAAGTGTCATTTTTAAACAACAAAGGTGTTATGACTACGAAATACACTAGAGATGTTCTAATCAATGCAACGACACATAAGAATGATTAAGAATATAAAATGGCTTGAAACAACACTTGACAACCAAGGCAATACTTGATATAAAAATGAGGTGCGCTCCAAAATTTTAATATAGTGAAATTTTTGGAGGGTGTTGTAGCAATAACAACACTTGGCGACACACTGGGTGGACTTCAGCTTCTCTTCATAGGAATAGATTTTTAGTTTAAGGGTCATCCATTTAGAAAGTATTGATTCACCAATCAAATTGTCTTTCTTTCCCCTTTCGACCTAGTTATATACATAGTACCTCACTTCCTTTCACTTGGTTCAAACACACAAAAGATATGCCAAATCACAATTGTTTCAATCTAGGAAAGGGTAATGTGTTCAGTGAGTTTAAGATATTCAGAGTATGAGTTTCATCTTTGGTGTTGCTCTGCTGCTAGCAAGCCTAGAAAGTACCCCGGTGGAGTCACTACAGAAGCACAGATGTTGCTTCACTACCAGTGAGCAGGGACAGTACCCCAACGAAGTCGCTTCCTTCACCTCCTTATGCATGAAGCCTTTCTCTTCTTTCACCCTTTATTTATTTCTTTAATAGGAATGTGCTTCAACACTTATTATTTTCAACGGGCGAAAGAGGGATCTTGACTTATTGAGAGAAGAGGAGGTTTCCCCTTCAGAGAAGTATTTATATAACCTCTGATATTGGTTTGCTCACTTTAGATTTTCCCCTTATCCTTTCTCTACTAGATTGGATAGGTATGTAACTCACCAAGTAGATATACACCAAGTTAAGGAGTTTGGATGCTATAATAGGTGCAGATCTAATAATTTCCCTCAAGGTTTTTCCTTTTGTATGTATCGTATTTTCCATCTAGAATTAGCTCAACCTATGGAATCTTCCCAAACAAAGAAGAAGAACAAACAGATAGCCAAGCATTATGGTTGCCACATTTTCTCTTTTATTTCACCAAAAAATATTTTTTGAGCCATGCACTTTTCACACAAGGTCTTATTTATGTACAATGACCAAATAACAAAACAAGACAAGACCTTACTTGACCTAACACACATATGATCGACACGAACAAAAGGAAAATTTGTACAGGAAATGTAACTTAGAGCTGCTATTGAAAATAATGCTTCAAATCTCAACCATTTACAGGAATAGGGTCAATCCTCCCGTCTAAAGATCTCATCTTGAAAGTATTATGACTAAGCTTTGATGGTGAATGGGCTAATCCACATGGGTTAGAATTTTGTGTGTTTTCCTTTCTCTTCCTGGAATTTGTCCCAATTCAATACTAAGTCACCCATATCGAAACTCTTTATCCCTACGGATTTCTTGTCAAACCATCGCTTAATAGGGTTTTGATGGAAGACAAAACTTTCTTATTCTTTGAGCCTTCCTTCCTTAAGTTTGAGTAAGGTATATATATTGCTCTAAACCAAAAGGCAAGGTCTACCCTAGGACTCTTGGGAGAGTTACAAGGCCAGGAGATATAGGTTCAAAGGTAAGATGGATTCCTTACCATAAACCAGAAAGTACGGTGAGGTTTTGAGGGAAGGCTTAGGAGTGACACGGTCATCCCATAAAGCATATTTCAAAGCATTGCGCCAGTTCCTTTGCTCGGATAAGATGGTTTTATTGATTATGCAGATAATACTCTTGTTCATTGATTCAGCTAAACCATTTCCCTGCAGGCAAAAGTTAGATGCATTCTTTAATACAATTTCATCTTCTAATGCTAATTCATAAAGTTTCAACGAAGGAAAATAAGCTGCATTATCAAAGACAAGTGACATTGGAACGCCAAACCTAATTATAATGTTTTGATTCAATAAGTGGATGACTTCATGGTCATTAACTTCTCTTAAAGGAACTACTTTTATCCACCGAGTAAAATAATTTGTAGTTCTTAGAATGTATCGGTGTTGCTTCGATGAATGTGGAAATATTTCTTCAATAAGATCTAGTCCCCACTGTTGGAATGGTTCCTTGATTGCTACTAGTAGCAATGGGGATGTTGACTTCTGATCTTGATTGACACATATTTGACAAGTTGGGTAGCATAAGTGTGAGAATATTTGAATAAGGTGGATCAATAATAACAAACCCTCATTACTTTATGCGCAGTTGTATCACCCGCATAGTGACCACCTGTCGTTTTGTCATGTAAATATTTCAGTAACTTCTCTGTATCTTAAGGATCAAGGCATGTTAGAAATACATGGTTATGGTGCTTTCTAAAAACCACTCCATGAACAAGTTGGTAAGATAGAGCTTTAAGGAAGATTTCCCTCTTTTATTTATTCGATAAATGCATGAGCAAGGTGTCGTGCTCTAAGAATTGCCTTATATCATAATATCATGGCGTTGTATATTTAATCAAGGGAACATGTTAAACATTATACATTTGTATTGCCTACTCCCAATTTGAAAGATCTTTCTCGGGATCATCTCTCACTTTGGTTGCAAGTTGACAGAGGCCATGACCCTTAATGGTATGAACTGATTTAAACTCAAAATCATATTCTTGTAAAAATGTCATCCAATTTTCCCTCTTCTCACATAGCTCTTCTTGCATAAAGAGTGTTATGACTAGTCGATGAGGCAAAAATATGATCGTGTGAGATTTAAGAAGATAGGACCTAAAGTATTTCATTGCCTTATGTACAACGTAATCATTTTTATCGATGGAAGGATAATTTATCTCTGAACCTTGTAAGCCAACACTCATGAAAGAAATATGCAATTTCTTTCCTTGAGCGTCATTCTAAGTCAGTACAACCGCAATAGATGAATCTAAAGCAAAAGTGTAAAGCAAGAAATCTTTGTCATAATCAGGACTAAATAATGCAAGTGTATTAGTAATAACTTGTTTAATTTGAGAAAAATCATCATTTTCCCTTGTATCCCATTTGTAAGTTGCATCTTTCTTAATCAGCTCCTGTAGAGGTTTAACTATTTGAGCATAATCAGAGATGAACTTTTGCAGGAAATTAATCTTCCCTAATAAAGATCGCACAGCCTTCTTATTTATTAGGAATGGGATTTGAGTAATAGCTTTGACCCTTTCATGATCAACTTTGATTCCACTCTTTACAATGATGTGTCCTAAGAGAGTGCCTTTAGACACACCAAATATGTTTTTCTTAGGATTGAGAGAAATCCCATATTTATGGCACCACTCAAATATTTGCTTCAAATGATGTACATGATTTGATCTTAGTTTGGAAAACACAATAGCATCATCTAAATAAACAACTACACTTTGGCTAATCAGACCTCGGAAAGCAATGTCCATCGCTCTTTGAAATGTAGCACTAGCATTGATAAGCCTAAATGGCATACGCTTAAAGGCGAATGCTCCCCATTTGGTCCTTAAGGTAGTTTTGAGATGATTTGGTTCTGCCATTAGCACTTGATTATAACCAGACAAACCATCTAGTAACAGGAACATCTCAGGACCAGACACTATTTGGAGGATTTATTACATGGATGGCACCGGGTAATTATCTTTATCTAATTCCCAGTTGAGATTGTGAAATTCAACACATAACCTTATCTCACCGGATTTCTTTTTGGTTGGGACCAAATTCAAAACCCAAGTACAATGTCTAACCTTGAAAATGAACTAAGCATCTAACAACTTTCTCAATTCCTTTTGGATCAGGGCTTCCAACATTGGATGAAATTTCCTCAACTTTTTTTGAAAAGGTTTTACCCCTTCTTTGATGGGAATTACTTGCTAGATAATACAAGTATCATATGTATTTAATTCATCGTATGTCCATGCAAACACATCATGGTATTGTTTGAACAAGTGAATGAAGGCTTTTCGTTCTTGTGGAGAACAACATGCACCAAGGTTTACATATTTCATATCTTTTTGGGCTCTCAAGTTGACTTGTTCGGATGACAACTTCGAGCTCTGGGTCTTTGTATTGATTGGTCCTTTGAACTAGTTTTGCAGGTCATATAATTTTTCTAGGGACACTACACCTTTAGGCATAATATTTACTTTCACTGCATTAGATGCCTCCTGCAAAGCTTCATTGTGCTCATCCTCCTCAATGAAAACATCTTTAAATATGTTTGAATTAGCCATAAAATTCAGTATATGTTGGTAATCATTGAAAACATGAAAATTAGTGAAATTATCAAGCACAGATGGTTTATATATAATCTCCATAGAAAAACCATTTCTCAATGGTGACATTCTGGTGGCTGCACTAGCTAATGCATATGTTGCGACATTTCTTAGCCTAGGAACATAAATGATATTAAAATATTTAAAATAATTAATCAAACCCATACCTCTTGTTGGTATTTTTTGATATTTGGTTAAACACAATGGATAGTATCCCATACCTGACAAGTGGACACTCACTAATTACCCTAAGAAACTCTACCTTTAGGTCAGTGGATTTCTTTAGTCCAAGCACGATTGCTTCATATTCGACAGACTTATTTGTACACTTGAACTCCAAATGACATGATAGGATGTAGATTTTATTGCATGGGTCTGTGATTATGCAACCAACTCCATTCCATCCTGTGTTCTTGAACCATCAAAGTACATAGTACTATATTATTAGGAACTAAACTACTTCCTATATTATTATTATTATTATTATTATTATTATTATGTACGTCTATATTACAGGATTCATTAGCACCAGTTGGAGTATAAGGAAGGAGATCCAACCATGTATCAGGTGGGACGGATGATAGTTGCGCTTGATAACACCCGTGATCAGCTTCTAAGAAACAATTTCAAAATAATAAATCAGCAAAGGCAACAAGCTCATTATGACCCTCAATTGGCATCACAATATATTTCATGTATGCCTCACTCTCCACTCAAATCTGGTTGTTTCTACCCTTATATGGAAGCCATAAATGCGACCAATCTGTAGCAAAATACCCTTGTAATTTGTTAGACCAATCTCGACTCAGGAGTATGCCATAGGCTTTAGGGATGTCCACAATTACAATATTTATACATTGGTGAACTCGATGATCAGATGACAATAAGATAATAACATTCTTGAGTTTACTAATAGCTTGGACAAGGGATCTATCCAACTGAATGCTTTGCGCATCGGTTTTATCCCATTTAGCATTTATTTTCTTTGAAATATATAATGGAATTACATTCAAAGATGCACCAAAATTTACTAAACAAGTATGGACATTATAATTGAAAATTTCAAAAATTAACAAAATTGGGGGGCAGAGATTGTTAGAATCTAGCGTTACGACATTAACTACATATTCAAGGCCCCATAAGACTTACCAAACATGTTTTGAGAGGTAGAAGCTTTGTCACCTTATGACGGTTGTGAAAAGGCCTTAGACAAGCAGTTCATGTTGGCATGTTATCTTCACAAACTCAAAGATGGAAACATTGGCACGAGCACTCTTCAAATATTCAAATATATTATAATCAATCGCTTCACCTTTAGCAAGCAATGTTGAAGTGTTTGGGGGAGTAGATTTATTTGACACTTCTGGAGTGATGGACTTGTTTTTGTTATTAGAGGAAGTGCTCTTAGAATTATTAGCATTTCCAGACTTACTTTGTGCAATCTAAGTAGGATTAGTCGGTGGTGAGACCCTTATTAACAATTTCTCCTTCAAGTTTTGTCTCATCGCCTCTTGTTTAGAAATGGGCCCTTGGCTCCTCAAACTATATCGACCATTTTGTTTCTGAGGTGGGGCTTCACTTTGTGGTGGTTCGAACTTCAATCTTGTCAATATTGAGAATACAATCAAAATCATTAACTGCATGACCAATACATGTACTTTCTTCATCTGTCAGAGGTTCATTTGTTTCATTTGTCTACTCGGACTACTCATCTGCTAGTAAAGTATCAATAATGTGTGCGTCCAGAGCATTCATGTTATGGTTCCACTATGGGCATGTTTTCTCTAAATGTCATTCCTGATGGAAAGAACAATAGTTATCCATGCCTATAATTTCAATATTCAACAAAACATTAGAACTCTGGGCAGATTTGGTTGGCTGATTGTTGTTTTTGTTGTTGTTATTCCTTCTGAAAGGGAAAGACTTGGGTAGCTTGCTATTGGTAGAAGTCTCGCTTAACCTTCTCTTTAATTCTAAAACTTAGTTTAGTGAGTACCTTTAAATATTTCGTCAGGTTGTCGATATCCACAAAATTCTTTTATTTATCCTTACTTGAAGAAGGCTGAGACTTCTATCCAACCTCCGTGGATTCTATAGATTTATCATCATCTATAATAACTCCAATGGCACTCAAATATTTCTCCACGGTGATTGATTCTGCTAAGTTTAGAGCCAATGTCTCCTTTGCAACTCACTTAACAAAAGAGGAAATGTTTGTGGGTAAGGCAGTTGTATAGTAATCAATAGTAATGGAATCGTGAAGTTGCATGCCTAGGCAAAACTTGGTCAATATGTTGTTGAACTTTTGATTGAATTTTTTGACTTTCTCCTTTCCCCCATGTTGATATTTCCAACCTCTTTTAATAACGTGGCAGGAGTCTTGTCATCAAAAAATTTCTCCAAAAATAATTTCTTAAACTCCCTCCAACCATGGACTGAATTAACTAGCAGACTATGGTACCATGTTGTTTCTCTACCTTTTAATGTGAAAGGAAAAATCCTACAAGCAACATCATTTTGTTGTATATCTAGCATTTGCAAATGCGTGTAGAAATAATTGATATGATCTGTTGCCTTAGTCTTCTTGCTTGGATCAAACTTTGATAACAACTTCTCCAGATGTATCGACATTCTATGAAGCTTATCTGAAAGAGAAAGTGGTCATTGGGCCATCCAATACAAGTCCTGATTAGCCATGTCTTCGTCTCTCGGTTCCTCCTCCTTTTCAAAATCTCATGAGCCTTCTCCTTTACCATTTAAACTGTCATTAAATTCTAATTCAATTGTCAATTGCTCTTCGTAAGAAATAACAATGTCTTCCTCGTACTCTTCATGATTGGGTGGAAGCGAATCGTATTGAAATGTTTCTTCTAAATACTTTGCTAATTCCTCAAGAGCATCGAAAACCAAATATTCCACTGATGCAACTAATACACTAATACGAGTTGTTTTTTTCTTCTTAGGAAGATGCGGAAGATTATGAGCAACATGGAGTAAATCTATAGCTTTTTCAAACTAACGGGTTATAGGTCGCAGTGCCCGAAGTTGTTCGTAGGTAACCTCGTAGGCCAATTCCGAACTAGGATTAGAAGATCCTCCTACTTCAAGAATAGGATTTGGAATGGTGCTCAGAAAGTTTCTACCTTGTCCAGAAGATGAATGATTGGGATGTGTATAGTTATCAACCATAAAAAATTGGTTTCCCTCCTTCTAGAACCAGAATGTTGATGGGGATGGATACTGCCAACACACAGGGGATCTCCCTTATATGAGATCACAATTAGACCTCACACCATTTGGTGTATGATTCCCATTCGGAATATGGATTGGCTATCAGTTACTTAAATATGTGCCTTGGTTTAAGCAGTCAACACAAGAGAGAAGCACACATGTGCTTTTGAATGAGCAAGAGAGTGTGCCTTGTGAAATGTTCAATTGTCGATGTATCAATGTTCTTTAACTATGAGGGAAAGAAACTGAGTCTCTAAAAGATAAGTAATAGTACTAATCTAATGGAGACACACGCACATAAACAAGAAAGAATTGTTGAACATCAAGTGAAACAGTTCACATAGATGCCACTATCATTAAACCATTACAACAAATTTCTAATAACTTGAGCACCAAAGTCGCCAAAATAGTTCAATTAATTCAGTACATATGAAAGCAAACATAAACCACAAACATTAGAAGAATAATCTCAAAACAACTACAATTCATGCATTAAATGTGTTGGCCAAAAGGCTTCAAGTATTAAGCAAAAGTTCCAAGATACGTAAGTACAATGAACACTAGTAGATCCAATAGTGGAGCATGAAAGCCACTACTTGCTCCCCAAAAGTACTATCACTATCTCCTTAATTCCTATGGGAGAAACCAAGGTTAAAATTCCTTTGCATGAAAAATGAGGATCATTTTATAAATTGAAGCATGACCTTTCATATCCTCATGACTCTTGGCCTTCCAACTTCTAATGACCTTTGGAATTCCAAATTACTTTTGGAATTACATATGACTCTTGGTATTACATGTCTTTTGGACTTATATACATGGCTCTTTTGTCCATACATGACTCTTGGACTTCAACTTCTTTGTCTTTACAATGATTACATCATGACTTCACATCATCATGTGGTATGGACATAACAAGTCACTATTATTGATGACTTGAACTTATAGTGACTAATGACATGGACTTTCTTCAATGGGTGACATGGCTGCCACTTGTGTCTTTTCTCTTGCATGCAACTTCTGATCATTGATGTCTTCACCCTCCAAAGGGTCTTTGACCTTATGGAGTCTTCAGGGTGCTTAGATCATCAAGACTTCAAGATGTTCTTTGCTTTTGAATGCTTCCTTTATCTACCTCTTTTCCCAATCTTCTTCATGCATCCTTGTCATGTTATTCTTGAAATACATGTAACTGCAATCACTCATGGCAAGAAAACATCATCCTAAAAAATATCTTATCTAACATGTTTCATGCATATTTTTTGTTTGTTTCTTAACAATGCACTTGGGAGGAGAAAGGATAGCTTATGGGCACAAGGGCATACATCGAAAGGCTAAAGGACTGAAGAGAGGAAGCTTTGTGGTTTATGGATGCACTCATGTGCTCAAGAAGAAAGATAGAAAATCAAAGGAAGGCACAAGGTGCATGTCGAAGGACAGAGAATGAGGCTTTAGGCTTCCCAAGTGCGTTGTGCGCTCAAGGGAGACAAGGAGGGAGTAGGGCACAGTGTTGAAGGGCGTAGGATGAGGCTTAAGGGATTCAGGGTGTGCTCATGTGCTCAAAAGGGCCAAGGAGGGCACAGGGTGCATTGCTAAAGGATGAAGGGGTCAAGATTCGGGTCTTCGGGGTGTGCTCATGTGCTCAAGGAGGTAACACTTCTTTGATTCGAAGGAATGCACTCAAAGGAAGGCTTGGTACTTCAAGGGCACAATTCAAAACAAGGAAGAGGAAAGATGCTTAGGAGTGTGTTATGCACTCTTAGAAGGTGCAGGGCACACTTCTGAATTATTATAGATGATTTTGTCACATATGTCACACTTGTCGCACTTGGGTTACTTGGCATACTTGAGTTATACTGTTATGATGGACCTAATGGTTGATCTAGTTAGATCTCTAAAAAGTACCAGTGGCATGGTATGAAGGCTCAAAACTCAAAGTGGCAGGAACTCTATAAAATTAGCATCAGACCAAAGTTCTCGTCATCCTGATTGCAACAGTGCGAACGGCACTCAAATCCGAGTTCATATGAAGAAGTTAGAGAAAGTCAAAGGTCAAATTTGACTTGGACAGGTGGCAGGAGGAAGTGACGTGGAAAAACTCTCAACGAATGGGGAAGCACCAAGATGGAGGCTGCCATTGGTCCCACATATCACATAAGGAAGAGGTTGTGGCTTAAGAAAATCGTCCCCCAGCACTACCGAGTTATGATGCGATAAATCGCAATCGCAGATTGCAAGGAGGGGAAGAGTTAAAGAATCAGCCCTAGGAGCAAGCCAGGTTGCGATGCGATATATCACAATCACAGATTCAAGTTGCAATTTGTGATATCGCAATCGCAGATCGCAAGGAGGGGAAGAGTTAAATAATTGACCCTGGTAGCTGTTAGAAAATTATATATTACAGAGCAATGGAACACATAAAATATTGCAGAAATATAAACACAGAAAACGCATAAAACAAGAGAGACACAGATATACATGGTTCACCCAGTTTGGGCTATGTCCACGGAGAAACAACCAGTCCTTCTTTTTATATTATCTAGCAAACTGAAGAGATACAACCTACAACAGATCTGCTGTAACTCCCTCTTCACTGTCAATCTCCTCTCTCTTCCTCACTCAAAATACAGATATACATAGACATAATACAATTCCCTCATATATAGTGAGGGGTTGCCTTCTAGGGCCAAAAACCCTAAATTAAACATAACTTCTACCGTCAGATCTCCATCTAATGAACTGCCCAGATTGACTAGAAATTACTATACTTTTACAAAGCAATTTTACATCTATTCTTAGCTTCGGGGGCGCTGCCCCCGATCCCCCCGCCGGGGGGGCTCCCAAAAGGTCACAGCTGCCCCCCCTGCAGCAAATATTTTATAGGCAGCATTGCCGCCCCATTTTGAACTGGGGTCTAATGCAGCGATACCTTTGAATACAAAAGATAATCATGCTCCACACCCAACAATATCCCACTTGGAGACTGATTATAGCAACTCCACCGCTACTTCATTTTCTGGACAATGACTCCACTTTGGACCTGGTTGTTTCTCATATTCTTCATCATACTTGAAGACCAATTGAAACTGAGCAGATTCTCAGTTTCTCCCTAGTTTCAACTTTTGTTAACATATCTGTAGGATTCTGGCTAGTGTGTACCTTTTCCAGCTTCAACTGTCCATCTTCCAATGCTGACCGTACGAAATGGTACTTGAGCTGAATATGCTTAGTCTTGGAATGAAATGCAGAGTTCTTTGCAAGATGTATGGCACTCTGGCTATCACTGTATAACCTGCCCAACTCCTGCTTCTTACCCAATTCATCCAGAAACCTTTGTAACCAAATCATTTCTTTACTAGCCTCTGTAGCAGCAACATACTCTGCTTCTGTTGTTGAGAGTGCAACAACACTTTGCAAGTTTTGAGACCCAACTGACAGCTGTTCCACCTACAGTAAACACATACCCTGTTGTGCTCCTCCTGTTATCTCTATCACCTACCATATCTGCATCAACATATCCTTGTAGAGCAATGTTTGAACCACCAAAGCATAATGCTTGATTTGTGGTACCTCTCAAATACCTGAGAATCCACTTCACCGCCATCCAATGTTCTTTTCTTGGATTTTTCATGTACCTGCTTACAACTCCCAGTGCATGTGCAATATCAGGCCTTGTGCATACCATTGCATGCATTAATCTCCCAACTACTGAAGCATATGGAACTTTAGACATATAATCCATGACTTCTTGGGTCTTTGGGCACATCTCCTTACTTAATTTGAAATGGCTAGCCAAACGTATACTAACTGGTTTTGCATTTTGCATATTAAACCTTTTCAACACCTTTTCTATGTACTCACTTTGAGACAATGTTAATTTGTGATTCTTCCTATCTCTAGTTATTCTCATACCAAGGATTTGTTTTGTAGCACCCAAATCCTTCATTGCAATTGAGTTTGCCAATTTTCTTTTGAGCACATTTATTTCTTGCATGTTAGAACCTGCAACAAGCATGTCATCTACATACAATAACAATATAATATAGCTGCCATCCTTTTGCCTTCTGAGATAAACACAATGATCAGAGTGACACCTAGTATAACCTTGTTCAGACATAAACCTGTCAAATTTTAGATACCACTACCTTGGAACCTGTTTTAAGCCATACAAGCTCTTCTTCAACCTGCACACAAGTTTCTCCTTCCCTTTTACCTCATATCCTTGTGGCTACTGCATATATATCTCTTCCTCCAAATCCCCATGGAGAAAGGATGTCTTTACATCTAACTGCTCAAGATGCAAATCTCCAATTGCTACTAGACTTAGAATAGTTCTGATTGAAGTCATTTTCGCAACATGAGAAAATATCTCATCAAAGTCTATACCCTTTTTTGTGCAAACCCTTTCACCACAAGTCTAGTTTTATACCTTTTTCTACCTCCATCTTCTTCCTTCAACTTGTAAACCCATTTATTCTGCAATGTTGTTTTACCTGCAGGAAACCTGACTAAGTCCTAAGTCTGGTTATGTGCTAAGGAGTCCATCCCTTCTTTCATGGCTTGCTCCCACTTCTTCCTGGTTTCTACCTGCACTGCTTCTTCATAACATTCTGGTTCACCAGAATCAGTCAACAATACATAATATAATGAAGGAGAGTATCATTTAGGGGGTCTACTCATCCTGGTAGATATTCTAACACCACTTTCAGGTGTTTGAAGTGCTTGTTGCTATTGTGGTTGTTGTTTTGGTTGTTGATCATTATGATTTTTAGGCACCATCACTTTTTCTGTGATCTCATCAAGCACTGTGTATTCTCTGTTTTCTTTTTCCTGTTTCTTTTCCTGCAGCTGATCCTTATACAAAACTTTTTCATTGAATATGACATCTCTGCTCCTAATGATTTTGTGTTTTTCATAATCATAAAAGCGATAACCAAAATCATTAACACCATATCCAATAAAGATACATTTCTTTGATTTTGCCTCAAGCTTTGTTCTATTTTCTTTATTAGTCTGGACAAAGGCTTCACAAGCAAAAGTCTTTAAAAAAGAGTAGTTTACCTTTTTACCTGTCCATGCCTCCTCTGGAATACCACCATCCAAGGAACTTGAAGGCCCTCTGTTTATTAGATAAACAACAGTATCTACAACATCTGCCCAAAATTGTAAAGGCAATCCTGCATGCAATCTCATGCACCTTGCACACTCCATGATTGTCCTGTTCATCCTTTCTGACACACCATTTTCTTGTGGTGTTCCTGGAACTATCTTCTCTCTATGAATTCCATTCTCAGAACAATACCTATCAAACTCTTTGCTGTAATATTCACCTCCATTGTCTGATCTGATACACTTCAACCTTTTTCCTGTCTCATTTTCAACCAAAGCTTTCCATTTCTTGAAAGTATCAAATACATCAGATTTATTTCGAATACAATAAATCCAAGTTTTTCTGGTTGCATCATCAATAAAAGTAACATAATAATGAGAGCCACCAAGAGATGATACCTGAGCAGGTCCCCATACATCTGTATGCACAATCTCCAATTTTTTGCTCTTCTTTTCTTTCCCAACTCTAAGGAATCTGACTCTCTTCTGTTTTCCATAAACACAATTCTCACAGAATTTTCAATCAACATGCTTCAAACCTGGCAACAAGTTTCTTGAGTGAAGAATCTACATCCCCTTCTCACTCATGTGCCCGAGCCTATGATGCCACAATGTTGTATCTTCTCCTGTAGAGGTTGAAGCATTAATAGAATTAAAAATACCATTGCATAAATACAATGTACCAACCTTTCCTCCTTTCACTATTACCAGGGATCCTTTAGTGACCTTCTAGGTTTTATCTGTGAAATTAGTTACGCGACCTTCACCTCCCAACTGCCCTGTTGAAATTAGATTTTTCTTCAGATCTGGAACACGCCTTACCTCCTTCAATAGCCACTGATTTCAATTTTTCTATTTTATGAAAACTATACCCATTCCAACGATTTTACAGGGTTTATCATCACCCAATCGAACCTGGCCAAAATCTCCTTGAACATAATCATGAAAATGTTTCTTATCAGATGTGGCATGTAAAGAGGCCCCTGAATCTACCACCCAGGCATCAATAATATTTTCTAATGAAAGAATCAAGGCATCTTGCAACACATCACCTGTTACATTCGCTTCATGATTAGTTTCTTGTTGCATGTCTCCTTCTTTTCCCTTCCGAGACTTGCAGTATTTCTTCAGTGTCCTTTCTTCCCGCATTTCCAGCACATTATCCCCGATCTAGACTTGGATCTACCTTTTCTTGACTTACTGTGATATCCTGGGTTCTTTCCTCTTTCCATTTTTCTTCCCCTAGTCTCTGCAGTCAAAGCATTACTTGATGTCTCACCGAAGCTTTTCCGTCGCATTTCCTCGCTAAGGATTGCACCGACAACATCATCAAACTTTAAAGTACTAGATCCAGAGATAGAGTTACTAATGGCCATAACTAAACCATTCCAATTTTCTGGCAATGAGCACAGAAATAACAAAGCCCTAACTTCATCATCAAAAGTTACCCCTACAGAACTTAACTGACTTGTAACTGTATTAAAATCATTTAAATGGTCTGCAATAGATCCACCTTCTGACATCTTCATATTAAATAAACACTTCATAAGAAATACCTTATTTGAGGCCGAGGGTTTTTCATATAGTTTGGCCAATGTCGACATTAAACCCTCTGTTGTCGTTTCCTTTGAAATATTAAACGCTACCGACGCCGCTAGGCACAGCGGTATTGTTCCAAGTGCCTTTCTGTCAAGAATATTCCATTTTGTGTATGTCATACTCGTCGGCTTCTTTTTCTTTCCGCTCAATGGTAGATACAGATCTCTCTGTTACAAATAATCTTCCATCTGCATCTTCCATAGCTGGTAGTTTTGGTCGTTGAATTTTTCGACCCTAAACCTACCATCTTCCACCATTGCTCCCACTCGAACCAAGAACCCTTCTCTCCTGCGAGTTTATCAGCTAAATAGAACTTCGGCTCTGATACCAGTTGTTAGAAAATTATATATTACGGAGCAATGGAACACATAAAATATTGCAGAAATATAAACACATAAAACAAGAGAGACACAGATATACGTGGTTCACCCAGTTTGGGCTATGTCCACAGAGAAACAACCAGTCCTTCTTTTTATATTACCCAGCAAACTAAAGAAATACAACCTACAGCAAATCCGTTGTAACTCCCTCTTCGCTCTCAATCTCCTTTCTCTTCCTTGTTATCGGGAAAACTAGTGTCTATACAGAGCTGCTAGTCCCACTAAGGCTGGTAGCTACCTTAGAAACAAACACACTAAAAACTACTTTCGTTTTCCTTTATGAGAAATAGATGAGAGAAGAATAAGGAGACCAACCTCTGTCTTGCGCTTGGTTCCTTGCTCGTTTCCTCTCTCTTTTGATAGGTCTTTGCCACTAGCTTCCTTGTCTACCCAGCTTCAAAGAGTACCTGTAGAATCAAAGCAGCATAACACTATCCAAGAACATAGATCTATTATCATAAACAATACAAGACGAGATGTATATTGACCACACAAATGCATAAATCAATAATCATACAAGAATGTGGAGGAAAACTTGAATAGATTTATTGATAATCAAGAAAGAGCAAAGAGGATTGCAACCAATTGTTCTGACCCAGCATCATCCTCTCAGCAAGAAAGCCCTTCTTCACCTCATGAAAAGCTTAGATCACCCAACACTATGATATTGCACCAAGAAACCAACAGCACTTCCTTACAAGATACAAAATTCCAGCCCCTGGATATCTGGGATGAGGGATCCATATATAGATGTCTACAAGGAAGGTGAGTCAGCTTTTGAGATTTGATTAGTGTCTTCTCTCTGATAGTTCTTGATTCCACTTGGAGATTGATGATCTCTTACTCATCCCTAGTGGAATGCAGAGAGGCAAGTGTCACAGGAGAAGTTTCTGGAAGATTCCATGCTCCTCCACCTTGCGGATTGACCCTGCCATTTGTCCCTTCTCACCCATCGCACCCCATAGAAGGGTTTTTCAACATGCATCACACTACTGTGTGTATCCAAGTGGGATGCAATGCACTTTTACTATGGAGCAGGTGAAATGGTCCAGTTTTGACCAGTTCTGAGTAGTTTTTCATGGAGAACTTCTGGGAGATGTTGTAATCAGTTGACCTTGTTCTTTTAGGGCTTGGAACAACACCTTTAGGGACTTAGGAGCCCTTAGTTTATGGAAATTTATGATTGGGGTTGCAGTGCCCAAAAATGTCTGTAACAGTTGCCCCCTAAAGCATGAGGTCGTTAAACTTTTGATGTCGGGTGAAATTCTTTATCATGAGGATCCGAAGTTTTTTCAAGCTGGAAGGCGACCTGTAATAAGATACAATACAATACATTATCTTCATAATATTTCATGATCTAGCTGAGATGGGAATTCCCATGCTCAACTTTATAAATTCATTTTCATGTACATAGGACAGACAATCGTCTGAGTGTAGACTGATGATTCTGGTAGAGCCATCATCCCTTAGATTGGATGATTATTTGTGCAGCAATGATGTACATTTGTTGTCTTTATTTTCCTGAATATATATCGCAGCTCGGATGGATGAAACTAGTTCCCGAGTCTTCAATCTCTTTCGATCTTCACTCAAATTACAAGTCGATCCATGTGAGAGATGTTCTGGAGTCGAACATGGAAAGACATCGCCTGATTACCAGCCAATGATGTAAGTTGTTAACAGGCGCGAGAGGAATCACCGATAATGATGATGACCCTCGAGGTACTATAGTACAATTCACGTGGTGTGAATAAGGGACTTCGCGTAAAACACCACGCAAAATCTTTTGGTCGAAGGCCATTGATGTAAACCTATCGGCGGAAGTGAGAAACTTGCCATTGAGGCATGCAAGCTTCAAAGTACTGAAAGGGTTGCTCCTAGATCGACTTCTTGGATAATGAGCTGATGTCGACAAGAAGCGATCCGTCATAGGAGGGCCTTAGTGAATCCCACATCAATGACACGGAACGGAGCAAATGATTTTAATGGAGGTGAAAACGATCTGGTGATATAAGGTTCAGGGTGGCGGTCATGAAAGAATGGAGCGAAAATGTATTATAGTGGATGAGACACAGGTGAATTCTCTGAGCAAATTCTCTTGAACATATCGGCGACACTGACATGATGGATTGGTAGCATTAACCCCAAATGTGGATGGGGTGATGGAACCATGGTGATGTGACTAGTGAATGGAACAACCCAACCCGACTCAGATGCGGAGTGAAAGTGTCATGTTCAAGAGCGACTTGCTACCAACAAAGTTTCTTCAAGTTTTCTTCCCAATTTTTCCCCAGTCATTGTTGACTAGTACCTCTTTATTTTTGTCAAGCTTGAGGAGGATAACATATGCTTATTCTATAATTTGCCCTTCGGGCAAACCCATCGCTATGTTTTAACGAGCCTAGCGATAGTGAAACTCGTTCTTGTCTGTTATGGACAAGTTTGTCGCTATTAGGTTTTAACGAGTTTAACGACAAAGATAACTCGGTCCTTTTCAATTTTAGAGAGTCTAAAAAGGGACGTAAAGGAAACTCCAAAAATCCTTTTTCGTCATCTAATCCCTTAAGTCCGAAAAAGTATAAAATAATACAAAAGGGATGAATTTTCGGTAATTTTAATGAGCCGAACAAAACAAGCGCTCAATCTTTTTGTGTAATAATCCCCCAGTTCCAAAAAATATTAAAATCTAAAGGAGGGATAGCACTTCCGGTCACTTTAACGAGCTGGAGAGGCCAATGTCTCGGCAATATTTTCATATTTTACAAGTCAGTTGAAAAGAGCTTAAAGGAGACTCGTTTTTGAGGAACGAGTGATAGATTCGGGTAGCAGCTGATTCCAAGTAAGGTTTGGAATTTTCCAATCACGGCAGTGTCACAAGGATGGCTAACAAGATCACTCTTCGCAGCTATTCCTAAAAAGGGGTAAACAATCAAGTGGAGGTGAATGATCGGCCAATACAGAGTGGAGGTGATGATGAGAACACAACCAAGGCTTCAAACGCTGAAGTAATACATTCACGATGGTTATATACCGAAAATTGGTTCATTTTTTAATGAGCTTAAACGTTGGGGGAAACACTTGCTCATAGCTTATGTTTATTTTTTAACGAGCTTGAATTTCGCGTTAAAACTGCTCGATATAACGGTCATTTCTTGACTTTACCATTAATAACTTTGTTCCTTCAAAGATTGTGTTGCATGCTCAATTGCTTCATCAAACTAGTTAGAAATGAACAATACATGTTTGGAAAATGAGTTAAGACACTAATATTTTATTTGAATTACGTAAAAAGTAATTTAAAAGTGCTTTTACCCCTCATTTTACCATTTCATTTGAACTTTGGTCTGTTGGAGCCTTGGAGGTGCTTTCCCCCTTGATTTTCACCAGCTGATTCCGGGATATTCTGTGGACGATTTTTGGCGCCATCTGGACCAGGTAGGAGCTAAACCCGAGCTCTTTCATTTCATCCTTTTCATTTTGCATTCTGAGCCTGATTTCTAGTTTTTCTAAGCCTTTGGGGTTTGAAAAACTCGCTCTGGCTCCATCGCACCCTTTCTATATAGAAAGGTGCGTTTTGGATTGCAGGTTTCTGTGGAGTGGTTTTTGAGAGATTGAATTCGGATAATCCACAGTGTTCATCTTCTTTTTTGTCGACGTTTCGAGCCTAGAGCAAGACTCATCATCAGGACTTGATGATGAGTCTTGCTCTAGGCTCGAAACGCCGACAAAAAAGAAGATGAACACTGTGGATTATCCGAATTCAATCTCTCAGAAAGGTGCGTTGCATGTTGGCCTACCCACTGGACAGTTGGCATGCAATGCACCTAGAACACTGCTGGGGGTGCAATGGGCGCAAGGAGGGAAATTTGTGCACAGTTTTCAATTGACATTTTTGCCTGTTTTTCACCAAATTAGGATCTAACTCTCCTCTTGTTTGTTTTCAGAGATTTATTGGAGAAAAATGCCTATTACATGGCAAGAACGTGAGCATGAAGAAGAGGACATGCTTGCTTTACATGATCCGGTTACGGTAAATGCACTGCAGAACTGTGGCCTATTCAAGTTTTTCCGCATCTCTAGCATGAGGCAACAAATCAACTTGTTGCAATATTTGCTCGATGCCTGGGACCCTACCAGCTAGGTGTTCCATATTAGGGGAAAATCCATCCCCTTGACTGTCGTGGACATCTATTTTTTGATCGGCTTATTGAGGCGGGGTGCCCCTATCTCATTATCAGGTTCGGCCCGTGGGGGTGAATCTCTGAGAGATTACATTCGCAGGTATTGCAGAGAGGGATCTCAGCCGAGTAAAGATGGCAAGATCATCATCCGAGATGTCACTGACAGGTCCCTAAGGACCATTCTGTTCACCTTTGGTAGGATGGCTGGTAGTGTGGCTCTTCATGTGGCCAACTGGTCTTATATGCAGTATGCCTTAGAATGCCTCGAACCGAAGGTGTTCAACTGGTGTGATGCAGTACTCTTCGTGATGAAAGAACAATTGACCAAGGTGAAAAACGGAAGATTGAAGAAATTTGGATATGGTTCTATTTTGACTGCCTTTGCCTTGGAAAAGATCCCGCTGATGCAACCGCTGTATATTTCACTTGGTTTACCTCCACCGATTGAGCCACGGATGCAGAGATGGGTCGACCATATGTCCAGACATGCTGGTCAGTCTCAGGTTTCATTTTCTGATACCTTCTTCGGGTGGTTCGATCGTAAGAAGATGGTTTTTTCCAAGTATCCATATGCTGGTATGGACTTCCGGGGTGACCCGGATTCGGTACTGCCAGCTGGCGAGCAGTGGGGTGCCATTGGTAAATTCTTTGATCATATTTATGTTTATCATTTCTCTTTATAATGTCCTTGTGTTTTATTCTGTCAAGACTAATCAAAACCCATGTGCTCATGCAAATGTTGGTCCCGTTCGGCCAGTAGTACGCCTGAGAGTGCCAGTTGCCGCTCCAGCAAGAGAGGCTGTGGGAAGGGCTATCCTTCGCGACCTTGATGTGGCCGAGACTCTTTCAGCATTACAGGATCAGGTCGAGGGCCTCACTCTCGGTATTCCAGATGTGAGGACTAACAAGCTGCCTCTGAGGTTGCAGCAACATACTAATAGCGTGCCAAGTCGATGGACTAGGCTTTTACGCATGATTGCACAGGCGGTGACTTGTTATCACCAGCATCATTAGACTAGGGTGCCCCCTAGAGTTTTGAGTTTTGGGTTATTTGACCAATTTTGTCTTGGTTACAGAACATTATGTGTAAACCATAAATAGTTATATATATATTTTTGATTTTCGGAGTTATATTTTGGTTAAGTTACATGATCTGCATGCAAATATTGATGAAATGCTTCTTTTTATAAATGTTGCAAATTTCTATCTAACACATAATTTGCCAATGAGTCAGTTAATGTGTTTAAGCTTCTACAAATATACTGATATTGAATAAAATCAAATTGCCTTTCCAAAATCTTGACCCTTAGGAACATGCGATAGATAGTTGGATTTCAGACGGAGTAGATACCAGTGAGTTGTAGTATGACGAGCTGTGAGTCTAGCCTGACGACAAGTTGGCGTATGCCATGTGTGATGGCATCAGAGAGAAGTTCTATAAACGCGCTATATTCAGCGATATTATTCGTTGATCGACCAATACATACCCCTCTGAAACTTACTAACTCGTCGCTTGGATCAAAAATGGCCCAGGCCGCAGAAGATAGGTTCCGTGAACTATGACTTGCTTCGTCGGCATATCCAACAAAATATTCCAATAGGTTCGACATCTGCGACAAATGTAAAAGGTGGATTTACTTGACCAAAACGATTACCCTTAGCGAAAACAAAAATGTAACAAAATCATATGGGTTACCACACTGAATCATGCATAGTAATGCTTAAGGTACAACCCGTTACGGGGTTGCGCCAGTGGAATTCCGTCGTAATCCATTAACTCATAGGCTCCTTTTGCTAATACACGTTTAACAATATAGGGGCCCATCCATAAAGACTTGAATTTACCTGCTCCCAATTTATCATATTCTTGGTCGTAAAGTAAGGCCAGGTCACCTTCTGAGAAGACACGGGGTTTGACATTCTTATCGAACTGCGCCTTGACTCGTTTCTTATGGGCTTCGTTAGCCAAAGTGGCATCACGACAGGTTTCATCCAATTGGATTACTTCCAAGAAACGAGCCTCCTCTTCTGAAGTTCCGGGGAGAAGGTCGATTACGAGTTTGAGGGACGAGATTTCACACTGAACTGGTAAGATTGCTTCTAGGCCATACAACAGTTGGAAGGGTGTAAACCCGGTTGCGTTCCTTACTAATGTTCAGTATGCCCACAAGGCCAAGTACAGGATCAGGTGCCAACTCCTTTTGTGGACTCCAATCATCCTTTGCAGCATGCGCTTCAGGACTTTGTTGATTGATTCAACTTGTCCATTGGCCTACGGGTAGTATGGAGTAGAGTTGTCGTGAGACAACCCTAATTTGGCAGCTAATTCGGCCATCATGTGATTGCGAAAATGTGATCCATGATCTGTGACTATAGCCTGTGGAACACCGAATCTGGCGACTACATGATTGAAAAATAAAAGGGCAGCTGTTTCACCAGTGTCATCTAATGTAGGCATCGCCTCGGCCCATTTGGTAAAATAGTCACTGCGACTATGATATACCCATGCCCCCCGGTCGAGGTGGGGTTACATGTCATTAAATCAATGCCCCATTTGGCGAATGGCCCAACAGCAACTATTGGCTGCAGAGGTGTGGGTGGTCTTCTGGTTTTGCTATTGAAAATTTGACAGGCATCGCAACTTCTGACTGCGGTTATGCAATCTTTGAACATTGTTGGCCAGAAGTATCCTGCTCGTAAAAAATTTTGGGCCGTAGCATAACCAGATTGATGCCCCCCACACGTGCCTGAATGGCAATCATTCAGGACTTTTTCGGCTTCCTCATGGGTGAGGCACCTCTTTAGAACTGTATCGACGCCACGACGGTAAAGCGTATCACCGACGATCATGTAGTCTTTTGATTGGTATCGAATACGTTTTTGTTCGGAGCGGGAGGTATTAGGCCTATATTTTTGGGTTTGGAGATAGATGATTATATCTCCATACCGCGGATTGCTTGAATATATCAGAAACAAAGATTCATCCACGATTGTTTCATCTGATGTTTCATCGTTGGATGACGATGGAAGATCGCATAGTAATTCTGCGAAAACCAGGGCTTTTTTTTTACTTGGATTTTACAAATTCCAGATCAAACTTTTATAGAATTGCTATCCATTTTGAATATTTTCCCCCCAGCAACTGTCGCAACAATATATAAGTCATGGGGTTGCAATCTGACAGAATGGTAGTTTTTCGAAAGAGGACATAGTGTCGAAATCTCTGTATCGCTTGAATAGTTGCGAGCGCCAGCTTTTCAACATAGGAATATTTGCTTTCTGTATCATTTAAGTTCCTACTTAAATAATATATAGGATGTTCAATTCCGTTGTCTTCTTGAACTAAAACCATTGCGATGGTTGTATCCGCTGCAGCCAGATACAGGTTAAAGTCTTTTTGATAATCAGGAGCGTACATTAATGATGCTTTCATTAGGGATTCTTTTAAAGCATCAAAGGAGGCTTGCGTGACCTAATCCCAGATGAAGGGAACTTCCTTTTTCAATAGACGTGTATAACCTTTAGCAAGTTCGGCGTAATTTGGAATGAACCTCCTCAGAAAGTTTGCTTTCCCTTGGAGTTTCTAAATCTGAAGCAAATTTGAAGGTGGAGGAAAATTTATGATTGCCTGAACCTTACATGGGTCGAGACGAATCCCGTCCTTTGAGACTACAAATCCAAGTAAACGACCAGAACTGACACAGAACACACATTTGTGTGGATTGAGTCGTATTTTGTAGTGTCGGCAACGTAGAAATATCGCTCTCAAATGCTGCGGATGATCGGTCTGCTTTCGCGAATGAGCCAGAAGGTCGTCGAGATATGGTTGAACGATGTTTTTGATGTCATGGAAGGCATAATTCATTGCTCTCTGAAATGTTGCCCCTACGCCCTTTAAACCAAAGGGTAATTTGCAATATGCGAATGTGCCCCACGGACAAATAAATGCAGTCTTTGATTGGTCCTGTGGGCGGATATTTATTTGATTATACCCGGAGAATCCATCCATGAATGAAAATATTTCGCATCCGGCGCATTCATCAATTATCTGGTCAATAAAGGGTGTAGGGTAGTTGTCTTTTGGACAAGCTTGATTTACATCCCTATAATCGACGCACACTCTAATCGTTCCTTGTTTTTCCATAACAGGAACAATGTTCGATACCCAATCAGTTAGAGGAACCGGGTAAATGAAACCAGCATGGAGAAGCTTTTCAACTTCTGCCTTGATGGCAACGGCTTTTTTGGAGTGCACCTGCTGTAGCCGTTGTCGTACTGGTTTGAAATCTAGATACATCTTAATTTCGTGTTCAACTATACTCGAGTCAATGCCTGGCATTTCATCATATGACCAAGCAAAGACATCTCTGAATTCGCAAAAAATAGCGTTGTATATTTCTAGTTCTGAAGGAGAACAACTTTTGCCAACATAAATATTCTCTACAACATTCGTTTTGGTCGAGATATTTATGGCGATAGTCTCTTCAATGTTGGACAAGTTTCGCTCGGAATCCACCATGTTTACAGTATTTGATAGGAAATCAAAAACTGAAGGATAATGAAGGTCATCAGGAGTATCTTCTTTACAATCCGGAAGATGGGAACGATGGTGGTAATCTTCTCATGGCGTCCCTTCAATTACCATTGATTGAACAATTCCTTCGTTGGTGTAATGCACTTGCGACCAAGGATCTGAAGGGGTTCCATATTCCTTAGACCTATCTATCCAAACACTTGATGAGCGTTGATTCGGCTCTGCCTCCCATGCCGAAAACATTGATTGCTACAATATTTCTATTAGGCTTGGAGGCAATACCTTCGTATGATCCATGTTTATATCGTTTTCTGAGATCTTTTGAATCAAAGATATCATATTGCAGGTTCCTACCATCGCTACTTCCGCCAGATTGATTGGAGGCGGAAGGGCAAAAGTCCCCATTAATATAGGGTCTTTTAGTAGGCGTACTCCGATATTTTGAAGCGTATGGGGGCTTCCATGGATCATCGGAATGCTTCTCGTAACTTGGGAACTATTAAGGAGAAATGTTTGTTGGTCGATGTTCGTAATTCCTCCTTGAAAAGGAAATGCAATCTTTCTAAAGTAGGTCGACACAACTGCAGCCATAGCATATATCCATGGTCTTCCTAGTAGGATGTTGTAAGCGAGGTTTCCGTTGATTACTTTGACATCTATTTCTACTATTTTCTGTTATGAAACCAGTTCAAGAAAAGATAGAAAAGATAGATCAACGCCTTAGAATTCAGCCTCTTCGAGGGGGCAACCTCCTTTACATTACATAAATGAACAATTCTTGGATGATACAAATGACAAAACCTCCTTTCTATATATAGGAGTCTAAGGAGTCACAATATAATCCAGCCAACCTAACAATAATAATATAAAGCCACAAAAATAACAATAGAGGGATTCTATGGGGCACAGAAATAACAATATGGGGGTAATAGGGGCACAACAATATAAATAAGGGGTATAACTACAATAGTAATGGGGTAATCACTAGTATTATAGGGACCCAACATGCCCCTCTCCTTCAAAAAAGTGTTGTCCTCAACGCTTGAGTAGTTCTGGATACTTCTGCATAAAATTCTCATCCTCCCATGTGGAATCTTCAGCGGATAAGTTCTTCCACTTGATAAGATACTCTGAAATTGATCGATTTCGTAGCTGTCGAGTTCTTGTTTCTGTGACTGCTTCCGGTTCCAATATAATTTTTCCTTCCTCGTCAAGTTCTGGCAATATTGTTTGAATTGGGAGCTTGTCACCTATAACCTTCTTTAAACATGAAACATGGAAAACTGGGTGCAATCGAGAAGCTGCAGGAAGCTCCAATTTGTATGCCATAGTACCAATCTTTTGCAACACCTTGTACGGACCATAATACTTTGGTGATAATTTATTATCCTTCTTAGCTTGCTTTAGGGACATTTGCTTATATGGTTGTAGCCGTAGGAATACCCAATCACCTACATCAAAACTTCTTTCACTGCGATGTTGATCTGCCTGTTGTTTCATTCTATTTTGTGCCAACACGAGGTTATCCTTTAAGAGTTGGAGGACTTGTTGTTGATGTTCGATGTGATGTTCCACTGCCTGAACCTTAGAATTTTCTCTTAAATATGATGTGATGGATGGTGGTTGATACCCATAAAGTGCCATAAATGGGGTCATTTTTGTTGTTGTATGGAAGGAAGTGTTATACCACCATTCAGCCAGAGGCAACCATTTGACCCATTGTGTCTGTTTATCAGATACAAAGCAACGAAGATATCCTTCCAAACATTTGTTTACTATCTCAGTTTGCCCATCAGATTGAGGATGATAAGATGAGCTATGAGCTAACTGAGTACCAAGACAAGAAAATAATTCTGTCCAAAAATTTCCAGTGAAAATGGGATCTCTGTCACTTACAATAATCTTTGGGTTTCCATGTAGCTTTTGAACTGTTTCCATAAATGCAGTAGAAACTGTACTGGCTTTAAATGGATGTGATAATGCACAAAAGTGTGCATACTTGGTAAGTCTGTCAACTACCACCATGATGACACTCTTTCCCTCAGACTTGGGTAAACCTGTGATAAAATCCATTGAAACCTCCTCCCAACGTTGGCTTGGAATGGATAAAGGTTGTAATAGACCCGGTGTCTTAATTGTTTCAACTTTATTTTACTGGCAAACCAAACATTCCGCCACAAACTTTTGAATATCTGATTTAAGGCCATCCCAAAAAAATTCCTTCTTAACCCTGTGGTAAGTTTTTAAAAATCCTGAGTGCCCTCCTAAGGGAGAAGTGTGCAATTCCATAAGAATCTTTTGTTTTAGCTGGGAATTCTTACAGAGGTATAAGCGATCTTTGTACCATAACGAATCATTTTGCCAGCTAAATGTATCAGAAGTACTGGAATCTTGTTGTAGCTTTCGAATAAGTGCCCACACTTCTTCGTCATTCTTCCATTCCTCCCTTGCTTCGTTTATCCAATCTGGTTGGATAATAGAAATGGCACACAACAATGCTTCCACATCCTCATCCTTTCTTGAGAGTGCATCTGCCACCACATTTTGCTTCCCTTTTTTGTAGATGATTTCAAAGTCATAACCCAACATCTTTGTGACCCACTTTTGTTGCTCTTCAGAGGATAATCTTTGTTCTAAAAAGTATTTAAGGCTATCATGATCCGTTTTTACCTTGAAGTGTCTTCCCATTAGGTAGGGTCGCCATTTCTTAAGTGCATGGAGTATTGCCAACATTTCCTTCTCATAAATAGCTTTGCTTAAAAACTTTCCCTTGATTGGACGACTTTCAAAAGCAATGGGTCTTTCATCTTGCATTAGAACAGCACCAATTCCATTTCCTGAAGCATCACATTCCACAATAAAGGTTTTTGTGAAGTCCGGTGTAGCTAAGACCGGTGCTTGGCACATTGCCTCTTTAAGATGTTCAAAGGCCTTTGTTGCTTCCGGAGTCCATGAAAATGAATCTTTCTTCAATAATGTTGTTAGAGGTGCTGCTATTCTCCCATAATTCTTAACAAACTTGCGATAATACCCTGTCAACCCAAGAAATCCTCGCAGATGCTTTATGGATGTGGGGATTTTCCATTCCTTAATGGCTTTAATTTTGCTAGGGTCTACCTTAACTCCTTCATGAGATACAATATGACCCAAATATTCCACCTCCTGGACTCCAAAGAAACATTTGGATCTTTTTGCATATAATTGTTTCTCCTCCAATAGTTGTAGCACCCTGTCAACATGTTCAACATGATCCTTCCAAGACTTGCTGTAGATTAGTATATCATCAAAAAATACTAACACAAATTTTCTAAGGAATGGTTTGAAAATTGAATTCATCAAACCTTGAAATGTTGAAGGTGCATTGGTAAGGCCAAAAGGCATGACCAAAAATTCATAATGACCCTCATGAGTTCTAAATGCCGTTTTCGGAATGTCTTCAATCTTCATTCTGATTTGATGATATCCCGAACGAAGATCCAACTTGGTGAAGTAAATTGATCCATGCAATTCATCCAGTAATTCATCAATAACAGGAATGGGGAACTTATCTTTAATAGTGAGCTTGTTGAGCTCCCTATAATCCGGACACATGCGCCATGATCCATCCTTCTTGTGCACCAATACTACTGGAGCTGAGAAAGAACTTTGACTTGGTTGAATTATACCAGCCTCTAGCATTTCTGCAACCATACGTTCAATTTCACTTTTTTGGACATAGGGATATCTGTACGGCCTGATGTTTGGAGGAACACTTCCTGGAATCAGATGAATAGCATGATCATGATCACGCATAGGTGGGAGACCTTTGGGAGTCTCAAATACCTTGGAATGATTGTCCAGGACTTTTTGGAGATCTGGAGAAATAGATGATTCCAATGTGGAAACATCTAGCGAACATAATTGTGCAATTACACCTCTTTGCTCCTTTTTAGAAGCTTTGTCATGCCATTAGAGCTGATTATCTTTCCTGGTTTCCCTGCAATACCCCTTAATTCAACTTCCTTTCCTTCCGTAGAAAATTTGATGAAAAGTTCTTGAAAATTAAAAGCTATTGTACCCAAGGATTGTAGCCATTGGACTCCTAGTACAACATCAGCACCTCCCATTGGAATGGAAAGCATTGGGCTAGTCAATACATATTCTCCCATGGATAGCTTGATATTATGGCACTTTCCAGAGCAATTTATTGTTCCTCCATTTGCAATCATCACTTGACACTCTGGTGCTGGATATAGGAAGCAATTCAATTCTTTTGCTACCCTACAATGAATAAAATTGTGGGTGCTTCCTGAATCAATCAACACTATTACCTTTTTCTTCTTGATTTGTCCTTCTATCTTGATGGTTTGAGGAGTGGTAATTCCCGCCAATGCATTACAAGATATGGTCGGATTTATTTGTTCTTCATCTAGGCTTTGTTCCTGGAGTATATCTTCTTCTTTTGACCTTTCTTGCTCCTTTTCTTCTTCCTCTTCACAATCTATGTAGAATAATTTCTTCTCAGCACACTTATGACCTTTAGTGTATTTGCTATCACAACTGTAACAAAGCCCTTTTGCTCTTTTTTCTTCCAATTGTTGTGGTGTCAACCTTATAGGTTGTGGAAGACTAGGGGCAACAACACTTCCGTCTTTATAGTTGTGAGTGGTATGCTTCCTGGTTGCCATAATTTTGCTTTCCATTTTTCTTGCTAACCTGAATGCCTTCTCTAATGAATCAGGTTCCCAAAGGCGAACATCATGTTGGATATTATCCTTTAAAGACCCTATGAACACATCAATCCTATGCTCCTCTGGAATATCTTTTACCCTTATGTTCAATTTTTGGAACTCCTCAATGTGCTCCATTACTGAACCCTTTTGTTTAAGACTTATCAATTGGCTAAAAAAAGTGTTGCTTTTTGTATCTTCATAATGTGCTATCAATTCTTCCGTAAAAATTGCCCAAGTGATAAATTGTTTACGAGAGCAAAGCCATTGATACCATACAAACTGATTTGGTTCCACAGTTGCCATACGTACCTTTTGTGCGTTTTGCACATTATTGAGATCGAAGAATTGCTCCATCTGTAATATCCATGTGGCGGGATCCTTGCCATCAAACTTCCTCATATCGATTTTTGGAACATGGTGATTCTTCGATCCAACATTAGCATCTATGGAATCATGATTAACATTTCTTTTGTTCTCATCATGAGTTTCCTTTACTACCTTTTCACCATTAGTGACTCTTTCTTGTAGCAACTTCTTCAATTCTTCCATGTCTGTCTTCAAATCTAACTTCAAATCTGCCATCGAATGCTCCATCTTAGCTTCCATGCCCTTTATCTTAGATTCCACGCCATTTATCTTAGATTCCACGCCACTTATCTTAGCTTCTGTTAGCTTTTGTGAGCGTGACATTTGTTGCACTTGTTCTTGTAATTTTGATATATCATGTAGCATTTCTTCCTCTTCTTCATGAGTCATGCTAGAGCTTTCAAGTTCCTTACTAGGTGTTTGCATTTTCTTTCCTCGGGGCATCAGTTACCGATAATAATGCTTTACTATGCCCTTTGAATTTCGTTAAACCAAGCTTACACAAAAATTTAAAAAAAAAACTACACACCTTTTTTCACTTTATAGAAGCCTGATATTGAATCTGATGTATCTCTGTAATTTCGGATCATCCAGTTCTGAAATTGCTATCTGTAGTAGCCTTCTGCGTCCTCTTTCCAATGCCACAAGTCTGAGCCAAATTGGATTCTCCAAGGAAGAGTTATGTGAAATCTCCCACAGTGACTTGCTTTTAGACTGGTTCAGTAGAGCGAACTTGTACGACGTGCCACGAGTCACTGTTTCAACCTTTGAATCTGAAACACACACACAAGAAACTACAGTCCGTCCTCTTTCTGTACCTTCTTATGAAATTTCAATCCGATCCCCAGAGAGAAAGTTATGACGATTTTCCCCAGGTCACCTATTTTGAATGTAATTCAGGAGTCTGCAAAAATACCAACTTCCTCAGATCATATCTCCGCAAATATCGCGCGAAAAGCTCTGAAATTCGGACCCAAGGTTCAGCGTGATTTCTTCTCAAATGGGTTTTTTTTTGCGACTTCTGAAATGTCACAGAAAAAAATTTATAGCGAAAATTCCACGATGACCTGTTTGGAGCAGCGAAACCCTAGAATCCAAAGCTCTGATACCAAATGTTATGAAACCAGCTCAAGAAAAGATAGAAAAGATAGATCAACGCCTTAGAATTCAGCCTCTTCGAGGGGGCAACCTCCTTTACATTACATAAATGAACAATTCTTGGATGATACAAATGACAAAACCTCCTTTCTATATATAGGAGTCTAAGGAGTCACAATATAATCCAGCCGACCTAACAATAATAATATAAAGCCACAAAAATAACAATAGAGGGATTCTATGGGGCACAGAAATAACAATATGGGGGTAATAGGGGCACAACAATATAAATAAGGGGTATAACTACAATAGTAATGGGGTAATCACTAGTATTATAGGGACCCAACATTTTCCCTCCTAGTTCAACTTGCAAGTTACTTAGAATACCATACAGGGCATACGTTCGTCTGTCAAATGCTTTTAATGTTGTCGAAGATCGCGACAAGGTTGGAGATCCTAAAGTTTTCCAGCAACTCATTGAAATAATACATGTATATGCCCCCTCATCAGTAATTGTTCGATGAACAGTTTTGGTGAGGGCTTTCACTTGAATGAGGAAAGCTAGTTGAGCTAGTAACTGAGGATCGTATCATTTATGATTAAAGGACACTAGATTAGAATCCTTTGGGTCTATCCCACCGATAGCTGATAATAAAGCCTACTTTTGGGATGGGAAATTTTGCAGTGCCTCAAGTATCGACATAGCCGATGGCGATTGGGCCAGATCTTCCACTATATTATAATGTTGTGTTGCTTTGGCAAGAGGATTAAATGTTGACTTGTGTACTACTCCCTTTGGCGGTTTTATTGTTAGCTCTGGAATGATGGGCGACGCAACTTCTGTCGAAGTTGTTGTTGAACTACTAGGTTGATCTTTATCCTTGTTGTTTGACAGCTGTGGATTCCCGTAATATTTGTTCCTTGTCGATATCAAAGCATCATTCTGCTGTTTCGAAACCGACAACATCAGTACTTGGGACGAGGAAGCATTTTCACTAGAAACCAGATTTGTTCCTGGATTTGGAAACGGATCAGTCAATACGGCCGAGGTTTTTGAATTCTTGAAGAATTTTTTAAGCTCAGCCTTATGTGGACAATCTCTTGTCCAATGATCCTCATCACATATTATACATGGATTTTTTGGTTTCCTATCTCCATGAGGGTTTGCAGAAGATTTTTTAGGTGATGATTCCTCCCGTTTCTTATTCTTCCCTTTGCTTTTCTTCTTGCCTCCCGGTTGCTTGGTTTCTTTGCCTTTATCTGTCGAGACGGAATTTACTTCCGAGGCGAGAAGTTCTTCTTTTGCATTTTGATCAGAAATCTTACGAGCCTTTTTAGATGTAGCCTTTGTTGATTTCGTGTCTATCGTACCAATCACACCATCGCCGGCATGAGAGTCATTGTTCGATTTAGGAGGAGGGGGGACGAAAAATTCCGGTCTGGGAGCGTCAGGGATTTATCGTAGGGCGTGCCAGACTGAGTATAAATCAAGTCTAAATATTGTGCACGAGCAATAACTTGCTCTTCAGTGACGACTCCTCCTTTTGCCACATCTTCTGTAATGGAAGGTAAGAAAGACTTAATAAACCATTCAGCTAAAAGTTGATCAGGAACATATGCTTTTACCATTCTACGACGCCGTCGCCACTCATGAATATGATCAGATATGTGAGTGGTCGTTGTTTTCTTGAAATTGGTAAGAAGTTCTATTCCCGTTTCGTACCTTATCGGTAACTGAAAATGGGTTAAAAAGGTTGTGGCCAGGGTACTGAAGTTGTCAAACGAAGCTCTGGGTAACTCGATATACCATTTTGCTGCCGGACCAGTTAACGTCCTCTGGAAAAGGTGAAGCCTAATCGAATCATCATTTAGGGTGTTTGATGAACACCACAGATGAAATGTCATCACATGATTCGATGGGTCTTCACCCGTACTTCCATTAAATTTAGGAATATCTTACGGAAGTTTATGTGGAATCGCTGGCCACCAAGGGGCGTAAGCAATTGGATCGTTTGTTAACCTATTTAGATTCGGTAACTCCAAAGTTGCCATGAAGGGTAGCTATTGATTCAGGTTTGGAGAAGCATACCCAGGATAAGATGGGATTGCCTGAGCAGTTGGTCTCTGCATACCAGCATAATGCATTTGATGCTGGTAACTTTGGTAAGGTTGATGGGCATAACCATTGTAGAATGGTTGATTTTGACCATTTTGAATATACGGCTGCCCACTATTTGCAAAGATTTGTTGCTCAGATCCTTGGTATACTTGTTGGAATTGCGGTTGTTGGTATTGCACCAACCATGGTTGCGAAGCCATGTGTTGTTGTACAATACTGACCGTTTGACCAAGATGAGGGGTAATTGTACCTGTTTGGGCTTGTGTCATTCCACTAGTTGGCGATTGTGGTTGAGTCATAGGGACAAGAGGCTGTTGCATTACAACCTGAGAAACCTGAGGTTGGCATACAACAAGTAGCGCTTGTACTTGTGACACCATCAAAATAGCCGGCGTAGTTGGTATATTTGACATAGGTAAACATTGTTGCATTGAATACACAACTCTTGGTTGTTGAGGCAGTATCGGCACCCAACCGCTAGATGTAATTCCAGCATAACCTGAATTTTGTTGTGAACTCCTGTATGGTTGTCCTCCCGGAGGAGACAATGAAAGGGTATATTGCCCCCCATACGGCGGTAATTCGGTACTTAAAGGAATTGTTTGCCCTTGAGGACCGAACTGCCCAAATTGACACCCTGAAGGATCAATTTGCTGAGACTCAACATAAGAGTTTCCGGATACTATTCCGGATGAACAAACAAGAACGGACCATACTGTCGAAATAGCCCCTGAGTGGGCCCTGTCTAGCGATTGAGAGCTAGTTGGGACAGATGGTATGCCGGTGAACATTGTTGGAGTGACAGCAGGAAGTTCTGTCGTCGCTGTGTCGGATGACACAGTCCTAGATGTCGATGGTTGTTCAGACATTTCTAGTCTATCCAAAAGATTGCCTAGCGATTCTACAGGAGCTTTCGATGGCGGTAGACTAATTTCTGACGAAGAAGGATATAGAGTGATCTTGACTCCAAATCGCGATGGAGTACTAGATGGAGGATCCTCCACAATCTCTTCTATATCAATCAGGCCAGGTGGAAGAGGTAGACCGTCAGGTCCGTAAAATATTTCTGGTGCCGAAGATGGTATATAATTTGCAGCGACAGATGTTTGGGGAATAACACCTTCCGAATCAGCTGTAGATGGAGCTGGCTAAGTAACACAAGTGTTTACCTTCACACTAGGATCAGTTATATTGTCCTTTGGTGGCTGTTGAACTTCTTCTGTAAAGGCAGGGATACCAGAAATGTTTGGAGTAACCGGAGTCTCCGATGGTGTTGGAACACTTGTTCTAACTTTACTAGGGGATTTGGAACCAGTTAAACGAGTTCGTTTTGTCCGTAACAGTTTTGACTCTGGAGACAAAGACGGTTGACTTGTAAGCCTCCGCGAACGACGGGGTTTCAATTGAGTTTCTTCCACGATTGCGGATTATTTGATCAACTAAAAATCAAAGGGGAAGTATGTTTCCGAATTAGATGAATTTTAGACGCTTTGACACAACTTGTTTTTTCAATTTTTAAGAGTCAAGAAGAAACAAAAGATGACTCTAGTCGCCTTCGATTTTTAATGAGCCTGAAGTGACAAGTGCTCAGATGGACCTTTTCCGTTAAAGAGTCTGAAAAGGAATGAAAGGGACTGCTCTGGAAATCTAGACATAGGGATTACCAAACCAATCGCAAAACTGCAAAATACTTTTTAAGGTACGGCAGTCAATCTTCCCGAATGTTGTGTTCAGTGCATTGCAATCGATAGGGTGGCAGACACGGCTTCCTATGGATAAAGGATTAAGCCTATTGTGGTCTCCCAAAATATACTCGATGGTACATGGGAGCACAAGTCCGTACTGGCACTTATCATCTCAAAGTGAAGGAATCACCCAACCAACAGTGAAAACAACAGTTACCAGGCTTTATGATGCTGGAATACGTCTCTAGCCTAGACTTCTAAATGTTGTGCGTTAGGTTCCAAAGCGTTTTTAGATTCATTAAATTTATTTTATAGTTGATCAGGTTCACTGCATGATGTAGATGTACAATTCCTAAAATGCAATCTAAGATGATAAACAGTCGTTTAATCTTCTTTTTTGCAATGAAAATCCTAGCTACTAAGGAAAGAGAGATGGCGTTCTTTCAACAAAGAGCAGAGAGCACACACTATATGCACTATCCTAAATCAAAACAACAAACAGTCTAAATGAAAATGCACATGCATGTATTTGTTTTCAGCCTTCTTAATGTGTGAATGATAAAAATAAAGTTAAGCGCAAATCTGAATTATTTTTCAAAGCGACAATTACTAATCAAGTTTCTTTTCAAAATAATATGAGGACAATGATGACACTTTGTTATTTTGAATTGAAAACTTGCTTTCAACACTTGAAAAACTACTAATTCAAATCAAATACAAGAGTAATAGAGTAATCGACTATCAAGAACAATCAGATTCTCTTCTATGACTGAAAACGACACTTGTGACACTTTCAAATCAAGAAACGACAGTACAATTACGCTACTTCTTTGTAAAGGAGAACTGAAAATGACTCAAAAATACATAAAAACATTTACAGTTCTTTGCACAATGGAGGTGGAATAACAGCAAGGAAAGGGGTTTCAACAGAGGTGTACTGACTACAGGCAGCAAAACTCCTGAATAGAGCTGAAAAGAGTGAACACAGAAACCAAAATTTAGGAACAAGGCCTTGTCTGATCAGCGCACCTGTAACACAGTGAAACTGAAATGCAACGCACCTACTACACTCGAGAAGTGCGATGCATTTGAAGTTCACAGAACAAACAGTGCGCTGGACCAGGGACGAGACTTTGATTGGATTCCGGGTCACAGTTTGCAGTTCAGTTCAGGGATTTAGGCCGAGCAAGTGGTAATCAGTAAATCAATCACAGGGGTAGATCTAAGGAGGTTACTAGAGCCACCACAAGGGAAATTAGAGAGCTTGTAAATCAATCGTTTAATTCATAAACAAAACCCAGAGATAGACTGAAGCAGCGTTGATCTACTTTGCACTTGCATAGCAAATGCAGTTCGAAGGCTAGCTGGCTTGACTTCAGGCTCCGTCTGTAAGTTTATAAAGTAAACAAATGTAGATGAACAAACAATCTATTCGCTCCCCAGTGGAGTCGCCATTTTGTTATCAAGAAAACTAGTGTCTATACAGAGCTGCTAGTCCCACTAAGGCTGGTAGCTACCTTAGAAACAAACACACTAAAAACTACTTTCGTTTTCCTTTATGAGAAATAGATTAGAGAAGAATAACGAGACCATCCTCTGTCTTGCACTTGGTTCCTCGCTCGTTTTCTCTCTCTTCTGATAGGTCTTTGCCACTTGCTTCCTTGTCTACCCAGCTTCAAAGAGTACTTGTAGAATCAAAGTAGCATAACACTATCCAAGAGCATAGATCTATTATCATAAACAATACAGGACAAGATGTATATTGACCACACAAATGCATAAATCATCAATCATACAAGAATGTGGAGGAAAACTTGAATAGCTTTATTGATAATCAAGAAAGAGCAAAGAGGATTACAACCAATTGTTCTGACCCAGCATCATCCTCTCAGCAAGAAAGCCCTTCTTCACCTCATGAAAAGCTTAGATCACCCAACACTATGATATTGCACCAAGAAACCAACAGCACTTCCTTACAAGATACAAAATTCCAGCCCCTGGATCTCTGGGATGAGGGATCCATATATAGATGTCTGCAAGGGAGGTGAGTCAGCTTTTGAGATTTGATTAGTGTCTTCTCTCTGATAGTTCTTGATTCCACTTGGAGATTGATGATCTCTTACTCATCCCTGGTCGAATGCAGAGAGGCAAGTGTCACAGGAGAAGTTTCTGGAAGATTCCATGCTCCTCCACCTTGCGGATTGACCCTGCCATTTGTCCCTTCTCGCCCATTGCACCCCATAGAAGGGTTTTTCAACATGCATCGCACCTATTGTGTGTATCCAGGTGGGATGCAACGCACTTTGACTATGGAGCAGGTGAAATGGTCCAGTTTTGACCAGTTCTGAGTAGTTTTTCATGGAGAACTTCTGGGAGATGCTATAATCAGTTGACCTTGTTCTTTTAGGGGTTGGAACAACACCTTTAGGGACTTAGGAGCCCTTAGTTTATGGACATTTATGATTGGGGTTGCAGTGCCCAAAAATGTCTATAACATTCCTCACTCAAAATACAGATATACATAGACACAATACAATTCCTTCATATATAGTGAGGGGTTGCCTTCTAGGGCAAAAAACACTAAATTAAACATAACTTCTACCGTCAGATATCTGTCTAATGAACGGCCTAGATTGACTAGAAATTACTATACTTTTACGAAGCAATTTTACATCTATTCTTAGCTTGGGGGGCACTGCCCCCGGGGGGGGCTCCCAAAAGGTCACAGCCGCCCCCCCTGGACCCCCCCTGCAGTGAATATTTTACCGGCAGTGTCGCCACCCCATTTTGAACTAGGGTCGAATGCGGTGATACCTTTGAATACAGAAGATAATCAGGCTCCACACCCAACAGGAGCAAGCCAGGTTGCGATGCGATATATCGCAATCGCAGAGTCAAGTTGCGATTTGCGATATCGCAATTGCTGTTCGCAAAGGGAAGTAGTCGCATAGAGTACCAACCTTCGGTTCCTACCGATTGCGATCCGCGATGAGGCTTTCGGACCTGATATATTATGTATTGTGTTTAATAGCCCATTGAATCCGCTGTTATCGTAGGGCGCTTGTTGTAAAGGCTTGGGTCTGTCCACCGATTGAAACGTCGATTGTGATTTGTGATCTCTGCCCTGAAGGGTTATCAGCGCCGATAAAGCCTCCGAGATTCATGGAATACGTCGATTTCTCTATGTTTAAACAGGTTTTGTTGCTTGCGTACTATTCACGACCTAGGAATCTCTATTGCAAATGTCCGCCTGTCAATCGATCAAGTTATATATATATATATATATATATATATGGGACGATCCACACAGGAAAAAGGAGGAGACTGGCTAATAGTTCAGAACATTGTACGCAGCAGTAACGTGACCTGGCAACAGGTGCTGGAACCTCGCCTTGAGCAACATGGAGGTTTCGAGAGGGTGCAGAAAGCTGGATTATCTAAATTGGGTGTTGGGATAGGCATTTTTGCACGATTCTTCGCCAGAATTTCGATGGTATTATCTGTTTATGAAGTTGGGCTCTCCATTATTCATCCATCTTCCAAATTGGAGGTATAAGGGTTGTAATTGAATGTTGCTTGTGCTTTTATCTCTTTTTATGCCACTTAATGAAAGAATGCCTCCCCACTATTGACCAGGGCCTGGAGACGTAGTCCAAATTGGATGAAATCTGTAATCAAATATTTGTGTCATGGTTTCTTACTTATCATGTTACTTCCACATTGTTTTATTATTTTAAGTTCCATGGTTAATAATTTATGTTTCATGTAATTCTGATGCATCCATAAGTAAAAGATCTTGGATCAATGGCCTATAAACAAGGTTAATCATCATCCTTTATTGGCTTACAATCATCCCCCTCAAAGCTTTAATCATTCTCTTTCTGGCAGTACAAGACAAACTGGAAACTAAAGTCAAGATCCTTTATTCTAGGGCTAGCATAGTTACCATCACTATGCCCCTCCACCCGAAAGCAGCTATAAAATTGAGAAAAAACACTGCCAACGCAATCTTCCAACTACTACAGGTGTGCCGGTTTTGGATTTTCTGGAATCGAGATATTTTATCTCGAAGATTCCACTTCTAGAATCTTCTGAAGTAGTTTCAACCATTTACTATCAAAAATGACCTCAAACTCCTATGATCATAGGATTACCTTCATCTCTTAAGCTAATTTCCCACCTTTCATGGATCTCAAGCCTAGATTGGGAAAACCCAAAACTATCGTTTCATCCTATAAATTTACCCTCTTCTAAGAGCTCAGGGTTGGCTATAGAGGACCTTACTTGCATCCTTATGTAGTTGGATTGAGCTTAAGGACATATCACTTATGCTCTATCGGTGGAGGACTAGAGATTTCCTTGAGACAAAGGAAGGAGTACATTATCTTTGGGAGACATCTACAAGTCATTGATCACTAAGTTGTGACTTCTCCTAACCCATTTATTGCAAATTTATCTTGTTTCCTTATATATTTGTGCAATATATGTGTTATCACCCAAAAATTCTCAAAACATCATTGTCTCAACTCTGCTTTTGGTCATGATTTCAAGGAGGTCTAAAGGTCATTTTAGTCTCGATAATGGGTAGGTGATAGGTTAAGAGTCTCATTTTCATATCCAAATAAAGTTAAATCAACCTTGTTCCATGTCCTAGAAGTCTCACATGCTGTTTAGAACCCATATCTTTAACCATTTTGAAAACTGTGTTGAAAAAAGAGCATACACAGGAATCCGCAATTTCGTAGCGCAACTAGTTCAAAAAAGGTGATTTGTGCTACGAAAACAAGCTAATTTTGTAGCGCACTATGAGAAAAAAACCCTGTTGTTCTGTTTTTAGTAGTCAACTTCCAAGGGGGTTCCTGAGCAATTGAAAACTCATTTTTGAAAAATGAAAGAGGTTTTTATTATAAACATTCTTACCTACAAAAAACTCCTCCATTTTTGTAACAGCTATCAAGGATCAAGAGATAGGAGCTCAGGAATGCAGCCTTCTTTTTCAGGAAAAACAGAGTTATTTTTATTGGTTGATGAAGTGGCTGTTGCTTTCCACTCCCTCATTTTGTCACCTTTCTCTCCACATTCGAATATAATTCCTTAAAAAAGTTACCCAAGCTCCTCTCTGTCATTTACTTTTCAACCTTTGCATGTATCAATCAGCTATCACCTTTGAAAAGTTAACTTTGTGACAAATAGCTTGCTGTCCAAAAAGTTCTTTACAGCTGTCATATTTTTAAGAGGGAAGTTTGGGTTATAAAGGGAAATTGCCATGAAGATGAAAGGATAAAAAGAAGGCTATCATGGATGACCTCAGCTTCACACAAGCTTTCATCCAGACAGGTTACATGTATTTCTACCAGGAGCTGCAAGGGGATTTGTGTGTTTCTTGGACTGTTTTGAGTTGTTGATTTCAAAAGGAATTTTCAGACAAATGAAGATGAGTTTCAAAAATTTGAAGGATTTTTTTACTAATAAAATAACAATGAACAAAAACCTCTTTCAAATTTCTGCCAGGTGCTACCAATTTGGAGATTCGAAGTTTCCTTTGAGACCTATTTGCAAAATTCTGAATTTTCCTGTTTTATACATGATTTTATAATGTAGATTCTGAACAAATGAAACTATTTTTAAAAACACTGAGAGAGTTTTTTCTTATAAACATTCTTATCTACAAAAACCTCCTCCATTTTTGTAACATCCATCAGGGATCAAAAGATATAAGCTCTATATCAACACCTATTTTTCAGATAAAAATAGTGCAGAAAATGATAAATTTATAGGTCAGTCATTAAGGTGAAGACCAAATTTTGAAGAAGAACATCTTATAAGGGTAAGTTTTTTTTATTCTTGGTGATCATATCAGTCTTTATGAAATATTGAAATTTCCCAAACTACAGATTTTGAAGGCCTTGTTTAAATAGGAGCATACACACCAGTTTCGTAGCGCGCTACGAAACCGTTGAAGGTGACTTTTTAGCACTTTATAGATGCATTTCGAAGGTAAGGTCTAATCAAGTCCAAGTTTTGATGATTGCTGGTAGACATATGAGGATCGTTGATAAAGTTTTAGATGGCAGTGATGCAGAATGGTTCAAAGAAGTATTCTATAAATGATATTAAAGCTATGCTACGAAAACAAGCGATTTTAGCAGCACAGTCATGTTTCATTCTCTTTTTCATCTATTCGAGAGTTATTTTCTTGCACAGGTAGAAAAATGAAGTTTTTATGGATTATTAATGCATGCCACATGTACACCAACAAAACTGCTTGAAGATAAGCATAAAGGATTAAGGGCCTTAAAAGGAGGAACTCTGTCTCCTAGTTTTCAAGACAGTTAGGTCATGACTCAGCAGGTTTTGCAATAGCACCGTGGACATCATCAAGCTCGAAGACATGGGTTGGAAGCTGATTAAAGAATGTATTGAAGTCATAGATAAGGTTGTTGAAAGCATGTTTTAGGAGTTTCACTCCTATTTGTATTAGGACTCTTAAAGACAGCTAGTTGTCAAGTTGTAATTAAGTAGTTTGTTTTTGGAATAGATAGGTGTCAAAGTTAGGAATTTGAATTCCCCTAAAGATGGATCATAGTATCCAAGGTTGTAAAACTCTATATAAATCTTGAGAATCGAATTCCTCAGGGTTGGAAAATGTGATAGAAAAGGACTACTTTTGTAAATGTTGTGAAGGGACTGATATATACAGAAGCAGTTTAACTTTTCTGAATCTGAGATTCTTAGGGTACTTCAGTGAGCTCTATCTTTTATCTTTGATATGTTTTACTTCCATAGTCTTAACGCTTATTACTCAGAATTCATGGAGGAACATGCTCTGACTTCCTTTAAGTGTTAAACTATGATGAATGAGTTCTTGGGTCCTAATTTTGGATGTTTTTCTTCAATGTTTTAATACTTATTACTCAAAATTCATGGTTATTCATGCTCTGACTTCCTTTAAGTGTTAGACTTTGATGAATCACTTTTAATACTTTCCTTTTGAAAAACTTGATGTATCATTACTCAGAATTCATGCCCACATTCTCTGACTTCTATGAACTTCAAGTTATTGAGACTTTCCTGAATGTGTTACTCTTTCATTGAAGTATATTCAAGCCTCAGTTCATAAGAAAAGCTATTTGTTATCTTTTTCTTTGTCACTGACTTCATAGCCCAATGGTAGCAAGTCTCCATCTTTCAACCTATAAACATATAAAATCACAAACCATACAGTTAGCCATCTATCTATATCTTTAATAAATATCATTAACCCTTGAGAGAGCCCTTTCAAGCTGAGGAGGCTAAGCCTCAGCCAAAATATTGGTTTGAAATAGTTACTCAAAGTCTACTTGATTAGCAGCCTATCAAGGTCAGATTTTGTGATAACATTTTGGTGCGTCTGCCGGGAGCCTAAAGATTACTCATTCCCAAAATCAAGAAGCTGAACTTCTGAAGGTAGCAGGAGCTCAGGAATCTGTTTGAGGTTGCATCTACCTTGGTGACTCCACACATCAAATAACAAATTGGAAGGTGACTCCACTGCTAGAAGATCAGTAGCTTGATGAAGTTTCAAGATGAGTGCCATTGCAAGAATGAATGCCAGGTATGCCCCTATGAATCGGTCTCATATCCCTGGTTTTCCAAATCCTATGCCAAAGGTCAAATGGTTAGATGATCTTCCAATATTCAAAGATGAAAAGAAAGACAATGATGCTCTTCCTTTGGTTAGGTTCCATATGCATGTACACAGTCTTAAGGTTCAGTTCCTTGAATATTGTCTCATGAAGATGTTTATGACCACTTTAGAAGGAAAAGCATGGTCTTGGTATAAAGGTTTGGAAAATGGTTCAATATATTCGCTTGCTAATTTCCATGATGTATTCTATGAGATGTATAAAGAGTGTCATCCCTCCTTATTGCTGGTCAAAGATTGTTGTAAACATTCTATGAGTTTTATTCAATATTTGGAGGATTGTTATGATGATGATGAATTCATGGATGAAGAAATTTTAGAGGCTCTTCATAACAATACATTTCAACACCAAGAAGAAAGGATAACATCCCATGAAATGCAACATGAAAATCAGCAGGGGTTTACTTATGAAAACCATGTTACATCCTCTGAGATTAATGTAAAGATGCAACAAACTTGCCAGTCTTTTGATCATAAAGAATATGAAAATCATTGCAAACACCAAGAAGAAATACTGGAAGATAGCTTTTATAACCCTCAGGCAGAGGAAAAGGTTGATTTTTTATGTCATACTTTGCAGCAGCTTACATCAATGAATGATCATAATAATGAGGAAAATTACATTGTTTGTGGGAATCATTTAGAAAAGCAGTTGGATAGCATATCAAAGGAATCTTGTGTGGTTGAGAATCAGTTTTCTGAAGATATAGAATGTTATGATGATCATCAAACTAATCATGTCTTTTTTGACCCTATAGCTGATTACATGGAAAAGATTTATTGTTCATATTTCCAGTTATATTTTCATCTTGAAGATCAGTTACATCTCATGCTGCCTCGGTTATTTCAGTATCATGTTTATTTTTGCTTCAAGCACAGTCAAGAGATTCAAGTGTCAAATCAGATCAATGACTGGCTTCATTGGAAGTTTCATGTTCCTTGAGCTACAAATGGAGGTTGCAGCTGATAGGGTAGGTAGGAATGTGCAAATAAGCTCAGGGTAGGTTGACTGAGCATTTTTTAGGTGCAATTTGAGTTCCTCTTGCAGAAATCATTAAAGCTTGAGGAGAAAATTGGGCAGAATTTCAGAATTTTATTCTAAAGGATGGATAGCAGCACTGGAGCTATCGGTTCTCAGTGCACCACTGGGCACACTATCCCTAGTGGAGCCACTATTATCACCCAAAAATTCTCAAAACATCATTGTCTCAACTCTGCTTTTGGTCATGATTTCAAGGAGGTCTAAAGGTCATTTTAGTCTTGATAATGGGTAGGTGATAGGTTAAGAGTCTCATTTTCATATCCAAATAAAGTTAAATCAGCCTTGTTCCATGTCCTAGAAGTCTCACATGCTGTTTAGAACCCATATCTTTAACCATTTTGAAAACTGTGTTGAAAAAAGAGCATACACAGGAATCCGCAATTTTATAGCACAACTAGTTCAAAAAAGGTGATTTGCGCTATGAAAACAAGCTAATTTCGTAGTGCACTATGAGACAAAAACCTTGTTGTTCTGTTTTTAGTAGTCAATTTCCAAGGGGGTTCCTGAGCAATTGAAAACTCATTTTTGAAAAATGAAAGAGGTTTTTCTTATAAACATTCTTACCTACAAAAACTCCTCCATTTTTGTAACAGCTATCAAGGATCAAGAGATAGGAGCTCAGGAATGCAGCCTTCTTTTTCAAGAAAAATAGAGTTATTTTTATTGGTTGATGAAGTGGTTATTGCTTTCCACTCCCTCATTTTGCGACCTTTCTCTCCACATTCGAATATCATTCTTTAAAAAGGTTACCCAAGCTCCTCTCTGTCATTTACTTTTCAACCTTTGCATGTATCAGTCAGCTGTCACCTTTGAAAAGTTAACTTTGTGACAAACAACTTGTTGTCCAAAAAGTTCTTTACAGTTGTCATATTTTTAAGAGGGCAGTTTGGGTTATAAAGGGAAATTTCCATGAAGATGAAAGGATAAAAATAAGGCTATCATGGACGACCTCAGCTTCACACAAGCTTTCATCCAGACAGGTTACATGTATTTCTACCAGGAGCTGCAAGGGGATTTGTGTGTTTCTTGGATTGTTTTGAGCTATTGATTTCAAAAGGAATTTTCAGACAAATGAAGATGAGTTTCAAAAATATGAAGGAGGTTTTTTCTAAGAACATAACAAGGAACAAAAACCTCTTTCAAATTTCTTCCAGGTGCTACCAATTTGGAGATTTGAAGTTTCCTTTGAGACCTATTTGCAGAATTCTGAATTTTCCTGTTTTATACATGATTTTATAATGCAGATTCTAGACAACTGAAGCTGGTTTTAAAAAAACTGAGAGAGATTTTTCTTATAAACATTCTTATATACAAAAAACTCCTCCATTTTTGTAACATCCATCAGGGATCAAAAGATATAAGCTCTATCTCAACACCTATTTTTCAGATAAAAACAGTGCAGAAAATGATAAATTTATAGGTCAGTCTTTCATTAAGGTGAAGACCAAATTTTGAAGAAGAACATATTATAAGGGTAAGTTGTTTTGATTCTTGGTGATCATATCATTCTTTATGAAATATTGAAAATTCCCAAACTGCAGATTTTGAAGGCCGTGTTGAAAAAAGAGCATACACAGCAGTTTCGTAGCGCGCTACGAAACTGCTGAAGGTGACTTTTTAGCACTTTATAGATGCATTTCGAAGGTAAGGTCTGATCAAGTCCAAGTTTTGATGATTGCTGGTAGACATATGAGGATCATTGATAAATTTTCAGATGGCAGTGATGCAGAATGGTTCAAAGAAGTATTCCATAAATGATATTAAAGTTGTGCTACGAAAACAAGCTATTTTAGCAGCACAGTCATGTTTCATTCTCTTTTTCATCTATTCGAGAGTTCTTTTCTTGCACAGGTGGACAAATGAAGTTTTTATGGATTATTAATGCATGCCACATGTACACCAGCAAAACTGCTTGAAGATAAGCATAAAGGATTAAGGGCCTTAAAAGGAGGAACTCTATCTCCTAGTTTTCAGGACAGTTAGGTCATGACTCAGCAGGTTTTGCAATAGCACCGTGGACATCATCAAGCTCGAAGACATGGGTTGGCAGTTGATTAAATAATGTATTGAAGTCATAGATAAGGTTGTTGAAAGCATGTTTTAGGAGTTTAACTCCTATTTGTATTAGGACTCTTAAAGACAGCTAGCTGTCAAGTTGTAATTAAGTAGTTTGTTTTTGGAATAGATAGGTGTCAAAGTTAGGAATTCGAATTCCCCTAAAGATGGATCATAGTATCCAAGGTTGTAAAACTCTATATAAAGCTTGAGAATCGAATTCCTCAGGGTTGGAAAATGTGATAGAAAAGGACTACTTTTGTAAATGTTGTGAAGGGACTGATATATACAGAAGCAGTTTAACTTTTCTAAATTTGAGATTCTTAGGGTACTTCAGTGAGCTCTATCTTTTATCTTTGATATGTTTTACTTCCATATTCTTAACGCTTATTACTCAGAATTCATGGAGGAGCATGCTCTGACTTCCTTTAAGTGTTAAACTATGGTGAATGAGTTCTTGGGTCCTAATTTTGGATGTTTTTCTTCAATGTTTTAATACTTATTACTCAAAATTCATGGTTATTCATACTCTGACTTCCTTTAAGTGTTAGACTTTGATGAATCACTTTTAATACTTTCCTTTTGAAAACCTTGTTGTATCATTACTCAGAATTCATGCCCACATTCTCTGACTTCTATGAACTTCAAGTTATTGAGACTTTCCTGAATGTGTTACTCTTTCATTGAAGTATATTCAAGCCTCAACTCATAAGAAAAGCTATTTGTTATCTTTTTCTCTGTCACTGACTCCATAGCCCAATGGTAGCATGTCTTCATATTTCAACCTATAAACATATAAAATCACAAACCATAGAGTTAGCCATCTATCTATATCTTTAATCAATGTCATTAACCCTTGAGAGAACCCTCTCAGGCTGAGGAGGCTAAGCCTCAGCCAAAAGATTGGTTTGAAATAGTTACTAAAAGTCTACTTGATTAGTAGCCTATCAGGGTCAGATTTTGTGATAACAATATGATTACAATTGTATATCAATGTTTATGATTCATCAAATGGAGTAATTAGCATACGTTTACTTGTTTGTGTAGTGGTTTCTTGTCTTGTTTGTGTTGCAGGTATAGATCAAAGCACTTGGAGTGGGATCAAAAAAGTTCAAGCTAGGAGAAAGAGACTTTAAAATCTAAGTAAGTCATCATTCTTCTTCATGTTAATTTCTCTAAAGGAATACAAGTGTGTTTTGCCCCCTCTTTGTTACTAGGCTATCCACTAGGTCTAGGGTGTTTTTCTTTGTCCGCAAAGGAGAATTTTCTGTATAACACGAATTACAAAGGGTTATCACTCAAGGCTTAAGAGTGCACTTTTTATGCTCTTTGACTTAATGGGTTCACTTGAACAATCAAAATTTATCTAAGTCTGAAACATAGAAAAAGGGGCGAACACAATGAGTTTAGACATAAAATCATGTGTGACACATACCAACTCATCAAGAAAATGTAGACAAGCTTTAACAATGATAAATAGGTATTAAAAAACCACTTTTCATACATTCCCCAAGTAAAATAAACAATGTGTGTGTGAATGCGACCAAAAAGTGTCGTTTTACAACAACAAAGGTGTTATGACTGTGAAATACACTATAGATGTTCTAATTAATATGATGACACATAAGAATGATTAATAACACTTGAAAAATATAAAATGACTAGAAATAACACTTGATGACCGACGCGATACTTGATATAATAGTGAGGTAGGCTTCAAAATTTGAATGTAGTGAAATTTTTAAAGGGTGTTGTAGCAGCGAGAACAAGACCTTAAGGTTTCTCATATTTCTAAGGTTTCTAAGGTTTCTAAGGTTCCTCAAATTCCTCTCGAGCCTAAGATTCCTCTCATTATAGGGCTCTTCCTCATTGTGAAATTTCACTTGATTCCTAATATTCCCTTCAACTCTCAGCCTTTGAATTTCCTCAATGTTCTCTCGTTGTTGTCGATGTCACCTTCTAAATTATCTCCCCCATGTCCTTCCCCTTCAAACCCCATGGGGATTTCTAAGCCTTGGATTGAAATTCGTTCAATAGTGTCCACATATGTATCCAAATTCATATTAATCAAATCTCAAAACAAACTTACTAGGATGCCCTTACAGGTATGGTGAGGGTGAGTTGAACGGGCCTGAATAAGGGAGTGAGTGGCAGGTATACATTTGAGGATCTTAGCAAATTGATGAGTAACGGGGGTGTAGGGCTCTTAGTCACTCATGTGTAACCTCATGGAGAGGTAGAACTTCATCAATAGGAGCATCTTTGAGAGGTGGTGGTTGAGCATCATGTAACAATCATCCTTTTTAAATCAATTTTTGTTTTACTTATTTAATAGTTTTTTTTAATAATACTTTTCATTTGATCTACAAATAAGTTGAAAGCTATGATTAGTTGTCAACCATCATAGTTGGATGCTCTCATCTTTTCAATATGGGTGCAAAGGTACTGAAGCATGCCTCTAATTATACACGGATGTTGTGTTACATTAAGGCATAAAAGGTAGACTACACCCAAATTCCAAGGAAAGTAGACTCGTCCAATCATGGATTGCCACCATGATTCATTGATTTTGGTAACAATAGTTCCAAAGTCATTAATGGATTATCTGTAAAGGACACTTTTACCCAGCTTGAAAGTGTAAGGTAGTCAACCAGGTTTTCCACAAAGCAAATATAAACGATAACAAACCTTCTCCATTTTAATGCAACAAAGCATCAATAAGGCATAACAAAGCTTTCTCTAATTTGACATTGTAAAGAACTTTGTGGTATTATGTACCTTCAAAACTCTTTTGGAAAGAAAATATCGTGACCTGATCATATAATAGCAAAACACTCATTTACAATGCAAATGATTATTTAAGAAATGACCATTGTTAATGGCTACCAAAATTCAAGATGCACAAGATTACAAAACTTATCCTTAAATGTTGTCTGATGGGAACAAAAACTATCCTATAATGTATGGAATTTAAACAACATGGATAATTGGAAGTAATTCCAATTATCCTTGTAGTGAGGAGAATGTTGTCATTATTATGCACCTTCATTTTTGTCACAAGGATATAAATTCACTTAACCAACTTTGTGATAAGGACTTAGATGAACCCCCATATGAATTCATCTTAAAATTCCCATCCAGCAAGTTCAACCCATATTTTTATGATGAATATGCCTCCAAATGTGTGCCTAAAATCCATGTCTAAAAATCTCAAAAGAAAGGGAACATATTTGACCCATTGGACCAGAAAAAAATAGACTGATATCTTGAAACTCAATAATACCCTCAACTAGTTAATAACAAGGGATGGGTCCACCATAAATTATAACCGATGCACATATTTTGATGAAGCAAATTTAAAAAGATGGAACAAGGAAAGATATTCTCCTTTATTGTTGGTGCCAAGCCCAACATTTGCTTGAAGGAAAAATATTGAGAATGAGGAATAAAAAGCAAGACCAAGACCACAAGTTTTACACATTATATCATGCCATGCAACGATTTGTTTTCATACAATGTATGCTACCCAGTGGTGAAACAAAATGGTTTCACATTACATTATGCCCTGTGTTGAGATAATGACCACACACACACACACGTTACTCAGCCATGATACTCAGCACATGTTTGTGACAATGCCTCATACTTTTGATTAAATAATCATAAAAACTTGTTGTTAAATTAGTAATGGGACATAGGTTGCATCATATATCATGCTCTATATTGAAATAAATGACTACACCTAACAACACATCTAACCATGAATATTTAGTGCCAACATTTTTTTGTGACCATACATTGTGCCTATGATTAAAAGAATACAACAAATTGTTGTTGTAAAAATGTATTATGCCCTATGATGTAACAAAGGCTGCATAATTTAGATGACATCACATCAAACTCCATGTGGAGTAAAATGACATCATAATACTTCATAATGATCACACTTAATGGTATTCCCAACCCTGAATAATGACAGTGTGATTTGAAACAATGCAGTTAACAAATTCACATACTTTTCATGCCCAGTGAAATCATAACATTGAGTTTACTTTACTTAATATCAGCGTGTGTCACATTACAGACACTAAAATGCTATGGTGACAGTACATCACACATAAACACTGCAACACCTTATGATTGTGTAGTATGAGTAGACGACAATGTAATTAGAGGCCACAGAGACCGCATACTGTCACAAAATGTTGTTTATGTAAACAGAAAGCCAATCATAGATACAACAAATAAATTATTACCAACTTCTCTTCTTCACTATATGCATGAGAAAACTAACATATATTAATAAAATTTTATGTAGGGTAGATACCAAGAATAGAGCTTATGCCAATTAGAACTAATACTAGGAACCTCCTAGGGCTAAATCTATAGTAACCTCAGTAGATATGCTAGCCAAAAAGTTGATATGGCGAAGGATTAGATGGCTTTAAAAATCATGCAACTAGGCAAAAAATCCCATATCCTAGGAAAAGACAACACATAAATCAGGTGGTTGGACCAATAAAGTATGAGGACACATAACAATCTTTTATCAGAGATATGTCAAACTACTTGTGAGCTCAGAATTTGAGATTTTCATAGTTTATATAACAAGAGGATTATGTATTGTTAGCAATGCAATCCTGTAACTTTGTACAGATAGGTAAAATGGAACCATTCAGATGTAACTGAACAACCTTGGACATTAAGACACCCAACAGTGTGTGACTTGGAATTAGGCACACAAGTCTCCTCCCAACCACTGACATACTGTTAGTAATGTAGCTTTACTGACATTTGTAACCCCCTAGCACGTTCATCTTGTTCCAATGGACAGTCCACCAAATACACTAGGGAATCCAGAGGTGTTTTCCACCTCCATCGTTCTTGTTTAAGGCTATTCAGTTGCACTAGGGAGTCCAAAAGTATTCCACACCTCCACCCTTCTTACTTAAGGCTACTTAGTTGTATTAGGGAGTCTAGAGGTATTCCAAACCTCTACCCTTCTTCCTTAGGAATATTCAATTGCAGGCTTGTTCAGGGGTTCCAAAGGTAAACTTCCTCCACCAAATAGCTAGGATGGATACTAGAGACAAAATCTCCACCCTCACTTGTCTCAAGGATCCTTGAGGTGTTCCTCCACCCTTAGATAGAAACTCTGCCCTGAGCTTAGAATCCATAGTTTACTAAATGAGTGTAAATCTAGAGCAACCTGAGGCCTCCACCCACTATTTGATGAGGACTTCCAGAGGTACCATCCTCCACCCTCCATCAATTCATAATCCTCGGGGAACTAGGTAGTTGCTTGTTGTTCATAAAAAAAGAAATCGAGGGTTAATTTTATTGCACATTTTTATGTAGTATGAAAACTTTTTCAGGTGTCCATCCCACCTATTTGGAGGTGGTCAAGCCACAGTCACGGCTACCAGGTTTCTAACTGATTGCAAGGTTCCTGACTTCTGGAAGGTTGGACCAACCATGCACTCTTATAAGGTCAAGAGGACACAATTGTAAAGTCCTTTCCCTCTGAAAGGGTAAGGAAAGCCAAACCCACAACATTATTGAATGGTTTAATGCTACAAAGTTCACGTCTCCTTGAGAATTAATGAGTATGCTTGCAGTAAAATAGTTCATATCGAGCAAGGGACATCATAACCTACCTCTAATAGACCAGCGTTAGTTTTGAAGGAAATTCAATGATAAGTATTGAAACCAACCCAATCTTTGGTTTTGGTCTAGATCTAGAACCATCAGAGTTAATGTATCAAGCCCGGAATTTTGAATGTCCAAGGACCAAACAAGATGTAGAAACATACATTAGGGTTTGGATGATGCAAGGTGAAATGAGCATAGTAAGGCTTTGCATGCCCAACAGAGAATACCTGCACCTAAGTTAGAAGTATGACAACCCATTGACCACACAAGTTATAGAATAGAGGAAATTAAAATAGGCATGTGTGAAAGGAAAATAATTGGTTAAATTTCATATCATCGATAAGGTGGGAGTTACAGTAATATCGAGTTCCATAAAATATAGCTACGCACTAAAATCCATACGCTAATTGGATATAGAGACGGTGGAAATATAATGCTAATAGTACAGTTAGTAGCGTGATGGGGACACACCTCTGAGGCTGCAACTTAATTTTTTGTCCTCGTGGTGCAGACCCCACAATTTTAAGGTGTGATTCCCTCCTTGCAGCTACGTCCTTCGAGTCGACTGAACGACCTTCTTGTCATTGATTTTCCTCTTTCCTTGTCCTTTGTTTACCTCTCCCTTCCTTCTCTCTTCACTCTGTTCTCATAGTATGTTGTTGTTCATTCCTTCTTCATTTTCTCTATCCTCCTATTCCTAATCTCTTCTCTTTTCTATTGTTTTCCCCCTCCTCTGGTTATTTAGGGCCTAGCTAATGACTAATCAATTTTCTACCATTTAGCCTTTCGTTCTCTCCTTTCCCTACCATTTTCTCTCTCCCTAGGGCTTCTTCTAGAATCAGCAAGGTGTGAGGGAAAATATATGTTCCAACATGTGTGATTAACTTGTAAAATATCTACTAGCCTCTGAAGAATCGTTCACTGTGCCCACATTATTCCATTGTATGGTAGTAATAAGAAGGAATAATAATCAGGAATAGTCATTATTTTAATGCGTATCTCATCCCCATGGTATTCATGGTCAATTTAAGAGTTAAGTTGGGCCAAAAAAATTAACTGTGTTAGATGGATGTTTCAATGATAATTCTTACATCAAATATGAAAATCAGTATTTGTATTTCTCGCTTTATATACTTTCATGATACCCAACCTTTTATTTATTAGTCATGCCCTCCTACTTAAGTTAGGGTAAGAACATTTGATTGGGCAGGTAAGGGGTGTTACAAACCCCTCCCCCTTGGGGGAACACCATCCTCGGTGTTCAATAACCATATACAATATATTAACAAATGCTTAAAAGACACAACACGGTTGATATGGAGCTCTATATAGACAGTTCATATCAATTTTTAAATCACATGTTATAGTCATCATGGTTTACTCAGCCACTCGGTAAATACCAACCATTTTATATTTTGGTGCACTAGATGTCCTCTGTTTGATATCTTCAATATTTTTCTTGTTGTCTTGCAACCAACTCTATGCACCAAGACTGGGAAATTCATGTTTTTTCTTGTAGCATGTCATACAATCTCTTATAAGATTTGTTATAATAAGATTGCAATAATTCTTGTCTTGTTCATCAGTTTATCAAGGAAGTCCAAAGGTGTCCCACCTACAAACGTTTTCCAAAATATGGGAATCTATAGGCTTCCACCTCCACCTTTAGTCAATAGTGTAGGTTTTAACCCTGTATAGAAATTACTTGCATACGAATTCTAAAACACAGAAAACAAACAATGGGAGAGAATAATACATAAAACACATATACAAAGAGATTTTCCCCTGGATCCAAAAACTGGGACTACCAGCTTGATTTTTCATTATGTTCCTTTCAATGTTACAATACATATTTATACATGTCGAAGCATCCAATACCATGGACCGAAAAACATCGCGTCCAAAACCATGGACCGAAAACCATCACGTCCAAAACCATGGACCAAAAACCATCGCGTCCAAAACCATGTGCAAAAAATCATGCACAAAACCATAGGTAGGTCCACCCAACCTAATATAAGGTCCAAAAACAAAAAAATTTGGGGCGTTGCCCCAAACCCCATAGAGTAGGGTTACTTGCACCCCTCAAACCCCCTATGACTCCCCCCGCTACGCAATCAGTGCAATAAAGGGGGGGGCTCTGCCCCCTTCTAACCCCCTGGTTAACTACGTGGGCTAGTCATGGAAAGAATATAACAAAATCCAACATTCTCCCACTTGTTGTTTTCTTTCCACAGGGGCCATAAGAGAGCTTAGTCATTTATCCAACCTTGCAATGCCCATTGTTTCTCTACATCAAGAGAACTTCTCAGAGCTCACAGATTTTTTCAATGCATCTGCAGTATTCTTCAAAGTGTCCACCTTTACCAGCAACACCTTTTTGTCATCTATCATATCCCTCACAAAATGATACTGAACATTAATGTGCTTTGTCTTTGAATGATATGCAGGGTTCTTTGCCAAGAAAATTGCACTTTGGCTGTCACAGTCTATCCTTATAGCTCCCTGTACTAACCCCATACTTGAACACAATCTCTACAACCAAACTACTTCCTTGCTTGCATGAGTGGCTGCCATGTATTATGCCTCTTTAGTTGATAGTTCCACTACAGATTGTTTCTTACTCATCCAACTGACTGCACCTCCAAATAGGCTAAACACATACCCACTTGTAGATCTTCTCTGATCCAAATCTCCAGCCCATTCTACATCAACAAAGCCACGAATATCCAACACTCTATCTAATCTTAGTCTTCCTTGGTAGCAAAAACCATAATCACTAGTGCCATGCAAATACCTGAAAACCTACTTCACTGTTGTCCAGTGCTCCTTCCCTAGTTTTGACATAAACCTGCTCAATACTCCCACTGCATGTGCAATGTCTGGTCTAGTACAGACCATCGCATACATCAGGCTACCGACTGCACTTACATATGGAACACGGGACATGTCCTCTTCCTCTTCTTGTGTCTTGGGACATTGTTCAATAGATAACTTCACACCTACAGGAATAGGAAACTTCACCAGTTTACTATCCTGAATATTAAACCTCTGCAATATTGTCTCGACATACTTCCTCTAGTTTAACCAGAGCTTCCTCTTTGTCCGGTCTCTTTTAATTTCCATGCCCAAAATATAGTTTTCAGCACCAAGATCTTTCATGTCAAATTTGGAGGACAAATGGGTCTTCAAATCCTAGATAATTTCTTTGTCATTTCCAACCAACAACATATCATCCACATACAAGATCAAATAAATAGCACAGTCACCAATTAATTTAAAATACACACAGTGATCTACTTTTCTTCTGGTGAAGCCAAGTCCCCGTATAAATGTATCAAATTTCAGATACCACATCCTTGGTGACTTTTTTAACCCATACAGAGACTTCTTTAACTTGCATACCAGTTCTTTCTTACCCTTCACCGCAAAGCCTTCAAGTTGCTTCATGTAGATCTCCTCTTCCAGATCCTCGTGAAGAAATGTTGTCTTCACATCCATCTGTTCTACCTCAAAATCAAAAGTAGCAGCAACAGATAAAAGTAATCTAATACAAGTTACCTTGGCGACAGGAGAAAAAGTATCACCAACATCAATTCTCGACACCTGGGAATAACCTTTGCTACCAACCGAGGTTTGTATTTCTCCACCTTTCCTTCTGCATTTTTTTTCTTCTTGAACACCCATTTGTTGCCAATGGGTTTCCTTCCAGCCGACAACTCCACTAGATCCCAAGCCTCATTTTTATGCAAAGATGCCATTTCATCAACAATGGCCTCTTTCCAAAGTTTTCCATCCTCTGAATCTACTGCTTCCTTCACAGTTCTGGGATCATCATTAGTAATAGATAAAGAAAAATTTGAACAGAAAGCAGATGGACTATACTGGTTGCCTTCTTTCTTGAACTAATCTTCTCACACCTAGAGTTTGTGGTTCTTCATCTTCTGATTCCTCCTCTGTTGTAGAGTCTGATTCTTCCTCCTTTAGCTCAAACTCTATCTTCTCAGGTTCCTTTGGTTGGACTTCATGTTTAATAACATCTTTCACCTCTCTAAACACCACATCTCGGTTGTACACTACCTTCCTTGTTACTGGGTTCTAAAGCTTATAACCCTTTAAACCATCCTTATACCCAATAAAGATGCACTTTTCAGATTTACTATCCAACTTGGTTCGTTTCTCCTTTGGAACATGTACATATCCATCACATCCAAATACCCTCAGATGTGAAAGAGAGGGTTTCTTACCAGTCCATACCTCTTGTGGATTCTTATCCTCCAATGCTGATGAAGGTGATCTATTGACCAGGTAACATGTTGTCTCCATCGCCTCTGCCCAGAATTCCTGTCCTAACCCGACACCACTGAGCATGCTTCTTGCCCTTTCCATCAACGTCTTGTTCATTCTTTCTGTAGCTCCATTTTGCTGAGGCGTATATGGAGTAGTCTTCTATCATGCTATACCACACTTCTTACAGAATTCTTCAAATTCCTTACTGCAAAACTCTCCACTGTTATCTGTCCTCGGCACCTTTATCTTATTCTCTGTCTAGTTTTCCACCAAAGCCTTAAATTCTTTAAACCTGTCAAAGACTTCAGATTTCTTCTTGAGGAAATATGTCCATGTATTCCTTGAGAAGTCATCTATAAATGATACATAGTACACAAACTTACCCAGTGATGGAACCTTCATAGGTCCAAACACATCACTGTGCACAAGCTCTAATATCGGTTTCGCCCTCTTACCACCAGAGGGGAAACTCACCCGATTCTGCTTCCCATATACACAATTCTCACAGAAATCAAAATCCAGATAACTATTACTCATACCTTTACCATGAAGTATTCGAAGGCCCTTCTCTCCAATATCTCCAAGCCTTTGATCCTACAACATGGTCTTCTCTCCAGAGACCACTAGATTTTCTGCTCCACTTTCAGGAACCAGAGAACTATTGCACCCATCAACAACAGTGCTACCTTACAACTTCTACATAGTTCCAATCCAAACTCCCCACATCAATACCAGTGCTCCCTGAACCATCTTGTAGGTATCCTTCTCTAACATTTTTTTTCATTTGCAACATCTAGCTTGATTACACAAATCAGATTTATAACCAATGCAGGAATATGTAGAACACCCGGAAGTGTTCTAACCCTTCCACCTTGCAACTTCAACTTTAATTTTCTGCGACCAATGATTCTAGCCTTCCTATCATCCCCTAATAAGACATCACCACCATCGTATTTCTCATACTCGCAGAACCACTCTCTATGGGGAGTGAAGTGAAAGGATGCACCTGAGTCAATCAACCATGCCTCATGATCTACATGTGTACTTGAAGAAGCCAAGTACACATCTGCACCTTCATCTGAGGTGGTTTTCGTCTCTGCAGAAGGAGCATCATCAAATCCCTTTCCTTTGTTAGTAGTTTTAGATTTATAGTCCATTTTGTAGTGCCCTTCCTTTCCGCATTTCTAGCACACCACCTTTACAGGTTTTCCTGGAGATTTAGATCTCCCACTCGATGACTTATTTTTGTTTCTGTTTTGGGACCGTCCTCGTATAGACAAGGCATCACCATTCTGGCTCTCCATATTTTTTTGTCTCATCTCCTCCGTCAGCAAGGATAAGACTATTTCATCAAACTGCAAGGCAGTTGCATTTCTACCTATTGCAATAACCAGACTATCCCACGAATCTGGTAGAGAACACAACAAACTAATGCACTTATCTTCATATGAAATTTTGATATTGTTGGACACCTAATCCTCTATGGGTTAGTGTGGAAGCCGAATAGACTAAGGAAGTCCAAGAGACCTTGGAATATGAAACCTGGGTCACACCATGTACTATAAATGTATATCATTTGTTAATAATAAATGTACTCTCCTGTTTATCTTTCCTATTTTGTTACTGCCATGTGTGTTTAACATGGTATCAGAGCAGGCGATTTCCTGCCCTGCTCAAATTTGAGCCATTGTTTTGGTGGTCTTTCTCTCAGCATCAGTTCTGCCCTCTACTCATCAAACATGCTACCATACCATGTCTGCTTGTTAGAACTGTTGCCCTCCATCATTTCTTTGTTTGAGAGCCAATACCTAATTCTTCCTTGAAGAACGCTCTTCCTAACATCTATGCACTTGATTTTTTCTCTGTGCATACACTGTATGAGGTCGATTGGGGGTCCATCTACATGTCATTCTAACCTATCATTCCATAATTCTTTGTCCTTCTGCTACAAA